>MU105647.1:0-379465 GCA_012274485.2 Sinapis alba | reverse complement strand
GAAAAAGAAAAAGAGCAGAAATTGGCAATAATGAAACCGAGGTAATAACTATGAATGAGAAATTTCCAGAAGAGAACATGACACAAGAAGAAAATCAGGTACCTGATAATGAAGAGATCTCAACTAACTATGTCATGTCTGGAATAAAATGGAACCGAAAGCAAATCGAAGTCGATGATATTTTTGCATACAATGTAGCAGTTGATTTAATGGATGAGGATCATGAACCAAAATCTATTGAAGAGTGTACACAAAGAAGTGATTGGCCAAAATAGAAGGAAGCAATAGATGCTGAATTAAAATCTCTTGCAAAAAGAGTAGTGTTTGGACCTGTAGTCCGTACACCTAAAGGTGTAAAACAAGTGGGATATAAATGGGTATTTGTGCGAAAGAGAAATGAAAATGGTGAGATCGTGAGATACAAAGCACATTTAGTTGCTCAAGGATTTTCACAAATACCCAGAGTTGATTATGAAGAGACATACTCTCCTGTGGTGGATGCTACTACATTCAGGTTCCTTATCAGTCTGGCGATAAAGGAAAGACTTAATTTACGCTTAACGGATGTAGTCACTGTTTACTTATATGGTCCACTGGATACTGATATTTACATGAAAGTTCCAGAAGGATTTAAACTGCTAGAAGCAGCAAACTCTAATCCTCGAGAAAGTTATAGCATAAAGTTAAATCGATCTCTTTATGGACTGAAACAATCAGGACGCATGTGGTATAATCTCCTAAGTGAGTACTTGTTGAAAGAAGGCTATAAAAACGATCCTATCAGCCCATGCATCTTTTTAAAGAGATTTGAGAAAGGATATGTTATAATTGCAGTATATGTTGATGATTTACACATCATTGGAACTCCTGAAGAGATTTCACTTACAATGGAATACTTGAAGAAAGAATTCGAGATGAAAGATCTTGGAAAAACAAAGTTTTGTTTGGGATTACAAATTGAGCACCTCAAGAATGGAATCTTAGTGCATCAAGAAACTTATACAGAAAAGGTGGCTAAACGATTTTCTATGGATCATGCACATCCTTTGAGTAGTCCAATGGTTGTAAGATCACTCGATGTGAATAAAGATATATTTCACCCTAAAGAGAAGAATGAAGAAGTCTTTGGTCCTGAAGTACCATACTTAAGTGCAATAGGGGCATTAATGTATCTTGCTAGTCATACAAGACCTGATATATCATTTGTAGTGAACCTATTGGCAAGGTTTGGTTCATGCCCAACTCGTAGGCATTGGAATGGGATAAAACATATACTTCGTTACCTCCAAGGTACGAAAGACATGGGCATATTCTTTCCTAACCAATCCACACAAGATTTGGTTGGTTTTGCAAATGCTGGGTACATGTCTCCTCACAATGTCAGATCACAAACAGGATATGTGTTTACTTGTGGTGGAACAACTATCTCTTGGCGTTCAATGAAGCAAACCATTGCAGCTACTTCTTCCAACCACGCAGAGATTTTAGCCATTCATGAAGCTAGTTGTGAGGTGGTATGGTTAAGATCCGTTATTCAACATATACGAGAAGATTGTGGTCTATCTACAGGAAAAAAAGCTCCAACAATCATGTATGAGGACAATGCTGCATGTATCGCACAACTCAAAGATAGATACATCAAAGGAGATCGGACGAAGCACATTCTACCAAAATTCTTTTTCACTCATGATCTGCAGAAGAATGGCGATGTTCGTGTTGTACAAGTTCGTTCAAGTGACAATTTGGCTGACTTATTCACCAAGGCGTTACCTACGGATACTTTCAAGAAGCTGGTTCATCTTATTGGATTACTTCGTCTCAAGGATCTTGACGTCTGTATATATGAGGGGAAGTAATTGTGCGCTGCACTCTTTTTCCCTTAACCATGGTTTTTTCCATTGGGTTTTCCTGGTAAGGTTTTTAACGAGGCAGCATCTTGCGCGTATAATAGACATCAAGGGAAAGTGTTATATTTATTGTGATGTCGATTATAGAAAGTCTTGTTCACCAAGATTTACTTGTACTTGGTCACCAAGAAGAACCCTAATCTTGTATCCCTATATCAGGAGTTCATTATTCATGGAATAAGACACACAAATTCTTCTCTTCTCTTCTCTACTAAAAACAATATATAGTATGATTGCTTAATTTTTCTCCAAAATATTAAATCTCTCTATAAAAATGTGTGCAGTGTAAATAGAGATTCTTGTATGTCACAAAAGGAAAGCAAATCTAGAAAAAGTAATGTAACTAATCTGTCGCCAGTGAACTGCATATTTGCTACGTGTCTTGTTTGGTATGACACGTCAGCAAAAGTCACTAAAGTGACTTCTCAATTAATATATAGGAGGATTTCCTTATGGCACAAAAGGAATGCGAATCTAGAGAAAGTATATATGAAGATTTATGAAATTATAAAATTGTAATAGAGATTCCTATATGTCACAAAAGAAAAGCGAATCTAGAAAAAGTAATGTAACTAATATGTTGCCAGTGAACTACATATTGGCTATGAGTCTTGTTTGGCGTTACTGTGTGAGAGCTGAAGCTAGGCCTGAGCTTTCGGGTTTTTGGGTCGGGTTTGAATCAAGTTTTGTCGGGTTCGGGTTTTTGGATCTTAGATATTAAGACCTAATAGGGTAATTTGAATTTGTCGGTTCAGGTTCGGCTAAGGTCTTGTCGGGTCCCGATCAGTTCGGGTCTTAGATAGTTAGACCCAATAGGGTAATTAGAATTTTTAGGTTCAGATTTGGCTCGGTTTCGGATCAAGTTTGGTTTGGATCATACCTAAAAAATACCCAAAAGCAAAAAAAAACTAAAAATATTTAAATACCCCCAAAATATCTAACATTTTATCCATAATCTGTATCGAATACATGGAAAACATCCAAAATTTTATCTTATTATCCAAATTATATTTTAAAAAATTTAAAATTTCACCTGAAACCTAAAACTAAACTCGAAAACCCCAAATCAAAAACTTAAAAATACCCATGATACCAAAATATACTGAAACATACATATATACCTAATATATATTAGAAGTTTTGGGTATTTTGGGTACCCAATCAGGTCTCGAGTTCGGGTCGGGTCGGATCCAAGACCCGCGAGTCCTCCATAACAAGACCCAATGGAATAAAATGACGTTACCCATATCTGACCGATTCAAGTTTTTAGATCGGTTCCGGTTCGGGTTTTTGGGTCCAAGTAAAATGTCCAAGCCTAGCTGACGCAATGAAACTAATCTATCGCCAGTCACTGCTTACTAAAAAACTTTCGTCCATTTATCTAGTTTAAATATATTAAAACTGTAAAATGTATGAAATAAATCCACTTGTTATTATGTCTATCTCTTAATTTCTTTTCAAAATATTTTGTCTCTCAACAAAATTGCATGTAATATAATAGAGATTTCCTTATGCGAAACTAGAGAAAGTATATATGAAGATTTATGACATTATAAAATTGTAATAGAGATTCCTATATGTCACAAAAGAAAACTATATGTCACAAAAGAAAAGAAAATCTAGAAAAAGTAATGTAACTAATCTGTTGCCAGTGAATTACATATTGGCTACGTATCTTGTTTGGTGTGACTGTGTGAGTGCTGAGGCAATGAAACTAATCTATCACTATTTGTTGCTTACTAAAAAAATCGCCCTTCATTTATCTTGGTTAAATTTATTAAATCTTTAATATGTATGAAATAAATCCACTTGTTATTATGTCTATTGCTTACTTTCTTTTCAGAATATTTTGTCTCTCAACAAAATTACATGTAGTATAATGGAGATTTCCTTATGGCAGAAAAAGAAAGCGAATCTAGAGAAAGTATATATGAAGATTTATGACATGAAATTGTAATAAAGATGATTTTTTTAGAAAAAGATGTGAAGTGTCAACCAGTAGTGAGTTTTAAAAACATACTAAGTAGATTCTTTTATTTGTGTTCTAATCCTAAAAATGCAAGTAAATCAATTTATATATATAAAAGGTTGATGTTTCTTTTCTCCTTTACGACTCCAACATCAAAAATGAGCTATCCAGCTTTGAACCATGACATGGTATTGGAGATTTTTTCGTACTGTCCAGCTTCATCAATAGAAAAATTCAAATTCTTAAACAAAGATTACTACAAACGCATGTCTGAATCTTGGTTTATCAACCTTAATCTCTTCAGAACAAATTCTATCTTCGGAGTTTTTCTCCAATACAAAAGTTATCCTTCAACTTTTATATCCAGTTTCCTACTCACGGGAGATGGAGAAGTCTCTCTTGGTTTTCTCCCCATAGAGAGGGTTAAGATTGAAGCTTGTGACCCAACTCACGGGATTTTTCTTTGTGCTGGTCCTGAATACTTTATAAAAACTCCGTACTTTGTTTGTAAACCAACCACAAGAGAGTACCAGACTTTACCAACCCCCGAAACCGGATTCTCGACCCTTGAATATGATTTTATACCAATTGTATCCGGCTTGATCGTGACTAGTACAAACCCCTTAAGGTATAAAATCGTCAAATCTCTAAGCAATCCAAAATATTCACAGTCATTTGCGAGGTTTTTGATTCTGATTCCTTTACGTGGAAACGATTAGACGATTTTAAACTAGCAAATGATGAACATTTAGTATTTTCAAGCGTACCGGTAAGAAATAATCAGTTCTTGAATTGGGTAACTTCATCAAACAAGAATGTGTTTCGGTTTTGCATGAAAACTGAAACATGGTCTCTCCACCCAGTTCCAAGTGATTTACGAAAATATTGTCATCACCTTTTAACAAATCAAGGAGGTAAACTAGGCATAGTAGTTTGGAAACCGAAAGATTATGTAAAAGGGACTTGGGTTCTGGATAGCACTTTTGATAAATCATGGGTGAGAATGAAAGTAGAGAAGAGTATAGTGGAAGAAGATACCTCCGTGATAACGACGTCGTAATGTTGGGTGGTTTTGATTGGGTCAGCCTTTATGACATGAAGACTAATAGCATAAAATCTGAATATTTCAAGATAACTAGTCTTCCAATGAAGTTTGTTCAAACTAGTATTGTTGCTTATTTCCCTTTTTACTCTGACTATGAGAGACTTAATCTTGACGAATATCATGTTTAAAGATCCACTAAAAAGGATCCAAAAAGTAAGTGTAGCCAGTGTAAAGAAAAAATAAAACTGTAACTGAACAAACCAAATTTAACCGGTGGACGGAACAAAATTGTTATAGATAAAATTATCTTCCAGAAATTTATTGTTGTGGTAACTAAATAATTTTACTAAATATTTTGTTAATCAACAAAAACTACAAAATAGAAGAAAAACGTAAAAAACGCAAGTATGCGTTTTCACATACATACTAATGTTTTCCTTTTAATTACATGTCTACTTTTTTCAGTAGCAAGTATTTTTTAGCAAGCATTTATCAAAAAAAAAATAACTATTACATGTTTTTTTCATGTTTTAACATTTTTCATCTATATGCAATCCATAGATTTTTCTGAGATTTTTTAAAATTAATTAAATATCAGTTTTCACTACCTTCAATTATAAGTACCAATCCAACCATATTCATCATTTCTAATTACAATCATGCACAAATGGGAAATCAAAACGGGAGTGTATGAATAAATGATATCTTGCATATTTACATTGTTTTAGTCATTCATTTTTTGTATATTTTGATTATTTAGTTAGTATTTACGCATCTTTAGGTTTTATTTTGCATGCATGAGTCTTTATCAGGTGTTGGAGTATCCTTTGGAATTTTTAAAGGTATTTGGAGACATTATGGTTCAAAAAGAGAGCAAAAGATGATCATTGGTCGAGGTTGAGCATTGGAGCGGGTCTTTGTAGCTACCTGAAGCAGCCGCTCTAGACATGACATCAGAGCGGGCATCGGAAACGAGTTGGAGCAACTGCTCAGCATTAAGAGCGTCATCGAACAATCCTGGAGCGACTCGGTGGAATGGGGTGAAAAGCCCGTTGTGATGTCAGAGTGGTCTACCGAAGCAGGGTCATCAACCCGTTCGGCATTTCTTTGAAGAGTAGGGCATGTACCGGAGTGAGGTGTTGTTGCAGGTCAGGAACCCGCTTTGAACAGAACACCATCGTTGATGGATTCGAGAAGACTAGAGCAGGCAGTGGGAGCGACTTGGGGCAACCGCTTGGCATTTCTATGAGTTATCGAGCATTTGCGGAGTGACCTATCAGAGCGGGGTGAGGGACCCGCTGTGAAGCCAGAGCGACCAACCGAAGAGGGTTCATCTACCCGTTCGGCGTTTTGTAGAAAATGGAACAACCGGAGTGACAAGCTAGAGCGGGGAAGGAAGCCCGCTGTGGGCTAGAGCGGCCACTTGGAGCGGTATTACGTACCCGTTCGTCATTTCTCATTTGGTCAATTTTTTATATTTTGTTAGGCTTTCTCAGACTTGTTAATTGGACCCACTACATTTTTTAATAATATTATAAATACTTCTAGACCTAAATTTTAGGACAAATTTTGTTTTCTCTAAAAACACAAAACTATTTTGGTGAAAGATTCAATCTTTAGATTCTTTTCATCTTATTATGTTGTATTTATTGGATTATCTTTGATCACTGATTATTAAGGATGTTAATGTAGGGTAAAATAACCCAGCACAGCCTAACCCACAAATAACCCGACCCAGTTTATATCCAACCCGCGAAAACCCATAGATATTAAATTTGGAATCTAAACTCATAAAATAACCCACTAGGGTATAGGTTTATCCATGGGTACCCAAGATACCATTTTATTTATTTTAAGAAATCATATAAAATATTAATATTTTTATATGCATGATCTAATTATATTTCAATTTTGGCTGGAAAACTCGGTTTTACGGTTTGGCGGGAAAACTCGGTTTTACAATTTTGTGGGGAACACTTGATTTTACGGTTTTGACTGGAAAATATGATTTTATGGTTTTGACTGGAAAATATGATTATACGGTTTTGGCCGGAAAACTTGATTTTATTCTTTTGCGGGAAAGATACAATTTTACAGTTTAAGTGGGAAACTCGATTTTATGGTTTTGAGGGAAAAATCTCGATGTTACGATTTTGGCGGGAAAACTCTTTTTTACGATTTTGGCGGAAAAACTCTATTTTACGATTTTGGCAGAAAAATACTCGATTTTACGGTTTTGGTGGAAAAACTCATTTTTGTGATTTTAGCGAAAAAACATGATTTTACGCTAAAAATATGATTAACTTTAATACAAAAAAAACATGATTTTACGCTAAAAATATGATTACCCATGGGTACCCAGTTATCCTATTGGGTTTACTCAAATTAATATAAACTCTAAAGTTATTAACCTATAGTTAGTAAACCCAATTATTATTGAAGGGTAAAAAACCCAGTCCATTTCTTATGGGTTTGGGTAAACCCATGGGTAATTACCCATGCTAATACCTCTAGACATTTCATATCCGGAAGGTGTCTGATGAAATGTCTGAGTCAACTCAACCTTCCTCTTAACTTACTTAACCAAAGACCTTTGATGTTAGGAAAGCTTAGATAGTAGACTTGTTCTTAATGATTGTTTAACTCAATCAAACCAAAGACATTTGAAGTTTGATTGATGAAGACAAATGAATATTTATCTTGACAAAGAACTTGTTTAGTAATGTTGTCTAGAGTTAAGGAACATTTTGATTGATAGCTTGCAATTCTAGATTGGATCTTAGTCACTTGAAGTCAATTTCCTAACCCCATGAGTTCTACTTCTTCTTTTGATTGAAAGTTTAAGTTCTTTAACTTGCTAGTTACTTGTCACATGTCTACTTTTTTTGTTTATGTGTTGTCTACTTTTTTCTCTTAATACGTTTAATATAATCCTAATCATCCTAACCCATGAATCCTTTTTTATACGTTCTATGATACTCCTTTTTTAGTTATAATCCTAAGACTTAAGTTGTTTATGCGTTTTCACATACATACTAATGTTTTTTCTTAATGTACATGTCTACTTTTTTCAGTAGCAAATATTTTTTAGAAAACATTTATCAAAAAAAAAAAAACTATAACATGTTTTAACATTTTTCGTCTATATGCAATCCATAGATTTTTCTGAGATTTTTTAAAATTAATTAAATATCATTTTTCACTTAATATATAAATATAGTAATGTAATGATCCGCATCCATCGGGGTTCATAACGAGTTTTATAGACACACATCTATTCATTTTAGACCTTTCAACGGTTGCACTACCTTCAATTATAAGTACCAATCCAACCATATCCATCATTTCTATTGGGATCAAAATCGGTCACAACGAAATCAACAGCTCAAATCTTCGGAAAAATGCTTCTTCCAAAGCTTCGGTTCACGAAAGTTTTCAAAAACGATCAAACCACAAGAAGTAAGCCACCATACGACGAATCCAACCTTGCAAACACGGCTCGCCATATGGCCACCCACGCCCTACAAGCACGGGTCACCATATTGCGACTTACATGAGAAGCATGGGTCGCCATATGGCGACCCACACCCTATAAGAACAGGTCGCCACATGGCGACTCGCACTCGCAAGACATGGCGACCCTCACTCACAAGACAAGGGTCACCATATGGCGACCCGCACTCGCATGACATGGGTCGCCATATGGCGACCCGCACTCGTAAGGCACGGGTCGCCATATGGCGATCCGCACTCACAAGGCACGGGTCGCCATATGGCGACCCGCACACCCGTATCCATATTGCAACCCGCACACGCGTAGGGCATATGGCAACCTGAACCGTACAACTCGAGTCGCCATATGGCGACCCAGACCCACACAGTCCAGGTCGCCATATGGCAACCTAGACTCGCACAGTCCGGGTCATCAGATGGCGACCCAGACCCACACAGTTCGGGTCTCCATATGGCGACCTAGACTCGCACAGTCCGGGTCGCCATATGGCGACCTAGACTCGCACAGTCCGGGTCGCCATATGGCGACTTATACTCGTGCAGACCGGGTTGCGATATAGCGACCCCATCTCGCCAAGCCTGGGTCGCCATATGGTGACCTGTGCCTCCTTTTCTTACTACTCTTCGAGTCGCGATCGAAATGATCTTCATTTCGTCTCAATTGGAGTTCCCGTTTAGATTTTACGGTAGAAACAAGTAAGACTCGACAAACAACTTCTAGATCAACGAGTACAGCCCCCAGGTCTCCATATGGCGACCTGGATCACTCCCTATAGCTCGTCTCTCAAATTTTGATAAAATGCCTCTTGTTTCGTCTCGATCGGAGTTACCGTTGGAACTTTACGATAAAAACCGCAAAGACTCGTTTTTCATATGAAGTTCAAACCGATCGTGTAAAACGGCAACGGTTGGCTTAACTCCAAAGTTGCCTAAGCTATACGAGAAGTTTGAACTCATGCTTGAAGTCGACGTCGTATCAAAAACGGTTTTTCGGAGAAAACAGAAAAATGCTCAAAGTCGGCAAAACGACCCGAGAGGCCTAAAACGCGACTAAAAGGCTCGCTTACGTTTTCATACGAAACCAAGCCCAGTTGTGTTACGACGGTCTTGTTTTTATTCACATAAAGATAAATATTAAGAAATCAGAAGATAAATGCAAAAATGATTTAAAACAAAACCTACTGAAACATTGGAGCTTTATCGTCTGGAAGAACCACACCGACATAGTTCATCAGATGTCTGAGATCAAGAAGCTGAGAAGAGAGGAATAGAATGAGAGGAAGGTCACAACATCACTTCGGGCTGGCCATAGACGACGTCCCCGAATTGTGCCGCTGAAACAACTCACGCACCACCATCGCGAGCTCCAACACACGCCAGCTGCTCGAACTATGCACGCTTTTGAATTAATCAAACACTC
Organism: Sinapis alba; assembly: GCA_012274485.2. Classification (NCBI taxonomy): domain Eukaryota; kingdom Viridiplantae; phylum Streptophyta; class Magnoliopsida; order Brassicales; family Brassicaceae; genus Sinapis; species Sinapis alba. The sequence continues at coordinate 369,611 of MU105647.1, read as the reverse complement.
CAACACACGCCAGCTGCTCGGACTATGCACGCTTTTGAGTTAATCGAACACTCCAAAGCTCCCACGGTGAGAGAGACAGAGGGTGACTTTCCGAGACACCATCGAGAAGACCACCGCTCAGTATCTACACACACCACACCAGTCAAAGACCAAAAGGAAATCGAAGACTACACCTCTGAAACTCAACTGATAAGCTATCAGTACGCCTCCATGCACCATCACTCTTGTAAGAGGCTTAAGGAATCCTCCATGAAGCCCTAAAAGCCGACAGCACTGAATAGAACCTACACTATCTCCGCATCAGGACTCCACCACCCGCGATACCACACGAGCTCAAATCTTCTGTCAACCAAAATCAAAACCCAACGCTTCTCGAAGAGCAAAGTCACCAACAAGGTGAAGAGAATGGCTGATACCACGGTGCTGCAAAACCAGTATCGAATCGGACACTCACACATCGTTTAACTCAAGAGAGATAGTAGATCTAAAAAAGACTTTCCGATAGAGATAAGATAGAGAGAAAATGTTTTATCAAAGTTTTGTTGTACCTTGACCAGCTATCATTTCTGTCTTGATACCGTTAGACGAAGCAGAGCAAGGCGACAAAAGACATGAGCTCGAGTTACGTTTAGGCTCTTTCTTTACTTGGGCCTGAGACACCAAAGACTCATTGCGAGGTTTGGGCTTTGTCGGCTCAATAAATATGTCATACAATTGTCCTGCAGTTTCCTACATGACTATCCACATTACAGCCCGTTGGCCCCTTCCAGCACTGTCCGCCTTATGGACATAATAGCTACTTCTACCATGACTCAGGATTACTCTATCTTACAGCGTCCTAAACATTAACTTCCTGCGGGTAACTAATTTTAGACTACTGTCCGGTGGACATCTCATCATCAGATGCCACCCGTTGTTAGTGTCACACGCCATTTATTCTCATCCATACATAATTGACATTCATGATCCAATTGCATCATTCAAATACCAGTTAGCTTAGTACCTTAGGCATTAAATTATTTCTAGTCACTTAGATTTCACCAAAAATCAAACAAGGAGCATAACAACCAATCAAACAATCAAGATAGTGATCATTTGTTCACATCAACACAAGGCAGTCCTTTAATCAGTGTACGAGTTTTTAGGCAACATGATTCAGTCCATTAAATTTTAAGAAAGATCTAACAAATCATAATTCCAACATCAACCTATATAAAGAACATGAGAACAAACTGAATTTGAATCACCTCACCTGAGAATACATTTGGAGGAGAAGAAACAAGATCTAGCAACAAACAACAACACACTGCCACAATAACTCACAGCCGCCAGCAAGGAGAGAGAGCCGCCAAGAGAGAAAGGTCACCAAGGAGAGAGAGAGAGAGACGCCAAGAGAGAAAGGTCACCAAGGAGAGAGAGAGAGAGAGAAACGAGGCAGCTAGGGTTTTCAGTTTCTGATTTTTCTCTGTTTCTGAATAGGAGAAAAGGAGAGTGGAGGCTTTTATTTATAGGGAAAAGGGTAGAGAACTCTAGGTTTAATCATAACATACCATGGACCTAGCATGATGTCTCATTAAAACCCAAGAATTTTTGGACCACAGGTTTGGAGCCGTTACACATATGATCCAACTATTGGTGGTATGAAATTTATATATTTCCAACTATCGGATCTCTCTTAATGCATGTTTTGGCACAACCTCTCATATATATTTTTCAATTTTGTATTCGTACTTTTAGTCATGTTCGCTAGCAAGAAAAATGGATAGAGTGTCAATTGTTTTTGCTTCTATGTTTTTTATTTAATCTTTTTTGCCGTAGAACAAGTTTAGAAATCTACATTTTGTTTACTCATTTTGTAACCTCAATTTTCATTTTGTAAAATGATATTTACATTTTTAGCAAAAAAAAAAAAAAGAAAGAAAGCATGTTATACTTATTTTTGCATCTTCTGAAGAAAAAGAATAATAAATTAAATGAAACATAAATAAATGTGAAGCAGAAGTGATGAAATGTATTGTAACCAAAGTAAATTTATCAGAGTTCTACTCTAGTATTTTCTGAAGTAGATAGAGAGTGTATTTAAAGAAAAGAAATTGCATTTTTTTTTGGAAGAGTATAATACTATATATTATCACCATAACTAAATCATACTCCCTCTGTTTCATAATAAGTGTCATTTTAGATTTCTGCACACGGATTAAGAAAACATTTAATTTTGCATATTCCCTATATAAAAACATCATTTTCTATACACCTAACAATTTTTCAATCAATAGAAAATTAAACTGAAAAATAAAATTCATAAATTTTGCATTGAAATGCGAAAACGACACTTATTTTGTAACAAAATTTTTTCCCTAAAACAACACTTAATACTTAATATGAAACGGAGGGAGTAATACTTTTTGCGTTAATATCGAAATATTTGAAAGTTTCTTCCTTCTGCTACCGCATAAAACAATATCTTACCATAAAGTATAAACTTATGTACAAAGCTTATGCCTCTAAGCAAGCATGTTATACTTATTTTGCATGGACATGGTTTTGCATTCTTGTATGGTTGAGTAAATGTTAAAATAAAACATGTTCATGCAAAATCAGGTGAACAAAAAGAGTAATAAAGTTAAACTGAAATAAATGTGAAGGAAACAATTGTAAACAATGTGATAAAATGTTTTGTAAGAAATTAACTTTATCAGAGTTTAGTTTTTTTTTTTAATTTAAAGGAATTATATTAAAATCAATCGGAAAACAGGAATCTAGATTCGGATACAAAGTCGAAATAAACAAAATTTTCTAAGTCATCGTATTACTAAAACCAGCTTAACCCACCAACTAAACCCGACATGTTCACTAATCCGTTCTTAAACTCCTTAAAAATTGGTTGTTGTTCTCAATTTTCATCGAAAGCCACATGAACGTGAGGTTCTCCTTGTTTCCTTGGATGCCGGTAATTCCCACGTCATTTCCGGAGTAGTTACCTCCCGATGATTGCCTCGACACCTTATAGGTCCCACCATTTAACCTTGAAACGCAATAGAACAAAGAATATATAACACAAACCAAGAGAAAATCCCTCCATAGACACATGTAAAATCTTCTATGACGCCATGAACTGCTCAAGAACAAGACGGACTGAGAATCCCACACACCCTTGAATGGAGATGCAGAAACTGGAAACAGAATGGCCGCAAACTTGTTGAAACCCGAAGAAAATCCAACACCTGTCAAGCGACAAGGCTGCAACATTACCATAAGTAGAACACTCCACCTGGGATATGCTACAACGATGACTGATCCACCGAGGAGGGACAAACCCTTCGGACCACAATGAGCCTCCACAACCTCGCCAATCGCCCACTCCAAAAACTGAACCTAGGTAAGCTTCAATGTCAACAGATGAACTGGTGGAATTATTCAAAAAAAAAAACAATTGAAACCCTGGAGCTTTATCATCTGAAAGAACCACACCGACATAATTCATCAGATGTCTGAGATCAAGATGCCGAGAAGAGAGGAATAGAATGAGAGGAAGGTCACAACATCACTTTGGGCAGGCCATAGACGATGTCCCCGAACCGTGCCGCTGCAACACCTCATGCACCACCATCGCGAGCTCCAACACACGCCAGCTGCTCGGACTATGCACGCTTTTGAGTTAATCGAACACTCCAAAGCTCCCACGGTGAGAGAGACAAAGGGCGACTTTCCGAGACACCAAGGAGAAGACCACCGCTCAGTATCTACACGCACCACACAAGTCAAAGACCGAAGGGAAATCGAAGACTACACCTCTGGAACTCAAGTGATAAGCTATCAGAACGCCTCCACGGGCCACCACTCTTGTAAGAGGCTTAAGGAATCCTCCATGAAGCCTTAAAAGCCGACAGCACTGAATAGAACCTACATTATCTCCGCATCAGGACTCCACCACCCGCGATACCACACGAGCTCAAATCTTCTGTCAACCAAAATCAAAACCCAACGCTTCTCGAAGAGCAAAGTCACCAACAAGGTGAAGAGAATGACTGATACCACGGTGCTGCAAAACCAGTATCGAATCGGACACTCACGCATCGTTTAACTCAAGAGAGATAGTAGATCTAAAAAAGACTTTCCGATAGAGATAAGATAGAGAGAAAATGTTTTATCAAAGTTTTGTTCTAGTATTTCACTATATAGATAGAAAAAGTAGTTGAAGAAAAAGAAATTGACTTTTGGTTCATGAAAGTTTTCAAAAAACAATCAAACCACAAGAAGTAAGCCACCATACGACGAATCCAACCTTGCAAACACGGGTCGCCATATGGCGCCCCGCGCCCTGCAAGCACGGGTCACCATATGGCGACCTGCACTTGAGAAGCATGGGTCACCATATGGCGACCCACACCCTACAAGAACGGGTCGCCACATGGCGACTCGCACTCGCAAGACATGGCGACCCGCACTCACAAGACAAGAGTCACCATATGGCGACCTGCACTCGCATGACATGGGTCGCCATATGGCGACCCGCACTCGCAAGGCACGGGTCGCCATATGGCGATCCGAACTCACAAGGCACGGGTCGCCATATGGCGACCCGCACACGCATAGCCATATGGCAACCCACACACGCGTAGGGCATATGGCGACCTGAACCGTACAACTCGAGTCGCCATATGGCGACCCAGACTCACACAGTCCAGGTTGCCATATGGCAACCTAGACTCGCACAGTCCGGGTCACCATATGGCGACCCATACCCACACAGTTCGGGTCTCCATATGGCGACCTAGACTCGCACAGTCCGGGTTGCCATATGGCAACCTAGACTCGCACAGTCCGGGTCGCCATTATGGTGACCTATACTCGCGCAGACCGGGTTTTCATATAGCGACCCCAGCTCGCCAAGCCTGGGTCGACATATGGCGACCTGTGCCTACTTTTCTTACTACTATTCGAGTCGCAATCAAAAATGATCTTTATTTCGTCTCAATTGAAGTTCCCGTTTAGATTTTACGGTAGAAACAAGTAAGACTCGACAAACAACTTCTAGATCAACGAGTACATCCCCCAGGTCGCCATATGGTGACCTGGATCACTCCTATAGCTCCTCTCTCGGATTTTGATAAAATCCTCTTGTTTCGTCTCGATCGGAGTTACCGTTGGAACTTTACGATAAAAACCGCGAAGACTCATTTTTCATTTGAAGTTCAAACCAATCGCGTAAAACGGCAACAGTTGGCTTAACTCCAAAGTTGCCTAACCTATACGAGAAGTTTGAACTCATTCTTGAAGTCGACGTCGTATCAAAAACGGTTTTTCGGAGAAAATAGAAAAATGCTCAAAGTCGGCAAAACGGCCCGAGAGGCCTAAAACGCGACTAAAAGGCTCGCTTACGTTTTTATACGAAACCAAGCTCAATGGTGTTACGACGGTCTTGTCTTTATTCACGTAAAGATAAATATTGAGAAATCAGAAGATAAATGCAAAAATGATTTAAAACAAAACCTACTGAAACAATGGAGCTTTATCATCTGAAAGAACCACACCGACATAGTTCATCAGATGCCTGAGATCAAGATGCCGAGAAGAGAGGAATAGAATAAGTGGAAGGTCGCAACATCACTTTGTACAGGCCGTAGTCGACGTCGCCGAACCGTGCCGCTGCAACACTTCACGCACCACCATCGCGAGCTCCAACACACGCCAACCGCTCGGACTATGCACGCTTTTGAGTTAATCGAACACTCCAAAGCTCCCACGGTGAGAGAGACAGAGGGCGACTTTCCGAGACACCAAGTAGAAGACCACCGCACAATATCTACACACACCAAACCAGCCGAAGACCAAAGGGAAATCGAAGACTACACCTCTGAAACTCAAGTGATAAGCTATCAGAACGCCTCCACGCGCCATCACTCTTGAAAGAGGCTTAAGGAATCCTCCGTGAAGCCCTAAAAGCCAACAGTACTGAATAGAACCTACACTATCTCCGCATCAGGACTCCACCACCCGCGATACCACACGAGCTCAAAGAGAATGACTGATACCACGGTGCTGCAAAACCAGTATCGAATCGGACACTCACGCATCGTTTAACTCAAGAGAGATAGTAGATCTAAAAAAGACTTTCCGATAGAGATAAGATAGAGAGAAAATGTTTTATCAAAGTTTTGTTCTAGTATTTCACTATATAGATAGAAAAAGTAGTTGAAGAAAAAGAAATTGACTTTTGGTTCTTGAAAGGATAATATTAAAACAAATTTCTTGCGGTTTATATATAATCGGAGTCGAGAAGGAAAGCTAGAGGTGTCTAAAAAGTAATAAGAGAAGTGTGAGGTCAAGATTCAAAAAGACTAGTTTTGTTGGTGAATGAACATATATAGTTCACGTGGATGGTGTTTGAATTAATGTTGGTTGATTGTATCAATATATCTAAATAAGATTTATAACTTGATTCAATCTTATTATTTTATTTTTCTTCAAACACATAATTATTTTCCAGACAAATAAGATAGTCATAATAATAGTCGGATAAATGAAAGACTCTAGATGAGTCTCTTAGCTAGTAAACCATGCATAATTAAACATTTTAGTAGATCTTCTTGAGCAACTCGATAATGTAGACCCCGAAAGCGTTGCAAACAACTTTGATGCCTTTGAAGCCTGATGCATTAGCTAATTCCTCGAACTCTTTCTCGGTCCGTTCTTTACCTCCAGGATTTTGAGCCAACATAATGCAATCGACATGGAAAACTTGTTTGGTCAAGAGGCTTGTTGTGTCTATTGTCTCTGGAACTAGACACTCAGCTAATATCACTTTTCCATCCTCTGGAAGCGCCTTGTAGCAGTTCTTCAAGAGTTCCACGCATTTGTTGTCGCTCCAATCGTGGCATATCCACTGTTACAGCAATGAGACAAATCGAAAGAAAATGTTTTGAGATCCATTTCCTAATGATGAAGTATTTACAATATCAAAGAGTGTGTTTTCGGTATATATAGGAGTTTTGGTAATTACTAACCTTCATGAAAATTGCATCACCTTCAGGAACACTTTCAAACATATTTCCTTTAACGTGTTCCATACCTGTGGGGATAAATTTAACAATTAATAAAAATACGTAAATGAAAAAGCAGATTTTTGTGTGTAAAGGGATAGGAAAATGTAATATAAATACGGGGATGAGAAGTAGCTCCTTCGATGACATGATCGAGATCAAAGTTGATTCCCTTAAGGTTAGGGTATTTAGAGAGAATCATTTTGAGAGTAGCACCAATGCCACCACCAACATCAACCAAAGAAGTCAATCCCTCAAAACCCCTATAGAGCTCGAGAATCTTCTTCATGGTGATGGTTGAATGATTAGACATTCCATTGTTGAAGACCGTGTTGAAGCGATGGTTATTCTCGTGGAAATCGAAAGAGCTCATTCCATGAGCCATGTTGAATGGAATCCCATCATTATGAATTGCATCTTTTAAATGGTACCTGAAACAAGTCTCGTTTGCATGAGTATGAAACAACATTATCAATTATAAAGAATATATTATCCAGATCTACTGAAATCATATAATAGTTTTTTTTTCTGGCATTATCCAGAAAATATTGTTTAATTTTCTCTAGCTAAACTAAAATATTTCATTATGAATATTATTCTTTAGATTGGATGATTTTGGCAAAATAACAAACAAACAAAAAAAAATCAACTATGGAGCTCGTATAACAACTAAAGAAAAAAAAAAAGGTATATAAACAACATTATTATCAATAATAAAGAATAGTTTTTTTTTTTCTAACTGGGCTTAGCAAAAGATGTTGTGAAATCATATGATAAGCATTGTTGAAGTACTTAACCAGCTTTGCATGAGAACCTCGTCTTGGTTCATAAGACAAAGAGCAGCAATCGAGACACCGTCTTCGTTCTTGGTCAAATACTTGCAAACCGGACCAAGCTCGTAAGTCCTCTCGACGCCGTCTCCGCTGGAGCAGATAAGGATGGAGTAAGACGAAAGAAGACGGAGAATACGGTCGAGCATGACCGGAGCGTTGGGGTTTATGATCGAAAGTTGAGAAGCGATCTCAATCGGAGACATCGGAGAAGAGTACTTCTTGATGATCTCGAGAAGATCGAGGTCTAACGCCGTTTTTAAAACCATCGGAAGAACGGAGGCGCTGGCTAGCTGCATGGCGAAGAGAGCCAGTTCGTCGTCATCGGAATTTCTCTGTGTTTCAGCCCTTGACCCCATTTTTCTTGAAGATTCTTATAATGCTATGGTTTTTCTTTTCTCTGGTTTGATGGGTGAGAAGTAGAAGGTTAAGAGGTTTATTTATATGGAAAAGGGTTTAAATATTTAGGAGACAGGGGAAGTGTTGATGGTTGAGTTAAAGCAGAGAATGTCGTTGTGCTGGTGAATCTTGGGATGCAGACTGGTGGACACGAGACTGGTAGATATGAGACTACAAAGTCCTACCCACTACCGTGTTCAGTGATATGTCACTCTCACAGATTCACTAACCGTTATTCTTTATATTATATATCAATCTTAAGAATATAGATGTAAAATATCTATTACAGTTGGAAACTAGAAATCAGTTCTACTTCCATTTCGTGGGTTGCTCGACATGAAGATCACAACTAATCATTCGCTACATCTGTTATTCGCGTTTACGAACTGAACATACTCTATTTGTATGGTTTTCTCAATGCTCCTTTAATTTTTTTTCATTGGTTTTATGAATGAAAATAAATTTCCACGACACTTATTAAATAATAAAATCTAATCTTATTTACAACTGTGTTGTTTGTACATCCATAGATGTTAGACATAATATAAACTTTTGTATATTTATACTTATAATAGGAATTAGTTTTTAAGAGTTTAATAATATAAAATTTATATACTAACTTTTATGTAATTTACTTTTTATTACACTAATTTTTTAAAAATTCATAAATCTAATTTAATTTATAAACTTAAACAATTTGATTTCTCAATAGATATTGAGAAAATACACAAAATAATTTGTAGACAAATGGACTGTTATAGGTTTCAAGCCCAACATACATTAATAAAAAATGAGCAGTGTATTAATGTGTTTTTGTTTCATATGTGATCCTTTACAAAAGAAAAAAAAAAATCAGTTTAGTCAAAGCGATCAAGAAAAAGAAACAATAACTTCACCTTCTCCCCTAGTTGAAGAAGAAAGAACATTCGATCGTAGGCTGATACAAAAGGTTTAGTTTAATCTTTTATTTCATAACATTGAAACTGTCATTGAGCAACAAATGTCTCCAGATCATGCACATCTCAACCCGGCTAGACCTATGATCTTAATTATTTGAAGGAGCAAGTAAGAGAAATGGTTAAGATTACTCCCTATTCCATTGAAGTAAGCCATCTTCCTAATTATTTTAAGATAAGCGTAAAAACTGTGAACAAATACAAAAGGATGAAACTTTACTGAATAATACTTCTTATTGCATAAACCCTTCGTTCTTACAAGATTCCTTTCTACTATGTTTTATAGAGTAAGGAAACTCCTCTTAGACCCTAATCTATCTTTTAGGATCTGTTAACAGATACAACCGGAGAAGGACCCCATAGATCACAATGTATTTGATCAAGTGGTTCCATTACACTAGAAACTGAATCAAAAAAAGGAAGTTGAGAGCTCTTTCCCATCTGGCAAGGTTCACAGACGAAAGTAATGTTGCTCTTATTAACTTATATTGCCTTGATGGTTTTGAGGAGTTGGAGAACCTGAGAGTTTGCATGACCAAGACGCTGATGCCACACTAGATCACTTGCAACAGTCTGTCGATTTGAGTAAAACGCTACAAACTCTGGTTGCTCCAACACATATAGTTTCTCACGATGTTTCCCTCTTGTCACTACCTTCTGAGTGTTCAAGTCGATAACAGAGACAGCATTAGCATCAAAGTTGACTCCACAAGGGAAGTCATCACACAACTTAGAGACAGATAAGAGGGATTTATGCATTGAAGGACAAACAAATATATCACAAAGAGGAAGACTACCTGTCGTGGTGTTCAAGGTAGTGGATCCTACATGTGATAGGGAGATATGTACCATCAGCAACCATAACCATTTCTTGACCATTATAAGGAACCGTGTTCTGAAGGTTGGTAGTTGTCGGTCATATGAGCAGTTGCACCCGAGTCAGTAAGCCAATCTCGACCAGTGGAATCAGAAACCTGAAGAGCAGTGAGAGCTTGAGGAGTATCGTTGCTTTGATAAGCTGTGTCAAACCTGTTCCAGCCCTTTAGAGCTACATGACCAACACAACCGCAGATATGACACACCGGACGATTGTTTCCTGACTGGGAGCCTTGAGATTGATTCCAGCCAGTCGTATTAACTTGTTGGGTAAAGCCTCTTCCTCGAGTTGAGAAGCCCCCACGGCCTCTGTTGCTGCCAAATCGACCATATGAGCCACCACGGCCTCTGTTGCTGGAGTTTGAATACCCAGAACGCTGAGTCTGAAAAGCAAGATGAGGAGTGACTTCTGGAGTTGTTTCATAAGACTGTAGTTTAGCATCAAAAGCAGAGATCTCAAGCATGACATCATTAAGCGTTGGAGGGGGGAAACGAGACAGGGAGCTCTGGATCACTGTGGTAATAGGATCATATTCACGTCCCAGACCATTCAAGAATGTAAAAATCTTCATGTTTTCATCCACTGGTTTCCCGATGGAGCTCAGATTGTCACAGAGAATTCGGAACTCACGACAGTAGACAGAAAAGGTCTTGCCTTTCACAGACAGGAGTTGAAGACGACGTTGTAACTCAAACTCTCGAGCAAGAGAGCTTTTGTTGTAGTGGGAAGCAAGAGCAAACCACACATCATGAGATGTGGCTAGAGCATGAACCAGACCCAGAACCTCCTCCGAAAGAGTTCAAAAGATCCAAGATTTGACAAGCTCATCAGTACATGTCCATGCTTCATGAGCTGGATTTGGAGTTTCAACGAGGACATCGTCGACAGTGTTGACAACAGTGACGGCTGGAGCAAGAGTTTGACCATTAACAAAGCCGAGAAGCTTTTGAGAACGAAGAAGAGACTCAAAATGTGTCTTCCATAGGAGATAGTTGGTGTCGCTGAGCTTGATGATGACGGAGCTAGCGATATGAATACTTGACGGGAACGGGTAAGGATCGATTCTTTCTGCCATTACAGCTCCTGTGAAGGATTTAGAAAGGCTCTGATACCATGTGAACAAATACAAAAGGATGAAACTTTACTGAGTAATACATCTTATTGCAGAATGGAATGATCCAAATAACTACCTGTCATTCTTTAAACAAATCTCAAACAATTATGCACATACGAACTTACCAAGTACTTATCAAAGTCTTGTATTTTGCAGAATCATGATACAGACTACTGGCTTCTCTCTTATACTGAAATTAGCATGACGGATATTTGAGACACCGATTATATCCTTTGATGTATCAAAAACTGTTTACATAATATAGCTGTTTGATGTGTCTGCATACTAATAGACAATCCTTAGTCATGTAAAAGCTGGCATCGATTGGCATTATGGAATAGCTGACGTGAGAACTCCACCACCATACTAGCAGCCATTGGGTAATTTTCTTGTGTGTTATGGTTTGTCTAAAAAGTGTTTGATGAAGCCATACTTACAGTAAAAATATATAGGATATTCAAGTTTAGGTCAAAAGTAGTTTTAGGAAAACATATGTATCATATTCGTAATCGTAACTTGCTAAATATTTTGTTTCAAAATATAGTTAGTATTGTTATTGTCCATATATAGTGGATCGTATTGTATCTTTAAAAATCTTCGATTATCATAAAAATATTTGATAATAATTGGTTGTATTTGTTGTGGCCGAAATTCATTTGAAACTTTTAAAAGTAGCAGTGGTATTGGTATGTAAATAACTTGAAAAATCAATTGCAGAATCCTAGTAAGAATTATGTTTTAATAGTATAGATGTACATAACACACTAATAAAAATTAAGTTATATTTTAAAATTGAATTGTTAAAATTATTATCCTTATACACTTGAATTAAATGTTTTCCACAAAATTAAAAGAACTTGGATGGTGATACAATAGACGATGAGAAAGGGGGATAAGTAGTGAGTACCACAATTAATAACAACTAGATTCTGACCCGCGCCGTTGCGCGGGATTCTTTATGTTATATTTCAAATTTTATAATTTATGATATTTTTGTGAATTTGGATTAGTGTATTTTGGGATTTTTGGCTTGGTTATGGTTTGGTTGTGGTCGGTTCAAAAAATATAGTAATAGTTAAGTTATTAATGAATTTGAATTTGTTTTGAGTTTAGTTATTTTAGTTTTTGTTTTGGTTCAAATAAAAATGTTAAGAATCCGATAAAATTTTGAATTTAATTCAAACCCGTGGATATAAATAAGAATATGAAATTTTCGATTTTGATTTTGATTTAGGTAGCTATATTTTTCACATTTTATATTTTGTTATTGTTATAAATTATTAAAAAAACTCAATAATACAAAATATAAACCAGAAAATGTAACCAATCAAAATGACATATCCATATTCATACTTACACATTCGAAGTGATCTCGAAATTTTTATCAAATATCTAACAACATTGTTATTTGAACCAAACAAAAAGCTAAAATAGTTAAACCAAGATCAAACTCAAATTCATAAATAATTGAACATTTACTATATTTCTTGAACCAAAAGTCAAAAACCAAACCGGAACCAAACCGAAAAATACTATCTAGAAGAGAACTAAAAACTAAACACCTATACCTAAAACATATTACTAACATATCAGTGAACAAACAAAAAGTAATCTAACATGTTAATAAATTTTTCAACAAAAAGTAATCCTCAAAACATAATAGATAGATTAAAGCTTAAAATATAGTGTTAATTAACCTTAAAAGCATAACAGATAGATTAAAGCTCGGGTCATCCAATAACCAACTATCATTATGTCTTTACAATTTTAGCTACTTGCTTTAATGAAGGAGAAGCAAACAGTGTATCAAGCGTTGTATGTATATGATTATAAAATCAAGAAACAAAATCAAAGAATAAGTTCCTTTCTTTGACTTCGTTGCCAACTGACTTTGTGGCTGCAGAATATATAACAAAATTGGTATGAGAAGCAAAAGATCAATGGTGATGGTGTTACATATACGCATTGAGGTGCATAAATTTAATCTTTCTTCACATGTCCTTCCTTCTCTGATAAAATCAACTCAGTCTGGCCTGGTTTAACATGTACGATGCAAAGAGAGAGAGAGAGAGAGAGAGAGAGAGAGAGAGAGAGAGAGAGAGAGAGAGAGAGAGAGAGAGAGAGAGAGAGAGAGAGAGAGAGAGAGAGAGAGAGAGAGAGAGAGAGAGAGAGAGAGAGAGAGAAGAACATATGATTGATTCTTCTGCGAATATGAAAAAGCCATCGACATCCAAAATTTTGACCTGAATTAGCAACTGAACATAAGCGCCAAATCAATAAAAGAGAACAAACAGTAATAAAAGAGAACAAACAGTAATAAACTTACATGACCTTCCGTAGGGATCAACCGGACCTGATATCTGGAGATTCCTTTCTCTAAAGAATTGAAAGAAGAAAAACTCTTGCTCGAGAATAGCTGATCCACGAATCAATCCACCAACCTTAATTTCTTGCGAATCTACCTGTGTTTGGTGGCCGGAAATCATGATGGTGAACAGAGGACGAAGATGGAGAAGATGGAGAAGATGAAGACGACTAAAGATGACCTAATTAAAGTTGGGTAGGTTCTAATATTAATCACAGATTAATATGGTTTAATTTAAATATTTAAGTCAATCATATCATGAAATGTGTTTTTATATTTAGTACAACATTGTTCAATAGGTCCGAATTAAAAAACATGTCATGGTAAATTCAAATAGGACTCTGTTTTAATAGATTAGATGTAAATAGAACAAAAAAATCAATAATTTAATTTTAAAGTCTAAACCATACAAGTCTATTGAATGATAATATACTGCTGGAGAGTTTTATCATTTAAGGTACTTTGGATCTACAAAAGTAACACTTTAGGTTATTTTTTGTATGAGGTGCACTTTGTCTCTATTATGTCAATCTGTCATTCCGAGAACACCTTTGTAACTTTGTCTAGTTTAGTTAGTTTAATAACTTTAGTTAGGTTTTGTGGTTGCAATCAAGAGTAGGTAGGTGATATCACTGAAATTACCCTAAGGAGTGATTTTACTCTTTCAAATAAGAGGTTCAATTGTAGTACTTAGGGATCGAATCCACATGGAGCGTGGCACACAATAAATTCAATTCAGTCACGATAAAGCTAGGTAAACATGTATGAAAGTAGTAAATTAATCAAAGCAGTAAACGGAGGAGTTTGTTTGTGATGGAAGGATGGTTGCTAGACTTACGGTTTCATTAAAGTATTAGAATTCAATGTATATATTCTAATGGTTTGAACATAGAACTCGATATCTAATGCAAAAGACGACCAACTCTCGCTACTAGTCTAATCTATTGACTAAGTCCAGTGTTTTAGCATTCGTATGTCAACACGGACCGAGCGTGGATCGATACTATGGTATGAGCGTCGATCGACGCTTCCTTAGGCAAGCGTTATCGCCCTTCTCGATATATTCACTAGATTCCTAGACAAGCTCTCGCATGTATTTAACAACCTAGCTCAATATGATTCAGTTCAGGTAATAGACCATGCTCTCGCATGCGCCTAAATATCTTATGATCAGGTTTCTAGTTAATTACTCTAGAAACAACCAGTAAGAATAATCCTGTGAATGATTTATATCTAGTTAATCACCTTAGCAGTTCTATAAATCAGAAAAACATCAAAAACCTAGAAAACATAACCCTAGCAAATGAATCTACTCAAGCATGATAGTTGTCACTTAAATCATTAGATGAATAGATATAAATAGATAAAACCAAATAAGAAACCAAAGGAGTTCCAAAAGAACTCCGAAGGTGTTCCTCTCTTCTCTCCTAACCTAAGAACAATGAATAAAAGAAAGCTTAGCTATCAACAATCGCTTAGAAAACATATAAATATGGTTTAAGTCGTCCAGGGAAAACCACCCTGCTCTAGGGCGGGGACGATCCGAGGCAAACCACCCCGCCCAAGAGCAGGGACGTTGCTCAAAGATCAACCCCGCCGCAGGGCGAGTACATTCCAAGCAAAACCAACCCTAGGGCGGGGACGATCCAAATATTAGTCCATCCCGCCCTAGGGCGGGGACACTTTATGATTCAGTCTCTCCCATCCGAGGACAGGCCGTGCATGAACTCTCGAAGTGCTGATCAAATGAACCTTTGTTTCATCTCGACTGGACTTGCCGTTGTTTTTTTACGAAAAAAATGCAAGAATCATCTTTTTAAAAAATTCGAGAATCAATCATATAAGAACGACACTGGTTAACTTGACACCATCATCATCATAACTATACAATTATCTTACGTTTTCATTAGAAAAATTAACGTTACAAGACTAGTATCTTGCGGAAGGCAATTTCTCCGAAAGAAATTGTAAAAAACGTCTATCAGAAAACGACCCAAGAGGGTCCAAACATGACAAAGGCCCACTTAAAAAAACCAGACAAGAAATATCCCATCCACTATGACGGCTTGCTTGGCTTTCGAAGAAATAAATGGAAAAGAGATAAACGTCAAGTTTCTGAATAAACTTGAAAATCGAGGGAAATAAGGAAAATTTCCGCGAATGGATAAACTCGGATTAGGGCATAACAGGAAAGACACAACTTACCTTGGAGGAGTATATAAAGAGAGTAAAGGCTCAAGACGCAGACGCACAAGAAATTCTCAGCAAACTGAGCACTTAGTGAGAATTAGGCAACTTTTCGTGTTTAGCGAGCTGTGAATCAACTAGGTTTTTAGTCTTAAGTTACTAAAACTTTAGAAACTCACCGGCAGCTCTTTAGCCGAAGGCTTTACCTTTTTAATCACTATCTGCGGATTCAGAAATAAGATCTTCTTTGCTCTCCTTTTCGCTATACGATTTATCATTGCGTTTGTATTGATTGTTTAATTGCTTGAACGTTTGGCTTAGTATAAATTCTGGACCTCAGGGAAAGATAGAGTTTCTTAACTTTCCTCCAATTAACGGAAATAGACGGTGTGAATTTTGGTTCCCACAAGTACACAGTCAATATTTGATATTGTTTTCGCTGAGTTCGATGGACCATTTTTCTAGCCTTCCAATTTACTCGGACTGTACAGAATGGTTCATAGTGTCTGCGAAGCCATAACTACAGTGGAGTGTGATTAAAAATAGGTTCCCAATTTTCATGTTGACATCATTACTGCCAAAGAAAGTTTCTCTATTGTTGGATTTGATTTCGGATGCTTCAGGCTCATTAAATGGAAATGACTGATGGAAACAAAATGAAGGGAGTAGCCCTCGCCTCAGTGGAGATAGAAGACAGTAGAGACACTGATCCAGTTAGAATATCTAGTTTGTTGGTTTGACAGTGCACTTCAAAGAGTAGAACAGATACAACCTCATAAAAGATGAAACTCTGGAAAAAGATCTTATAATGCTGAGAAAACTTCAAAGAGGTCTGATGTAAAGTTTTCAAATGTAAAGGTTATGGTCACTTTAGAACTGAGTGTGCTACAATGAGAATGAGAGAGATCCATTGTCATGGTTGCAAAAGGTACGGACACACCCAAGTAGAGTGTGAGAATGATCTGAATAAGAAAAATGAGAAGCCAATTTTGGACACTAATGAAAATGATTCATAAAGTGATAATGAGGAAGAAGAAATCAACAAATTTGTACTACTTGTTAGTATTGTTGTGTTTGAATCAGTCTTAAATAGAAGATGAACCAGAACAATAATTGAATAAGAGAAACAGAGAAGTAAGAGAGACTGTGGTAAAATTAGGTATGGAAAATGCAGTACTAGCCAAACAGAAATCTCATCTTGAAGAAGATTTGGCACCAATGCGACAAAAACTTCAGAGAGAATCAGAGTTGGCAAAATAAAAAGTAGGTCTGATAAAATAAAAGCTGGTTCTGATCAACAAAATTTGAGCATAACTGGGTCAACAATACAGGAAGATCATGATGCTCACTGAAACTAAAGAACTCGATAACAATACAGGAAGGCAGGGGACTGATAATGCAAAATAAAAATTTGTATCAGGATGATATGCTCAGACTGAAGAAATCACAACAACCAGTACTTCAGAAAAATTAACTGAATGCTTTTATTGTAGCAAGTTTGGACATTACAAAAGATTTTGTTATCATTAATTTGAGAATATGATGAAGATTTGGAAGCAAGTTCTCTAGGGTTGGAAAAAAAATCAAGGATGGATGATTAACACTGATTTCTTTCCTAAGACAGAAAGTATTTCAAGAACTGGATATCATTGTTGGGGTCAAAATCGGTCATGGCAAAATCAACAACTAAAATCCTCTGAGAAATCATATCATAAGCAAATATGACCGGAAATGTTGAGATAACTATACCGCATAAGCGGAGTCTATTTGCATAAGGATACAAGGACAAACTTTGTATATTTCATTTCAGAAAAGAAATAAAAGAGTTTCAATACAAACATAAGATATTCGGAAAATGTTCTTTCATAAGGTTTTTGCGAGAAACAATGAGTTTTTTGGAATAACCTTCCGTAAAACAACTTTCTAAAAGTTTCCAAGGAAAAGTTTGTTGAGTAAAATTTAACAAATAATCTTCTGCAAAATAACATTCAGAAGGTTTTTACGGAAATGAGGACAGAAACTTTCATAAAACGAGTTTTACAAAACAATCTTTTCGTAAAACAAAATTCGGAAAGTTTCCATGAAAAAAATTCGTAAGCAAATCTACGAAATACTCTTCTACAAAATATCTTTCAGAAAATCTTAGCGGAATAACTTGCTTAAAACAAAAAAAAAACAGTTTTGAAAGTATAGAAAATCATCAACAGAGGACAAAAAGGACAAGGAAAGGAGGAGAGAAGTACTCATCGCCCATGAGGCTCTCTCTTTCTCCTCTCTCTTCATTTGACATCGCCCTCCAAGCCCCATCTCTTACTCATCGCCCATCAAGCCTTCCTCATCACCCAGGAGGCACTCTCTCTTCATTTTTCATTGCCCTCGAAGCTTCCTCTCACTCCTCATCGCCCTTCAAGCTCCCTATCTCCTCTCTCTTTGCTTGTCATCGCTCGTCAATCTCCCCCTCATTTGTCATCGCCTGTCAACCTCTCTCTCTCTCTTTCCTCTCTCTTCATTTCACATTGCCCATGAGGCTATTTCTTCATTTAGCATCGCCCATGAAGCCTCCTCATTGCCATATCCACTGCTCATCATGTTATCATGTTTGAAATGTCCTTTGTTTCATAGCAATCAGAGTTTTCGTTGAGGTTTTACGGAGAAAGCAAGCAAGACATTGTTTTCTCGTAGAAGTTTGAGTCAAACATAGAGTCGAGAATGGTTAACTTAACACCATCACATTTTTGAAAAAAATGATATTTTGAAAAAAATGAATTGATTTTCATCACTTCGTAGGACCAACGACATAAAAACCGTAAATCAGACAAATCAACAATTTCTCCGAGAAAATTGTAGAAATGCGTAATTCATAAAACAGTCCAAAATGACCTAAAACATGATGAAAGCCCACTTATGACTTGATATGAGAACCAGTCCGGATTGCAATGTCGGTTTACTAGGCTTGGATAAAGAAAAATGGAAAAAGGTGGAAAAACGTAAAGTTCCAAGATAAACATGAATGTAGAGAAGATAAGGAATGATTTAAGTTGAAGATAACCTCAAATCTCAAAATGATAAGGAAATATGACCGACTCTGAAGGCATATATAAACACACCTGAGGCAGAGAAGAGGAAAATGAAGATTTTGGCTACATAAATTCTTTGCACTTAGAAATCTTGGTCTCTGTTTTTTCCATACTTTGTTTTCTATTGCTTGCACTATATTACTAGACGAACATCGTGAAAGCAGTTCGATCTCTTGTTCAACTTTTTGTAAACTGAACTACGTTCGACTTGATCCTCAAAAGGGATATGTAGGCAACCTTTCAAAAGGTTCAGTGTGAAATCAATAAAAACATTTTACATCTCTCTTTTTTTATTGTTTTTTTGTGTTTATGTGGTTACACAAAGTTGAGTTGGTTGCGCTCTCTAGAAGTGTTTTCTATGTACACTGTTAAGGAATCAAGCCTATATGTAGTTAAATTTTTGAGGACATCCTTTGTCATAATAGATATCGAAGTTGAAAATTTCCAAGACCTCAGGACTAGTACATTCAGTTTTTTGTCGAAGAGGTTGTAGGCGCCAAAGCAAACTACTTTGGTGACTCAAAACCATTTTTTCATTTAACTCGGTATTCAGAGTACATAAACTATGTTTGAAGCTTGGTATAGCTGTTTTGGCAGATATGACTGCTTCTATCCTGTAGGCTAAAGAAAATAGAGTTTCTTATGTTACTTTATGTGGGGTTGTGAGACATGCCCATAGGACTCTTGGAAATTCTGAAGACCAGAATTGTGTTTTAGAATTGAGATATCTCTTAATGTTATTTAAGATCCTCTTGATTATGGTCTCGGTCTGTATGTTCTCTTGTGGGTAATATGTAATCAATAGTCAGATAAGTTATGATTTATAAAAAATGTAAGAAAAGTAGTTTAAAAAAATTTTGAACTGAAAAAGTAGTTAACTTTTAATTATGTCTTATTTTGATCTTCTATTATTTAATTGTTTATTTCAATAAAAAATATAGCACATATGTAGAAGTGATTTTTAATTTATCATATAGATGTTTTGTTTCCAATTTCTTAAAACATTAACGTTTCAATTATTTCAGCGAGAAAATAAATCAGTTACAAAATCAATATAAATTGTGACGTTTCCTGTTAACATAAATTTCGAAGATATATATAGTAGTGAACGTAATTATTATTATATTCTATTTATAATAAGTTAGTGGAAAAAAATGACATTACCCTTATCCGACCGATTCAAAATTTTTTTGGTCAGTTCCGGTTCGGATTTTCGGGTCCAGGTAAAATGTCGAAGCCTAGCTGAGGCAATGAAACTAATCTATCGCCATTCATTGCTTACTAAAAAAAATTGCCCCCATTTATCTTGGTTAAATTTATTAAAACTGTAAGATGTATGAAATAAATCCACTTGTTATTATGTCTATCTCTTAATTTCTTTTCAAAATATTTTATCTCTCAACAAAATTGCATGTAATATAATAGAGATTTCCTTACAAAAGGAATGCGAATCTAGAGAAAGTATATATGAAGATTTATGACATTATAAAATTGTAATAGAGATTCCTATATGTCACAAAAGAAAAGCGAATCTAGAAAAAGTAATGTAACTAATATGTCGCCAGTGAACTACATATTGGCTACGTGTCTTGTTTGGCGTTATTGTGTGAGAGCTGAGACTAGGCCTGAGCTTTCGGGTCTTCGGGTCGAGTTTCACTCAGGTCTTGTCGGGTTTAGGTTTTTTGGATTTTAGATATTAAGATCTAATAGAGTAATTTAAATTTGTCGGTTCGGGTTTGGTTAAGGTCTTGTCGGGTCCCGATCGATTTGAATCTTAGATAGGTAGACCCAATAGGGTAATTAGAATTTTTAGGTTCGGATTTGGCTCGGTTTCGGATCAAGTTTGGTTTGGGTCATACCTAAAAAATACCCCAAAGCAAAAAAACACTGAAAATATTTAAATATCCAAAATATCTAAAATTTTATCCATAATCTGTATTGAATACATGAAAAACACCCAAAATTTTATCTTATTATCCAAATTATATTTTTAAAAATTTAAAATTTCACCCGAAATCTAAAACTATACTCGAAAACCCCAAATCAAAAACTTAAAAATACCCATGATACCAAAATATACTGAAACATACATATATACCTAATATATATTAGAAGTTTCGGGTATTTCAGGTACCCTATCAGGTCTTGAGTTCGGGTCGGGTCGGATTCAAGAGCCGCAAGTCTTCCAAAACAAGACCCAGTGGAATAAAATGACATTACTTATATTCGACCGATTCAAGTTTTTTGAGTCGGTTCCGGTTTGGGTTTTTGGATCCAGGTAAAATGTCCAAGCCTAGCTCACGCAATGAAACTAATCCATCGCCATTCATTGCTTACTAAAAAAAATTCCCCCATTTATCTAGGTTAAATTTATTAAAACTATAAAATGTATGAAATAAATCCGCTTGTTATTATGTCTATCTCTTAATTTCTTTTCAAAATATTTTGTCTCTCAACAAAAATTGCATGTAATATAATAGAGATTTCCTTATGGTACAAAAGGAATGCGAATCTAGAGAAAGTATATATGAAGATTTATGATATTATAAAATGGGCAATTCTCTTAAATAGCACTTTTAAGTTTTTGTCACAAAAATAGTTATAGAAAAATAAAATGACCAAAATAGCATTTTTTTTTTGAAAATTTCAAAATTTTTTTTTTTTTTGAAATTTGAAACCCTATTCCTAAACCCATCCCTTAACTATAAACCCTAAAGTCTAAATTAGTTAACCCTAGGGGTATAAATGCATATAAATAAATTTTTTAGCTTCTAAAAAAAACATTTTGGTCATTTTTTTCCTTAAGAACTATTTTTGTAAAGAACAAACTAAAAAAAGTCATCTAAGGGAATTTCTCTTATAAAATTGTAATAGAGATTCATATATGTCACAAAAGAAAAGAAAATCTAGAAAAAGTAATGTAACTAATCTGTCTCCAGTGAATTACATATTGGCTACGTATCTTGTTTGGTGTGACTGTGTGATAGCTGAGGCAATGACTAATCTATTGCCATTCATTGCTTACTAAAAAGTTCACCCCTCATTTATCTAGGTTAAATTTATTAAAACTATAAAATGTATGAAATAAATCCACTTGTTATTATGTCTATCTCTTAATTTCTTTTCAAAATATTTTCTCTCAACAAAAATTGCATGTAATATAATAGAGATTTCCTTATGGTACAAAAGGAATGTGAATCTAGAGAAATTATATATGAGATTTATAACATTATAAAATTGTAATAAAGATGATTTTTTTTAGAAAAGATGTGAGGTGTCAACCAGTAGTGAGTTTTTAAAACATACTAAGCAGATTCTTTTATTTGTGTTCTAATCCTAAACATGCAAGTAAATCAATTTATATATATATATATAAGGTTGATGTTTCTTTTCTCCTTTACTACTCCAACATCAAAAATGAGTTATCCAGCTTTGAACCAGGACATGGTATTAGAGATTTTTTCGTACTGTCCAGCTTCATCAATAGAAAAATTCAAATTCTTAAACAAAGATTACTACAAACGCATGTCTGAATCTTGGTTTATCAACCTTAATCTCTTCAGAACAAATTCTATCTTCGGAGTTTTTCTCCAATACNTGTGCTTACTTTGCTGAATTGGATCAGTTGAGGAACAATCTTCAATACAGTTGATGACGGTATTGCAAATCCCACACCAGCAGATGTTCCTGTTTGTGTGTATATGGCTGTGTTGATCCCAATTAAGTTCCCTTTTGAATCAAGCAGAGGACCTCCACTGCAATATATAATGCAGAAAGATCCATTAATAAACACACACACAAGAATGATTTCAGATGAAAACACCCTTTTATAACCTGTTTCCTGGGTTAATAGCTGCATCGGTTTGAATCCCACCACCAATGGTAACACCAGTTTGGCTAAATATGTCGCGGTTAAGACCGCTGATGACACCTACCGTAAGGGTATGGTCAAAACCAAACGGGTTCCCAATTGCTAAACACTGCTGCCCAACTTTTAGAGAATTTGATTGTCCAACTCTGATCGGTTTCAGGAGTGTTTCAGGTGCTTCTACCTTCAAGACAGCAAGATCCTTAGCACGATCAGCACCAACAAGTTTTCCTTCGAAATTCTTCTGTACCCTTCAAGATTTGCACATATGAGCACACGTGAGAAACAACAAGAAAGAAAAGATAAAATTCTGAAATAATTCAAAACTCACCCATCAGACGCAAGAATATTGACACGACCAACTACATCACCAGGGCTTGGATTTCTTGAAAGAGCATTGCCAATAACTGTTATACATAAAAGTATAATCACAATACTGTATTTAATCTACAATCACTTAAGCACTTTTCATTAAGACCATCTTACCGTGATAATTTGTCACAATGTATCCCTGTCCATCCCAAACTACTCCAGAGCCATTTCCTTCAGGTATCTAAGATTGAGTTTGAGAGAAACTGTACGTCAAACAATCGAGAAATAACATGAACAAGAGATAGTTTTTCTATGGTACTGAGAAACACAGTACCTCAACCACACCCGTCATTTTGAGCTGAGGCCGTAATGTCACATCAAATATGTTGACAACGGAGTAAGTATTCTTCTCAAACAGTTGAACAATTCTCCCCTGTAACAAACAGAGGAAAGATTATATGAATCTTAGTATGACCATCAAGAAACCCCTGAAACTTTATCCTAGCCAAAGACACTAACCTCGGTAGGGAAAAGAGGTCCAGCTGGGAAAACAGGTGGGCTTACATCTTCAACTGTCGCAACAGACGGATCGCCAAGTGCTAGTGCTGCAGTTTCACCAGAAGCGTTAACTCAACAACCCGCTACATCACTAGGATTCAGTGAAAACCATTTTTCGATTTTTTTATTTATTTTAAAAAGAAAAAATCTGAAAAAGTGTTATGAAAGTGTTCTACTAGACCAATAAAAATGTATTAGAATTATGTAGTTTCTGTAATTCAAGAATGATTTATAATGTGGGCTTCATATAATCAGTAGCTAGGAAGTACAATGCTATGACTGTGACAATTAAGCTTCCTATGCCTCATCAATGTGTTGAAAACAAAGCTAAAGAAGAAGATGACAAATAGCTGAAAAAGGTGCAGACCTGATAAGTACCTTGAAGGATTACAGCACAGATTCATGACTATACTTGTCAACAAGATTCGCCTTGTAGTCGAAGGGACACTTTTCATGGCTAACTCATGCAAACTCGACTTCCAATCTCGACCAATCCTATCAATCAAAAAAAAAAAAAAACAATGTCCAAATCTCAAACTGAGCATTTTCTTAATTTGCTTTTAAATTGAAAACTTTGTCATTTGTCACAGAAGTTACAGCTTAGTTTTTAGGTCATGGAAGTGAAACTGAAAATGGTGTTACATGTCTCATCGATATTTTGAATTGTTTCCAACGATGGTACTCAAAAACCTTTAAGCAACTCAATTCAAAAGTGCAAGAATTTCAGCAAAATTGGCTGTGTAAGAAGCTACTGCTTTAAGGAACATGAAGTTTCACAATCTTTTTAAGCGAAAAGAGAACAAATTGGAGAAATTCAGCGAAATGGGCTGTGTAAATTAAATGCTGATTACTTCACTGAAGAAGCTGGTCGGTCTGAAACGACGTCGCCTTGGGAGATTCTGGAGCATGCGGAGGAGAGAAGCTGTCGTCGACCCACAAAATCATTCTCAGAGGGAGTGAACGGATCAGGTCGCAAAGAGCAGGACGCAATCACCTGCATCTTTCTGCGACAAACTCAGACCAATCGACCTTGGATGATATAATCTCAGATTTTTTTTTTGTACCTGAGTAAGTAGGAGACTGTCGAAATACCGTGAATACCCCTCCCTTTTTCATTTATTTACTTTTGTGAGACGATTTTTTGAAGTAGTTTTGATATTTTGATTAAAAAAAGTAATTTTAGTTCTTCTTTTCTTTTCCAAAAACCATTTTTTATCCGATCAATCTTTTTAATAAATAGTTTTCCTAAAACCTAAGAAAACTAATTTTTAAATAGTTGTCTATTTGTTGACACAAAAAAAATAGTTGTCCATTTAAAACAAAAGACAAAATTCAACTTATCTAGTTTTGTTGTTTGAAACTATTTCTTTTAGTTTTATTTCTTTTAATGTTTCATACATATAAGCTATATTTTTTGGTTTTACTTAGTATTACTATGACTATGCCTAGTGTTTTTTTTTTCTTTTCCTATTTCATACCTATAAGTTAGTATTCTTTTTGTTTTTAGTTAGTATTCCCCAATTTTATAATAAGTGTTATTTTATTATTTTTTTCTTATTTCAAAAAATGTCATTTGACATTTTCAATGCAACTTTTTATATATAATCAATTAATTACCATTTTAGCTAACTAGTAAATTTCTATTTAAATTATTTCATTTAAATAATTATACATTAAATAAAAATATATTAATATTATATGACTTTTTAATTCGTATGAAATATGTCTAAGTGACATTTAATATAATTATGACTAAAACTATTTTTTGTTTTTACCTACTCCCTCCGTTTCTCAAAGAGTGTCGTTTTGAGGTTTTATTTTTGTTTCATAAAAAGTGTCGTTTTCTATTTTCAATGCAAAATTTATGAATTTAATTTTCAAATTTAATTTTCTATTGGTTGAAATAGTGTTAGGTGTATTGGAAATGATGTTTTTATATAGAAAATATGCAAAATTAAATGTTTTCTTAATCCGTGTGCAGAAACTTAAAATGACACTTATTATCAAACAGAGGGAGTATAAATTAGTATTCCACTTTTTTGTTAAACATTACTAATTTTAGGTCTTCAAAATTTGCTATAATACTTACAGCTACTATTCAATAAAACACACTAAAAAAAAAGAAATCTAAAACAAACCATTATTTTTTTTTCCAAAAACTAAAATATGCTACAAAATAAAAAATTGAAAACTAAATCTAAAAACTAGGAAAACAATTATCATTTTTATTTTCGAGTTCTTTTTGTATGTTAATGAAAATTTGCAGTCTCTACCAACACAAAACATCATATTTACATTGATGTCAAAAAATCGAATCAGATGCAAAATATTTTGAGACTAAGTATTGATAGACACTCTTTTACCACTAGACCTATAGCACTTTGGTTTTTTAGATAGGGTGAATTCTCGATTCTCAATTCTTCAATATCGATATTTTTTTAAAAAAAATGGTAAAAGTAAGTACCCAAACTTATTAAATTAAAAGAGAGATATCTTCATCCCAAACCAAATAATCACTGCAAAGAAACAAATCAAACGATATTTAGTTTCGCTCATGTCTTGTTTTATGTTTGCAACAAGATTTTCATTGTTGTCAAAAAAAAAAAAGAGGATCAGTTTTTCATTTAAGAAATTAAAACTCCGTAAACCAATAAAACTAGAAATATGAGGACTGGATTTGAATCATCATTTCCCACGGTTTCCATATGTTTTCTCAAATTTCGAAAGATTAAAAGGTTTAATTAAAATTATCTTGCAGCCACACAGAAATATTTTAATTATACTTTCTCGAGTTTTGTTGTTCTTCACTCATCCATCAGCTTCTCCAAAAATCAGTGTCTTCAAGTCTTTATCACTCGCCTTTGCTTCTACAACATGAAGCACTTCTGTACAATTCAAGGTTAGTTTCGTTCTTCCTCCCAATATGCTCATTGGACAGTCTATCAATTAGTTTCTGGAATGTGGTGGAATTGGATTAAAGAACCCTAATTTCTGTTAATGCAGGTTGTGTACCCACAATGGAATTTGGATTTTTAAGGTAAATAAATTTGATTATTTTGTTTTTCATTCATAAAAATGAAATCTTTTTCGACAATGATCTTGTTCTTGTTCTTGTTCTTGTTCTACTTCATCATTTAATGGTAGATTTAGTTACTATTAGTCAAATTACTTTTGTTCTTCTTGAACACAGACATTGTCTTGAGCAAAACCTCACTCTTTCATGGAACTTAAAGGCATCCAGTTTAGGTAGTTTGGCTTCACATCTCCAGAGACTTCCTTTATCTATGGTAGCTTCTACTCGAAATCATTACAAGAACAGTTTGCTCTTGAAGAGATTTTTAGTCCGCGTTGGCACTGAGGAGGAACACTCATTGTCAGAAGATTCACTTGACGACTCTGTTTCTAGACCTCTCACTAGTGACGAGGTTACAAGCTTTATGTTCTTCTCTTGTTACATATATATATTCTTACATGAGGAAAGGAACTTCCAATGGAGATTGATGTAACAAAATCTCCATTTTGGGTTCTGTAGTTGAAGTCATTGCTCATCGATAACGAGAGATCGAAGCTTGTTAAGAAGTTGAGTGAAGCTAATCAACATAACCGCTTCCTCAAGCGTCAGGTGCTTGTCTAATAATATGTGCATTATATACTGTTTAGTGCCCTCTCCTTTGAGTTGTACAGTTATATCTTCTGTTGTTATTTATCTGTGTGTTTGATAAACATTCTTTTTTTTAATAACTTCAATATATATAGTCTTGTGTCTTTTGCCAGCTTAAAACACAGGAAGACGAGATAACTAACATCAAAAGTGAGCTTGCAATCATGGATCTCGAAGTTCAGGTCATTATTTATAGATTTTATAGTGTCACGATTCACCACCTCATTCCCTTAATTTGATTTAGTATATATGTCATTTCTCCACATGCTTTGACACATGTTTAGGTTGTATAGTAGACAATGAATGTTTGATGATATTGTTCTCTGGATGAGTAGGCTTTGGTCAACTTGGCAGAAGAAATAGCAAACCTGGGTATTCCACAAGGGTCTAGAAAGATTAGCGGAAAGTACATTCAATCACACCTTCTATCTCGTTTAGATGGTTCTTCTCTTGTCCTCTTCTTTTCTAAATTACATAGGTTTTCCTTCAAAGGAAAATATAGAAACTAAATCATCATCTTCTCTCCCATTAAAGCTGTTCATAATAAGCTGAAGGAGCAAATAAAAGACGTGGAAGCTGCACAATCAAAGGAAGTTAATGTCTTCTGGATTGGTATGGCAGAGGTAAACAAGCTTCACATTCTGAATGGTTCTTACAGTTATATTGATGCATTTGACATTAAACATAACATTTTATTTGATAATCTTCACATAAGAGTGTACAAGTAATGGGATCGTTCGACGGATGGAGCCAGCCTGAGGATCTATCGCCTGAGTACACAGCTTCTTTTACTAAATTCTCCACCACACTAGTCCTTCGTCCTGGGCGGTACCATTTCTTATTCTTCTAGTTTCTTTTTTTCTTTCTTTCCATTTAGCATCATTTTTTTCACGTTTCAGACTAGTTTTTGAATTCTTCAAATGTAAGGTATGAGATGAAGTTCTTAGTGGATGGAGAATGGCAGATCTCACGTGAGTTTCCTACTTCCGGAGAAGGAATGTTGGAGAACAATGTTCTAGTGGTGGAATAGAATAGGCCACACATCTTTCTGCAACACAGATTTTTGCTAATACTAGCCTTAAACATAACCCATCTGTTTGGTGTAAATGAGATTCTAGACAACCCATATAACTAGGAGGTCTTTTATTCGCGGATTTTGTTTTGTTTAAATGCCATCTGAGGTGTTTGATGACACAAGGAATAATACAAATTGGTGAGAGGGATAGCGGATTAAGGGATCTCGAGAGAGACTAAAACAAACCATTTTTATTTTGGGTTAATTGAGAAGTATTGTTTAGATCTCTGAGTACTAAAGGGTGATCTTTTTCCTGAACCCATCTCCATCAACTTCACAAAAGAATCATTTGCCTTTCTCATATCTTGTTCTTTATCTTCTGTCATGAAGTTCTTGTTTTTGTATGAAAGAGCCACCACATAGCCATTTTATAAAGAGTAATCGCTCCTTTGCATGCGACCTGTTATCTTCCAACTCTTGAGATCATGATAGAAAACACAAAACGATTGCGTTTTTCTTGGGAATATAAATAACTTCATTTGCATCACTGATATAGTGTTTTGAGGAGTGTGATTCATTTGCTGACCATCAAGAGTGATTTACGCAACTCAGTAGTGACCAATCTTGTTCTGGTCATCAAGAGCAATTCCAAGCTAACTTCCGTTTTCAGTTTATCAAAGCACATGTCACATCTTCATCATCAACATCAGACGCGCATTTTCATTTGTTCACATGTTTCTAATTTCACATCAGAAGTCACTATGAAAGCTATTTCCCCTCGCCACCGTCACGTGTGTCTCTGAAAGTGAAAAGATTATGAAGAATTTCAACGACTCTCCACGTTTCATGAGCTCCCAATGTAAGAACCTTAATGTTTTCACCCGTAGGAGATTCATAACCTGACATAGCCCAACACTTTGTACTTCTGGTCAATGGGATCGTATCCAAGAAATATTACTGCAGAGGTAGGAGTGATGTTATTAGGGTAGGGTTAAACAACATGTTAGAGCATTATTATAGGTGTCATTTAATTTGGGGCCCTTAAGTTTTTTTTTTTTTTTTTTTTTTCGGTAAAGGCTAAAGGATAATCTTTAGATAAAGGCTTTTTCCAAGTTTTTTCCCTCTGTCTCCGTGCGTCCCTCCTTAAGGGCTCCCTTAAAGTACCATTAATAATGATGGTCTAAGTCTCTCAAGGTCCGGTTGACTTGTTTAATAGTTTATATGTGGTGATGGGGTCATTAAGGACGATAGGTATTCAAAAGATATTAAATCGTCATGGCACATCAAATCATATTTTCCACCGGGGTATTGTAAGTATAGTGCGCGAGGGATTTGACTGATGAAAATGGTGCTGATGCTGAGTGGTAATGGTAAGCATGAAGTAGCTCCCACTCAGTTTTAATATAATCTAATGGTCACTTTGAAAGAGCGGGTTATGTTTGATAAACAAATTTTTGTGACAATTATAAAATTTTCCATATATATTCTAAAATTATACATAGTTTATATTTTAAAATTTTATATATTTTTTTTGTTAAATGTATTAGTTTATAAAGTTTTCAGAAGAATTGTTGATATACATTATATTTAAAAAGTTATATAAGAAAATTAGCTTACTAAAGTGTCATTTTGAAGTTTATTATAGTTGTAAAAGTTTGAGCTTCGTGTAAATTTTATTATAAAATATAAAAATATATTACAATTATGTTAAATTCTAACCTGTTTTATAATGCAAAATAATATTGTAAAAGGAATAGTTATTTTAAGTCTAAAAGGCATTCTCTTTATTTATATTATTTTACATATTTATATAATGATATATGTTTATTGTAAAATATATTTTTGTTATATTTATTTAATTAATCTTTCATTATTTTTCTTTTATATTTGATCATTTATAATTGAATTAAAGTATTTATATCTTTAATGTATCTTGAATTAGTTAAAGTGTTGTTTTCACTATATACTAAAAAGTGTTTTCTAAATTACGGATATATTAGAGTTTGATCCGCACTTTCAAAGCGCAGATTATTTTTCAATCAAATATTTTTATAGTTTATAAGATTGTATATGTTTTTGTTTTTAAAAATTTAATATATAAATGATCAATAATTTACGCTATTATAGTTATTTTGTTAATTGTCGGTTTTATATGAAAGACATATATGTGTGATTACTTTGATAATACGTATGTTAATTGTCGTTTATATCAGAGTGATAAAAAAACAGTTATAAAGATGAAATGATTTTAATCTGCGTTTTGAAATATTTTACGTTGTAAAGTCTAATAAAAACACATTATATATTTTGTTATGGATGTTAAAATCAGAAAACCCGCTCCACTAAAAATCCGTTCTATTTACGTACGATTACATTTAAATTTTATCTCGTTTAAACCCGTTTGTTTTATCAAATCTTGTTCAATTTAAGAATCATCTCATATTTTTATAGATTTTTTATATATTAAATTTAAAAAACTGTAACATAACATGTTTTATGTAGACCACTCTAATAAAAAAATTATCATGTTAAAAAGTTTATCATGTGTAATAACATATCTTGTATTTTATTGTATGATTGATGAAATAACTCATAAATCTATAATCGTAAAAATATCAAAATAACATTTTCAATATACTATAAAAATATAAAAGTTAGTTAATTTTAAATATTTACTTTAATATATAAAATTTTAAATTATTTATCAATTAAATATTGTTGATTTAATATTTAACTTTATAAAAATTTATAAGTTAAACTATATTGTAAATTTTAAAAGTATTGGTTATTTATGTGTATATACTTTATTTTCCTTGTATAATTAACAATAATTAATATATTATATTATTTAACTATATTTATTACTTAGTTTAATAACTTTAAAGTTTATATATTTATATTATTATAATTTTTATTATGTATATAGGTTGAAATTAAATTAATATTAATATATAATATTATTTAATAATAATGAAGAAAATATTAATTTATATAGATATATTTATAAAGTTCAATTTTTAAAAAATAATATATATTTATATTTATAGAAAATATAGCAAAATTTTATTAGATTGTAATCTTTGAAAAAATCTTTATGAATATCTTTTTAGTTAGTTACCATAGTTAGTTGAGAACATATGATAAAGTTTAATTAATAATAAAGTTAGAAGTGTATTTAATATAATCTATAGTATTTTTAAAAAATTCCACTTAGAAGTAAGTTTGGTCCAAAGTTGTGCTTCTGTATTAATAGTATAGATGAATGTATATTATTTAAAGTTGATTTAGTTAAATTTCGATAACCATCATCTTCAAAATATGAAAATAAGTAGGTAATGTCTGATATTTAGGGATGCAACTTCTTAAATATAATTATGTCAATGATCTATAATTGTGATCAGAAACGGGATATTTGCTTTAATTATAAAATTACATGAGTATATTCTGAATTTCTGATATAAGTCGATTTTTTAAAAGGTAATATATTGATGAAAAATGATGCGGTAGTTATAGAAGGAAACTTCATTATATAAAATATAAAATAGTTTGTGGTAGGAGAAAGTTGTGTAAAATAATTTGGTTATATAAAATATTTTAGTCACATAATATATGTGTTGGGTAGGCTATATTTGGAGTTTATAGATCCTTAATTAGTGGGATTTAAAATAAGACATGAAATAAGTTGTTCGTCATTTATCTGTGTTGGTATACCAAATTCAAACAGACGATTATATTTATCAATGACAAAATTATTAAATACTCCAATAAATTATTATCAGTAGATAAAAATGTTTCTGTTTTAATATTATAGATGTCACAGAATAATAATTATTTTCAGTTACGTCACTTAACTGGAGTTGTAAACGTTTTATTCTATTGCTTTTAGTTCATATACAAGACGGATCTAGTTAGGCATCATTGCATAAAAGTCTAGAAGTCAATACAAAAGTGTCAACAGGGGAAAAGACAAAAGGAAGGATCTAACTG
Organism: Sinapis alba; assembly: GCA_012274485.2. Classification (NCBI taxonomy): domain Eukaryota; kingdom Viridiplantae; phylum Streptophyta; class Magnoliopsida; order Brassicales; family Brassicaceae; genus Sinapis; species Sinapis alba. Next base: position 337,362 of record MU105647.1, on the reverse strand, counting down.
TAACCTTCTATTTACAAAGCTAATCTTGGTCAACTTATTATGACACCAAACCAAGTGATCCTTGGTCAGTTTGGACATGTTCAACACCCTTGTCACAAGTTTCATGTCCACTTGTGAGAAGAAGTGAAGCACTTGTTCTTCTGTTGAATCTTCTTCCTTGTGCTTTTTGAATCTTCTTATGATACATCTCTCACTCTTCAACACATCTTTCAACCTTTTCTCCTTCTGCGATCACATTAATCAAAACCGGTTAGCAAATCATTTAATAAATATATTAAAAGTTTTACTGAAAAACTTACATTTTGAAGCTCTGCTTTAACATCTGCGAAAATCTCTAGATCTTGTGAGTCTTCTTCATGATCTGGCTCTATCTGTGACTTGGTTCGAGATTTATGATCATGGATTGAGCTAGTTAACTTATCAAAACGTACAAACCTCCAGAATAATCGAATAGTTTCCTCCATAATCTCCACAAGTTGTTCACTTTTAATCGCGCCGTCATCATCTTCCTCTTTGTCTCTTCTTCTTTCTTTCCTCTTGTCCTTGTTTCCATCTTCTGTTAACATCATCAACATTCCAAGAACCGGTTAGAATATCCTGAACCGGTTTAAGAATTTAGCAAGTTTCGGTTTTAAGGATTCTTACCTCGAATAACCGGGACTTGAAGGAGATTACGAAGAACACGACGTTTCTTGATGTAGTGTTGTACTCTAGGCTCTTCGAACGGCTCGTTTTCAAGAAACCTCTGAAGCAGAACCTGAAACTGTTGAAACTCTCCGGCGACTTCGTTGTACCGACGAGAACCGTACACGTCGGATTCCAGTAGTTTAATGGCCTTTTCGTATTGCCAGTGAAGAATTTCCCACGACAAACACATGTGACCAACGTATACGTTCTCTAATTCTCCATGAGTCTCTTTTCTAAATTGAACCAATGGTTCCGTTTCCGGTTTCTTCAGTTTCCATAACCGGAGATTAAAAACTGATGAAAACGAAGCCTGGGAGGAAGAAGATCCAACGGTCGAGGGGTTCGTTGATTGAAGAAGCCCTTCAAGAAAAATGGCCAAGAATCAAATAAGACAATTAGTACACAAAAATGTTCTCAACACCAGTTTATAGTTTATGCACACAAATTAAAAATATATTTAATTTTATATATTTTCAAAATAAAAACGATATTACCAATACATTTTACCATATATCAACCAATAAAAAATAGAATATAGAATATTACCAATAAATTTTGCATTAAAAACCGAAAACGACACTTATTTTGAAACAAAAATTATATTCTAGAAGGACAAGTAATTTGAGACGGAGGAAATATAATATAATACTTTTATCTTATTTAATTATATAACTAAATTAAAAACCAAAAAATTAAACTACTTAAAAATCATTTATAATATTTAGGGGAATTTTATAACTTCTCACTTAAAACCCCTTCTTGTATTATTTAATATTTTATCATTTTATTTTATTTAAATTAACTTCCAAATGAAGATGCTCTAATAACTCAAGAAACTAAATAGTAGAATATGAAATTGGTACACATAAGTCATTACACAAACGATTACTGACCTAATAAAATTTCCAACATCTAATTTGTTAATAAAAGAAACACATTTGGGAGTAATTAGATTGAAACGAAGAAACGTAGGTTCCACTAGCAAGAAGGCTCAGTTAGTGGAGAGTGAGAAAACTTAGGTGAAGAAGTTACAACGCAATAAAGAAGACATAAAAGCTAAGCCCAAAAAATGACACATTTAGTGACATAGGCCAATAAAGATTTGCATGTGTGCATTGTCTTAGAAAATAAATAAAAACAAAATGGTTAAACTAAGTTTCGAATTCCGAGGAGAACCTCACTTTCCTATGGTCATCGTTGAAGGTTGAGAACGGCGATCGATTCCTAAGGAAAATAAAAACGACTTAGCGGAATGTGCCGGGTTTAGTGAGTGGGCAAAGCTAAGATTGTAATACTTAGAATTGGGAAATTTTGTTCAAATCGAGCTTGTAATCGAATCTGAATCCCCGGTTCTCGGGATGAATACAAATTTCATTTAAAAAAAAAAAAAAGTTTCGAATTCCCAAAGCATTATAGTTGAAACAGCATTTGTCAATAGCATCTACTGATCTACTTATCTATGAATTAAAAAAAAAAAAGAGAGAGATTGTGAGAACTTCCCAATGAAAATCTTGGTTCTAAACAATCAAACAAATTGTAGAATATAAAATTGGTACACGTAAGTCATTAAAATGCTTACTGGCCTAACAAACTTCCAAAATCTTATTTTGTTACTAAAAGAAACAAATTTGAGAGCAATTAGATGGAAAAGAAGAAAGGTAGTGGTTCCACTAGCAAGACTAAGTTAGTGGAGAGTCATAAGAAAATTTAGGTAAAGAAGTTCCAAAAGAGATCATGCAATAAAGAAGAAACATAAAAGCTAACCCCAAAAAATGACACAAATGGTGAAATGGGCCAATAAAGATTTGCATGTGTGCATTGGCTTATTAATAAAGAAAAACAATTTGGTTAGACTAAGTTTTCAATTCCCAAAATCTAACTTTATGGTTGAAGCAACATTTATTATATAGCATCTATTGATCTACATGTGATCTACTCCCTCCGTTTCATATTACTTGTCGTTCTAGGTTTATTCACACATATTAAGAAAACATATAATTTTGTATATTTCCAAAATAAAAACACAATTACCTATACATCTAACCATATTTCAACCAATAGAAAAATAAAAACACAATTAACTATGAATCTTATTAATGAATTTTGCATTGAAACTCTAAAACGACACTTATTTTGAAATGAAAATTTTTCTCTACACCGACAAATAATATAAAACGGAGGGAGTACTTATCTAAGAAAGGTAAAGAATACTCCATTAAAACGTCTTATACAAACCCTGAAACTGTAATCGATTAAAAACAATGCAGTTACTTTGTCAAAGATCCGTTCTAGTCTCCAACCGAAAACAATAAATAGAACGAAAGACTTTTAATTATTAATAAAGTGTGTTTGTTCACAAATTTAAACAAAATACTACTCCCTCCCTCCGTTTCTAAAATATTCATGTTCTGGAAAAAACTTTCGTTTCAAAAAGTTACATTTTTTATGTTTTTGATACATTAATTAATGATAAATTGTAAATTTCAAAAAATATAATTGTATTTATTAAAATTTTATTGGTTAAAAATTATAGGGAATGATTTATTAACAAAAACAATGCATTGGTAACTACAATTTTATGTTTTTCTTAATAAGTGTGAAAAACTTAAAACATGCATATTTTGCATATTTTAGAAACAGAGGGAGTATTTAAGATCACTAACTTCTTCTAAAATGACATACGTACTGTTCTCTGTGCACAGAAAAAGACATATGTACTGTTCCCTACCAATCTTATTCCATGTAATTAATAAACTAAATGTAAACACAACTTCCAAGAAACATTTATTCAAAAACAAATACGAAAACCATAAAGACAATTAAATAACTGTTAGCTTTTAGGTTTGGTGCAAAACGCGTCATCAAATGCTAAATAGAAAAATATAATTCTATAAACCCTATTCGTGGGATCTAATATAGGGCAAGTTATTTGACTAATGACACTTAAAATGAAATTTTTATATAAAATAAAGAAAAAAAAGATTGAGAAAACATACCAAGAGCAAAGGACTTTTGAAAACCCAAGATGTCGAGTTTTCGCATTCTTTCTCTGTAACTTCGATGGAACTTGTGAACTTCTCCAATGGTATCAACATGTTTAGACCTCTTCTCTTCTTCGATCTTCCATGGCTTTAACTCCTCCATTATCTTTGGACAATCATCTTCTTCTTCTTCTTCATGAATTGTCTGAAGCCCACCAATAGCTTTAACTTTCTTCATCTCCATCTTAAGTTGCTCTATCAAATTTTGATGCTCCCATAAACTCTCGAACCCTTCTTCCTCCTCTTCTTCTTCTTCTTCATCTGAGTCAGAACAAGAACCTGAAGAATTGGCGGTTTTACGATTTTGCCCTTTCTCCTCCGGTAGTGATGTTTCTCCGAAGTCGGAATCTGACAAAAACCCATCTTCGTTGCTTGTGAATGTTTGACTCGAGTCAACGAAATCAGAATCCGATTCCATAAAATCTTCCTCTGTTAAGAATCGGATTTTGTCGGAGTTCTCTTTCTTGCCAACGGTGGAAAAAACAGAGTGATCCTCTGTTTTTTCAACCGTCAATGTCGCCGCCTTCGGGTTTGCGAGAACGTAACTGAGATTCTTCGCCGGAGATGGTGATCCGTACTTATTATCCGCCGTTTGAATGGCCGGAGAAGTAGAAGAAGAGCGTAAAAACCCGCTCAAACTCTCACCGGAATCGCCGGAGTAATCCTCTGTTTTTTCTCCGTTCTTCAAACAATCTTCAACCCTAAAAGTCGACGGCTTTGGGTTTTCGTCAACGAAACCGAGGTTATTTACAAGAGACGGAGACGCATACTTCTTTGCTTCCGTGGAAACCGCCGGAGAAGTAGACAAAAAATTGCTCTCGCTCTCACCATAGTCCTCTGTTTTTTCTCCTTTCTTTAAACAATCTTCAACCCTAAAAGTCGCCGACTTTGGGTTTTCGACAACGAAAGTGAGATTCTTTGCAGGAGAGGGAGACTCATACTTCTTTTCCGCCGTATAAATCGCCGGAGAACAAGACAAGGAACTGCTCTCGCTCTCACCGGAACCACTTAACGATCTGTAACCTCCTCTGCTTAACCTCTCGAAAGTTTCCGTCTGAAACTCGAATTTGAAAACCAATTTCGATAGTTCACTGATCTCTTCTTCTTCGATCATCTTCGCTTCTTCTGATCCTTCAAGTTCGGACAAGAACCGAATCTTTGATATGTCGGTTTCAACAATTGAACCGCCTCTTGAAGCACTGCTTTGTTAATATATTAAGAAAATATACAGTGTTTTCCTTTTCATTTATTTAACGCGTACCGAGTATGAACATAGAAACTAGTAATAAATAGGATCCTAATAAATATCATAAAATGGGAAATTAATTAAAATAATCAAGTACCTGGAATATAAGATGAATATTGGTTTGAGCAGAGAGATGATAAGGGTGAAACAAGCATGATGCGGTGAGATCAAGTTCTGTAAAACTAAAAACTAAAGGGGACTTATCAGAATTTTCTTTTAAGAGATGACAGTGGGTAACTTTTGTTTACGAGTCATTGTTATGTCGGTGAAGAAAAAATGTTTCAATGAAACACTTTATTTCTAGGTTGAAAAACTCATGCAGAAAGTGTAAATTTGCAGAAAAAGAGACTTTTCACCTAAAAACCCAAAAGAAACGTTAGTGAAATCGAAGGATGATGCTGATGATGATGCATGAATGAAAGATGGATTTTGAAGTGAGAACTAACAGATGAGAGATTGAAGGGAAAGGAACAAGTGAGCTAATTTTATAATTGTTGGAAAAAAAAAGAAATCAAAAGTGTTCTTTGAGCTAATCTTATGGTTGCTTTGAACCATGGATTTCTCCACTCTGTTATTGGATGCCACATACACATCTATTACTACAATAATCACAATATATTTATATTGACAAGATTTCCTTTAGTAATTTCTTTTGTCGTAATTTGGAGTTTTTAGATATGAAACATGCCGTTTGACCTTTTCGGTAATGATGCCACCTATTTTCTCATGGCTTTTTTTCTGTGTGTCTTTTTGGACAATTTTATTTAAAAGTTTTGAATTTTATATTACGATTTTGAAAATAAGCTTAAGGTTCGAAATATATGGCCCAACAACATGGCGTTGAAAGGAAAAATGAGAACATATTTGAATGAAGGTCCATTAATATGTCAGTATTTGAGGGCATGGAGAGCATCCTTACCTATGGCCCATGATACCACGATATGAACTGGACTTTTTGTATTTGTATTTCTTTGGTTCTACACATGGATTTTAAGAATGGGAAAATTAGTGTATTAACCAAATTTAAAACAAAAATTGTTTAAATGACCATTGATTTAGGAAACAATTACATTGGAATTCATATTTTGACTTTTCAATCACATTTTGACTTCTTAATTACATATAGGAACACTTGAAGGCATCCTTTCTATAGGTAATTTGTCTAAATAACTCTTTAATTACATCACACTTTATCTAACTAAAAATTACAAAAAAATAATAAATATTTTTTCAATAGAACTGATTTTGATATTGTTTCACTCGGGAGAAACCCAATTTGGATACAAAAAATGTGAACTGAACTGTACAATTTTTTTTTAATTTTTTTGGAAAGCTAAGAGAGATTACTGCTATGTATATTGGGTCAGCTTTCTCTTTTGTTCACTTCGAAGAAAGAGATGAAGATGTATAGAATTTGATGTAGTGTGTTGAATTGTACCAATAGTATTGTTTCACTTTTGCACTTGCATCATTCCATTCTTTTAATTTTATTCTAGATTAATTCTAGATTATGGAATTTCATTGTCTTTCTTATTCTATATTAGATCGACAACTACAAACAAGCTTATTCAATTTTTAATTTTGGTCTTTGTCTTTTTAATTAATTTGGATTTTTCCAACATTTTTCGGCTATACATGATTATTTTTGATTTAGCTTCAAAACGTTTAATTGTGCACTTTAACCCTTTTATATACAAATAAATATAAAATTCAATATACACACTTAAATGTTATCTAAGTAATCTAAATCAACTAAATTAAGTGCTAAAATCCTTTAAAGTCATTAGATATCAATCATATTCATCCAGATCTCTCTTCTCCACAACACTCCATCCACACACTCATGATCTATACATAACCATCTACATGTTCTTTGCTTATTTTTTATAATAGAGAATGAATTTATTATTTCTAATTTTGGTTTAAAATTATTTATTTGTGTTAAAGTTTTTTTTTATCCTTTTAGAACATATAAAAAATTATGTTCATGTCCACAATCTACAGTTCTCCGTTTACATTTGTCATATCCACGCTTTCTATATCCACAGTTCTCTCATCCATATTTTACCATGTATAAAGAAGATAAAACATTGAGAATACAAAATTATAATTTATAATAGTGATTTTTTTTGTTTTAAATATTATAAAAGAAAAAACAAACCATATGAAGCACCACACAATATCTTTTTTTTTGCAACAATAACTACGTCCAGCTAGTAAAAGCTACCGATTTGGATAACCAAACCAAAAGCACTGAATCAACATATAGCAAAGCTGAAGGAGAACTCCTAGCACCACGTGTAAGTTTGTTCGCCATTGAATTATGTGCTCTTTGTATATGCTTGATCGATAATTTAGGGAAGAATTTCTTACGTCGTCGAAATTGTCCATATGTGTAGTAAATGCTGGCCATTCCTCTGGTGCCGACACTATCTTCACCAATCAAGAACAATATATTACAAAAACCACCTCTTTTATATCCAAGGTCTTCATGCATTCCATAGCCCAAATCAGAGCTTCATATTTTGCAAAGGTGATAGGCTTCGTCGGATATTCATGGCTCACATCATACGATCGCCTATTCTTGTGGTATAAAACCATCTTTGACATGTAAAAAATCTTGTTCTCTCCAACCTCCATCCACATAGCATCTACCTATATCTCCTAAATCTTGTTCCACAGATGTGTGAAAGATCTTCTTATGATCTTTGGGTTCTCCGAGTTGTGCTTCAGCTCATAAAGCTCATTCTATTTCTGTAATGCACATAATTTCCATTGGATTACCATTTTTATTTTTGTAAAGCTTATCATTCATATTCTTCCAGGTGTACCACATGATCCAAGGAAAGTAATTATACTCATATTCCTTTGGTAATCTCCAAAATAAATAATCTATATTGGTATAAACTGAGGATGAAGGAAAAATTTCAGGATTGGAAGGAATTTGCGATAATGTCCATGTTTGTAAGGCTGGTGGACACTCAAAAATAACATAATTAATTGATTCAATCTCTGCTCCACATATACTACATTGTGTATCGTATTGTATACCCAGGATTTGTAAATTCTTTGTAACTGGTAAGATACCCAAAATAATCTACCAAATAAAATGCCTTAGTTTTGGTGGACATGTTAACTTTCACATATGACTCAAAAGGAGTTTTGTATCTGGTCCATAAAATACCAATCGAGGAATTCTGGCTGGATACATTTTTTCCATTTGATATTCCGATTTAACAGAATACTTCCCCGACACTATAAAATTCCATCCATATGGATTTGGGCTCGAGATGCAACTTATCGCCAAACCCTTGATGATTTTTATATCATCAGAATGAATGTACGCATTAAGCAAATCGATATTCCAAGATAATTCTCCCGCATTAATAAGATGTTCCACCTTCAATGAATGAGTCAAAAATTGGGATTAATGTTTTTTTAATGTTGGCCTCAGGGGAGCTGCAAAAATCCACTCTTTTGAGTAGTCTTTTTTTTTTAACCAAAGATCTAGCTGAGCATATACTTCTCCATCCAAAGGATAGTGAGTACGATTTATGATCATCTAGAGGATCAAGTTTCCTATAATATCTTACTTTAAAAACCTTTGCAAATAAGGATTTTGTTTTTTCTAGAAGCCTCCATAATTGTTTTGCCAAAAGGGCTGTATTAAATTCTTCCAAATCTCGAAAACCCAAACCCCCATCATTCTTATTCAGATAGACTTTATCACAAGAATGCCAATGAATACTTTTCTTATTTTCACTACCACTCCACCAAAAATGAGCAATTAGACCTGTAAGTTTCTTTGTTACTGTCTTAGGAAGTGTAAAACATGACATAACATGATTCAGCATTGCATATGCCACTGATTTTATAAGTATTTCCTTTCCCCCCCTTTGTAAGATATATGACAGTCCAACTGTTGACTTTATTATTTACCCTATCATTCAGAAAACCAAATATTTGAGTTTTAGATCCTCTCAAACTTTTAGGTATTCCTAAATAGCTTCCCATTCCACCTAATGTTGTTAACTCAAGAGTATTCTGAATCTCCTTACGTTTCTCTTCGGGGATCTTATGCCCAAGTTGGATAGATGATATCAAGAAATTTATTTGTTGTTGTGAAACGCTTTCATATTCCTTTAAAATCTTTAAAATAACCCCACACTTTTCTAACATAGCCTGACAAAAGAAAAAACTATCATCCGCGAAAAGCAGATGAAAGACCGCTTAACTCTCTTTCACTACTTTCAATCCCGTTAACCGTTTTCTCTTTCCTCTTTCTTAATATTTACAATAAGAGTCTCTGTACATAAAATAAACAAGTATGGTGATAGAAGATCTCTCTGACGCAAAACCCTTTTAGGAATTATATGTCCTTTTGGTTGACCATTAATCAGTACCTTATATTGTAATGATGTTATACACTGCATCATCAAAGTAACCAAAGTAGGGGAGAATCCCAACTTAAGAAGAAGTTTTTCCACAAAAGACCATTCAAGCCGATCATATGCCTTACTCATGTCCGTCTTTATAGCCAAAATTTTCTCTTTACATGAATTATTTGTATAGAGTCCATGAAACATCTCTTGTGCAATAAGTATATTATCTGAAATAAGTCTACCAGTCACAAAAGCCGATTGTGTCACTGAAACCAGCTTTGGGAGTAACCCTTCTAGCCTTTGACACAACACTTTAGAAATAATCTTATACCATACATTGCAAAGACTTATTGGCCGTAGTTTCGTCATTCTATTTTCCCGAACGGTCTTTGGAATAAGAAAAATATTTGTCATATTGAGTATATCATCAAACATACCCGTCCTGATAAAATCATTCACCATATTGACTACATCGGTCTTTATAATCGACAAAGATTGACTGAAAAAATAATGTTCTCATGCCTTCCGGTCCTGGCGCTTTCTTAGGATGCACCATGAACAGTGCTATTCTCACTTCCTCTTCCGTAGCCAGAGCTGTTAACCTATTATTTTGAATATATGTAATCATCGATGGAACTTCCAGGAGGAAACTATTAAAATCTGTAGGAGATGTCGATATAAAAAGATCATTAAAATAGTTTACAGCTACTCCTTCTACCTCTGGATCTGAGGTAACCCAATTATCGTCTTTATCATATAAACCCACAATTTTATTCTGAATACGTCTTTGTTTTGTTAGAGCATGATAGAATTTTGTGTTTCTATCACCCTTTGTATACCATGTATTTCTACTCTTTTGTTCCCAATATAATCCTTCATCTCTATAAGCTTCTTTCAGTTTCCGGGATACTTTCATAACTTCCTCATGTGATTTTTTCGCATCATTTTGCACCTCCTCAAGAGCTTTTTGTAGATTATTTTTTCCCTTGCCATATCGTGGGTTGGCCTTTCTCCAGACCGATATCTCATGCCAACAGTTATGAATCATGTCTACTCCTCCTCCTCTACCACTTGTATTCCTTGATGACCATCTTCTTGTAATCGAGTCCACTAGACCTTCTTACCCAATCTACCTTTTATCAAAAAGAAACTGATTCTTTTTCCTTATCTATGTATCATCTAATAGAGCAATAATAGGTCGATGATCTGATCCAAACATACCTAAATATTCTACATAAGTAGCGGAAAATAAATTATATCATTCATTATTACCTATCACTCTATCGAACTGACATTTAATAGTATGCCCCCTCTTCGCCCACTCCATGAAAATGTATTTCCTTTACTTGGAAACTCCATCAAACCACAGTTCTATAGCATATTATTGATTTTTATAAAACAATTTGCATGTCGCAGCGAGCCTCCCTGTTTTTCATGGTTCCCATCAATCTCATTTATATCTCCAATAACGAACCATGGTTTATCTCGCAATATACTTATCCTTGTTAAACGTTCCCAAACCTGATCTCTCATATCGTGTTTTGGCTCACCATAAACAAAGGAAAGAAAGATATGCTTGCCTTGATATTCCGCTTCTACATCTATTATCCGATTATTTGAGGATATAATGTTGATCTTATACGTCGAAACATAAAATAAATCTAAGACTCCACTTTTTCCTCTTAGATCCACACAGTATCATAAAGGTGTAATAAGCAATAACGATTTTAAAACAAAAATTGAAAATGCACCTCTCTTTATCTCATTTGTTACTTCTTTTTCATTTAGTTGTCGATCGGTGGTTCAGATTGAAACAAACATAGTTACAATTATTAAATAGTCATAATCTTTACTAACTCTTAATTAAGTATACTAACCAATCTTCTTGCACAAACGCGATATTGTCAAAAAACATATTGGGTTCTGCAAATGTGCTCTTCATCTCTAATGTGCCTCTAGATATAAATAAAAACAAAAAAGTTATGTAATATGTAATGCAATCTTAGTTTAACATGGCAGTATGAGCGTCGAGTATGTTCACGACGATGAGCCTAAGTATATTGTGTTTCAACACAACAAATGTTTAACTTCTTTCTTTTATTTTATACAAAAGTGTTAGTTAAAAATAGTTTCAAGAAAATATTGTGTTTAGAATTATGCACCTCCACTCCTTTCCACAGTTTCTTCCTCTCCAAGTCATGCATATAAGATCAGGTAGGTTCTCTTGATGCAAGCTGGATGGGAAATTTTTCAATCCCTGTCTCACTTGAATGAGTTGTGAGATGTTTCTTGAGATATCTGGAAAACTCTTTAACCGAGAGCATCTATGAGATTAAGATGAACGAGAGATTGTAGTTTGATGTCATTTGAAAAGTCCTAAGCTTTGTGCATCCTGTCATTTCTATCGCTATCAACTTATTGAGATTTTGTCTAACGTCCCAGAACTTCTAATGAATGAAATAAATAATAGATTCAATAATTACTCGAGCCTGTTTCAAAGAATGTAGTGTTATAAAGCTTCATGTCTCTAATAATTTATATAGATAACATATTCGGTGGAGTCTAATTACCTTCTCATCTACCAGAGCCATATCGATTCCCATAAGTTCTCTATATGTCTTGACATTCTTAGCTTCCCATAAAAAGGGAGACAGGCACCAAGAATCTCCTTACAACAGTCATCATTTAACTCGGACAGAAGTAGTTGAGAATTTGCCATATTAAAAGAATATGATAATAGCAGAAGATAGCGAGACAACGAGTCGAAAAGATAAGTCGTAACTTCTTTTTTGGATCTCATATGTATAGTTTATGAGAGACGTGAGGAACACATGGAATCTAGAACGATGAGGATTTCGTTTGTTGATAAGATTGAATGTCATCAACTACATCATACATTAAAGCTCATAGAAGTGGAGGATTAGAGTAATTTTGTTGGTTTCAGAAAGGTAATGGGAGGAAGGAAAGCCAAGGCAGTAGAGACAAAATAATAAAACATCATGTTTAATGGGCTCATGATTAATATTTTGTAATGGATTAACAATTCAATGAACAAAAAAAAAAATCACTATTATTTATGAAGTAATTTTTCATATTTGAATTGTCACATTAAAAATTAGACTGATTAACGTCGTTGTTACTCTTAATGAATTATATATATATTATTAGATTTATATATTATATTAGATAATTTATTATAAATTTAAATGATAAAATTTTCAAAATAAAAATATATCTATAATAAATAAGATAATTCTTATATATTATGCTACTATGTGGAAATAATATTTTCTATTATAAAATTTAAAGTTAAGATATTAAACAATTTAATATATAGATATATTTTCTAAAATATTTCTAATATGTGAATAATATAAAAAATTAACATAATAATAAATATATTGCAAACTGAATTTTTTGCATTTGATCTCTCACATTAAAAGTTAGACTGGCTAATGTCGATGTTATCTTTAATAAATTTTATATATAACTTATTATTTAATTAATTTTATATATTAATAAAATATTATATTAAATGTTATATTAGATAACTGATTATAAACTAATATGATAAAATTGTTAAAATAAAAAAAATATTTTAGAAAATAAGACAATTCTTATTATATTGTTTTGTTATCTAGAAATGGTATTTTTATATTATAATATTTTAAAAATTAAGATATGAAACAATTGGAGATTAAATATTAATCAAAAAATGTATAATATATTTTCTAAAATATTTTTAATATGTGATTATTTTCAAAATTCTTACACAATAATAAATATATATATATATATTGATGAAATCTTTGCCACATACAAATAATTTAATATTTCGTTTTTTAAATATAACTAATAAATTTATCATGCTGATTTTTAAATTAATAAAATATAAATTATAAATATTTATAAAACAATTATGCTTGTATGTGCTGACAAAACACTTAGTAACCATATAAAGAAAGAATAAGAACATGTGGCAAACTGTAAAATGAGGATTGATGAATTAACTCTTTAAAATAAAATAAAAACTCAGCTTTAGTAATATAAATTTTTGATTAATAAAGCCACCTCCAACAATGGTATCAGTTGAAATATGTAACATATTGAATAAATAAAAATAATGCAAACATTGGAAAAAAAACCAAAAAAGTTCTTAAAACACAATTCTAAAGATACTTTTAGGAACCTGTAAATACATGTGTAAGTTTTTGCATTCTCATGTGTTTCTTGAAGTTTAAGTAGTTGATTCAGGCAAGATTGAGCAAAGTGTCCCATCTTATCACACCTAAAACATACAACCCTTAACACATCTCTCTCTTGTCTATAATAGCCTCCATTATGTTGATAACCATACCGGCCTTGACCCCTTCCTCGATATCCAAACCGACCACCTCTACCTCTAGCTCTCTAGGACTCGTACCTCTCATGTTGTGGCTATGAATCTGAATTGGTATACATAAGTTTATCTTGACCTTGATCTTCATGTTTTTCTTCTTTTTCATCAGAAATTCTTTCTTCATAAGCTTTTAACCTTTCCATTAGAGAAATTCTCTTAGATAGTCCATTTTAGTTTGTTCTTCACAAAAATAGTTATTAAGGAAGAAAATGACCAAAATAGATTTTTTTAGAAGCTAAATTTTTTTATTTATATGCATTTATACCCCTAGGATTAACTAATTTAGACTTTAGGGTTTAGAGTTAAGGGGTGGATTTGGGGATAGGGTTTCAAATTTCAAAAAAATAAATAAAAAACTGAAAATTTTAACAAAAAAAAAATGCTATTTTGATCATTTTATTTTTTTAAGGCTATTTTTGTGACAAAAACTTAAAAAAGGCTATTTAAGAGAATTGCCCTTTCCATTATCTCTTCAAAGCTTGTTTTATTTAGGTCTTAGACTTGCTCAAGTGCAGCTATGATGTGTATGTAGTTTTCTGAGGTAGACTGTTAAGAAATTTCTTAACGAGTTTCGGTTCTTCAATTCACCTAAAGCAGCCAATTTAGTTCATAACTCCGAGAGTCTTCCCACAAAACCATCAATTGAATCGGTTTCTTTCATCTTTATCCGGTTGAAGTCAGCCATAAGGGTTTGAAATCTGGCTTCCTTTACTCGATCAGCTCCCATATGCCTTGTTTTTATTGCATCCCAAACAGCTTTTGCAGTTTCCAAATTTCCCACCTGCAGGATCAATGATTCTGGTATGGACTGGAAGAGGAGAGCTCTCGCCATATCATTCTTCTCCCCTTTATCCTCTCCTAGATCAATGGTCTCCCATACTATGTGAACCTTCAAAGCCACCTTCATTCGCATTGTCCACACAGTATAGTTAGTACCATTAAGCAACAGACACTGTATAGACGATGATCCACCACTTTTCATGTTGCTGGTTGCAACAATTTCTCCCATGTTTTTTTCATTTGTTTTAAAAAATTTGACTCAATAGAAGCTTTGATACCAATTATTGAATCAAACTCTCAAACAATCTCTTATCAAATCTCTCAATGTTTTTGAAAATTAATTCAAACTCATAAGTTGTACCACATCATATCCCCTCCTTCTGTATCAAACACACTCACCTAAACTCATTAAGAAAAACATAAATAGACAACTCATAATCATAACAAACTTTCCTATTCCATAACTCGATAGAAAAATGATAGTTTGATCTCCAAGCTACTTCAACTTTAAACCAACACTAGAGTTTGACCCACGCTTTGAAAGCGAGGGTATTTTTTTCTTTCAAAAATTTATACAAACATGTAATAAATTTATAAGCTAACTATATAGATATATTAATCAACTTTCAATAAAGATTGGAGAGAGCATATGGAGTTCGAAGTTAAAAAACATATTTAATGATTTTTACATTGTAAGAATATGATGGATTTATATGATTATTTTTAGTTAATATCAAAATAATCTTCGGTTATTATCATTAGGGTTAATATCTACGATGGATTTATATTAGTATTGTTTAGTTATTTTTTTATCATGTTTGTACGATTTTTTGACATATATACAATGATATTATATGCACTTATATGACTATTGTTTAGTTAATATCTAATATATAATTCTTACTAATTTATGATTATTTTTTACTTAATATCATATATTTTTATATGAGTTAATTTAATTTATTTATGATCATGTTGATTGTAGATTCCTAATTTATTTATATGTTGAAGTCAGCATTTAATATTCTGATAAATTTTATAAATAAAGTCTTTTTAAGTATTAATATAATATTTTAATTAATTGTATTGATTAACAAAAAAGATTAATAGGTGTCAAATATATTGTTGTAACTACATGATAAGATTTAGTACGATAGCAATATTCATTTAGTGATAGAATTGAATAACACCAAATCACAATTATATTTACGGAACAATCTTAGGTTGCTTTGAAAATTTAAATATTCTCCAATCATGTCACAAAATAACAGAAATATTTTTCAAAAAAAAAAATCATCATTAGAAACATCGAAAACTTAAAAAACTAAAAAAAATCATTAACTGACAATAACAATAAACCTATTTCATAAAAATATATAAAAAACATAAATCATTAAAATTATTTTATTTCTTTCAATCATTTGTAAGAAGAAAAAAATCAAATCTTCTATACATTACACCTTCCAACAACTATTGACATCTACACTATAATTGTATCTAAACCCTAAACTGTTCAACCATTATCTAAAAAGATGATCTATGAACCAATTATTCAAACTACAATTTCAAATTAATTTAACATCACAAATAATACCTAAAATAATATATCTACTCGAAAAGTACATTAAAACAAAGTTAATCCACAAAGCAAGCATATGAAAAATATATAAGGTCTAACAATGTAAAAAAACTTAATTTGCTTTGGTAAATATCTATGTATTTGCTATATGGGTCAAACTACTTCAACTTTAATCTTAAACTAAAACTAACAGTTAACCTAACAATCAGTATTTATGTTAGCAATATAGTCTAACATACATTCAAAATAATCAAACACATAAATAAAAAAGCAAAACATAAAACGATTTAAGTTTGGGATAATATCTGATAACAAAAAGAGTAAAAAACAGTTCTAAAGAACCATAAAATTACTCCAGCCGAAGTTGTAGATAAAATAAACAAAAAAGAAATTAGATCAAGTTTTTGAGAAATAAGGCACCAATGGTTTAGTCATACATTTGTGACTCTCCAAGCTTGTACTAGTCGATCGGAGGGACCTTCATATCGGCTAGCATTGCTTCTGCAAGGCGTAGATCAGATTCTAGTTTCTCCTGCTCAGACTTTAGTTCAGATTCCTTAAGAAGGTCATCGAGAACTTGAGTTTGCCAAATAGATAGTTCACTTCAACCTTAGCTTCATTGTGCTTATCTTTTTCTGTTTGTTGTTCTTTCATCATCGCGAGCATAGCCCTGTAATAGGCTTGAGTTTCCTTCCTATCCTTCTTATAACCTTGTTGATAAGATGAACCGTCATCATCTTCCACGGGACGTTTCAACTTCAAGTCACTCTTGGCTGCCATTTTAACATGTTCATCAAATAAAGAAATGTAACCAACGCTTATTGGAAAAAGCATACGATCATTGTCTTTGATCATGCCACTAGGCATTTGATTAAGACATTGCACAAAATTTCTTATATGATCGATCAGTGTAAACATCAACAACTCTGATTAATTAATATATTAATTAAATATCCGTGCTATCGGTCATTCACGCAATGAACAGTGTAAGCTTCATTTTTTTATTTTTTTCAATAAGAAATAACAACATCTAATATAAGAACAAAAGAAAAATAGATTACTTGAGAGATTAAATAAATATACAAATGATTACTTTATAGATTTGCATGCAATGATTAAATATTCAAAAAAATCTTAAATATATTCAAAGGTTCATATCTGATATCTTAATTTTATTCTAGTTGCATGCAGATCTTACAGTTTGCAATCAATTTTAGAACCACATGACAAAATCATCTTGTATTGATATGAGAGCAAAAAAAAACTTACAAAGACTGATGTTAAAGAGTCGATCAAGCAAATGAAAATGACTTGGTTTCTCTTTTACAGTTAAAATAAATAGAAACTCATGTCGTTTTGGATTCTGAAACCTACTATGCAATGTAGGCCGGTTATGTTATAAATTGAAATATGTATAAGTTAGATGGGCTATCTTTAATTTTTTTATGTTTAAGTTGGCCCAATATATAATGTCTCATTTATAAAATACTCAGAACTTGTCATGTCTAAAATAAATATAAGACAATCATGATTTCTATTTTTAATATGAGAAAAATTAATTTATTTAAGAATATATTGATTGAAGATTTAGTTCTATTTATTTGGTTTGATTTAATATGATAAACGATAAATATATTTAATATATATTTGACAATCATGTCAAATATGAACTATTTAAATATATGAACTATTTTAGTCTAATACAATTAATTTAAATATTTTTTTAATAATGTAACAAACAAAATAATACACAATTAATAAAAATTATAATAATTACAAACATCATAAAAGTAAACAACTTCTACAAAACATTTTATAAAATATTCATTTAATTGACAACCATAAAAATATATTTCATTAACGCATTTATAGTTAACATAACTGGAATATTATATCTTTTTAGATTATGGAAACGACTCTTCGGTTCTTATCATTAAGGCTATGTGGGCCGGTTATGTTATTATTTAATAGTATTCATAAGTTATAGGGCTATTATATAACATATTAATTATATTCTTACAAATATATATTGGCACATATATAAAATAAACAAGATTTTTCATGTATTAAACCAATATATTCAAAACTGTAATTATTTCCATTCTAACTATATTTGTAAGTTAATATTGAAAATTTAAACATTCTTAAATCATTTCATTAAAAATAAGATATAATTGTCAAAAATTAAAACAATTACAAACATCATAAAAGTAAACAACTTGTACTAACCATTTTATAAAATATTCTTTTAATTGACAACCACAAAATATATTGCATTCAAATTAATATAAATATTTCAGATATTAAGATACATATATTTCTTTTAATCAATTTAAATAAGAAATAAAATTTCAAATATACTGACATATACAGTAGCACTGTAATGAGGATAACCCTAACCAGTCTAATCATTACCTAAAAGCTAATATGTGAACAAAGCTTTCTAACTACACTTCCTAATAAAACTAAAATAACACGTAATAACTAAATTTTATGTTTACTCGAGACTCACAAAAATAAAGTTATAACTGACGAAGCAACCCAAAACGAATCAAGCATCAATAACAACATCAAAAATAAAGAAATCAAGTGAGATATGCAAAACAAAACAAAAATAAACTTAGAACATAATAAGTTTAAGTTTTTATCCGAACATACATAAAGTAAAACCAGTTGTCAAAAACCAAAATATAAGTTCTAAGATTTAGCCAAAAAAATATAATTAGATAACCAAGTTTGAGAGATTTACAGAAAGCCAAGGGGTCAATCATACCTATTTGGCTCACCCAGTTGAACCAATTGATATCATGGACCCTAACATCGGTCATCTTCGCCTGTGCAAGTATAAGTTCCGCTTCAAGCTTTTCTTTCTCAGACTTCAGGGCAGACAACTCGATAAAGTCTTGAAGTATTTCCAATTTGGTTTCAAGATGGGTTACCTCAATCTCCTCATCATGCTTGGCAATTAGAGCATTTGTTTGCTCCTTATACATAGAGAGCATTGCCCTATTATGCGCCTTTTTTTCCTTGTTCCGATTTTGAAACCCCCTTCTGGAGATGAACCATAATCATTTTCGATTGGATGTTTGAGTTTCATTTCTTTGTTGTCTGCATGTTAATAATAATAAAAACTTCGGTTTAAATGTAAAAAAAAAACTATATATATAGTACACGAAATCATACAACCTTAATAGTTATATAAAATCTCTCAAATATATTAGACCCAATGTTCTCCAAATGATAAGAATGAGAAATAAGCTACCATCGAACTAAGATCTAATCATAGTAAACTGATCTTCTTGCATTGTTCAACTTAATACAAAAATAAACTTACACAAAAAAGATTTGGAGAGACCTAAAATGCAGAAGAGGAGAGATTTAAGGGTTTTTAGCAACATGTTTCAATGCAGAGGCTTTATATATAAAGTTATAAATGAAAATGGTAACATTTTAATACTCGCCGGATTTATTTGGATCATAATATATTGCCTTTTCAATATTAGCCCAAAATTAATCTGATCCAACTTAAATATATATAAGATCATAAAAAAAATTGTGTTACTTGGACAAATTCTTTTGTTGGCTTATATGGGCCACAATATATTGTTTTCATTATGAGAGCCCAAGAGACAAAACCCAACTATATTTTGTCATTTCTTTAATCAATCTTAAAATATAGAAAAACAGACAAAACCCATGTATATTTTGCCAAATAAACAAAACAATATTTTAGAAAGCATGGTTTAGCCAAATATTTTTGTCGATTTTAGGGGGGGGCATAATAATTTTTTTTAATAGAAAAAGACCCAACAACGATATGTTAGGCTTTCATATATCCGAAATACTTTAAAAAATCAATTTGACAAAGGCCTAAATATTTTATGGTCTAAGTATTTAAAAAATTAGCCTGGATAAGATTATCTCAGTATATATTTTTTAAAAGTTGACATAAATTAACTAATATGTAAAAAGATATTAAATTTAACAATGAGTTAAATATATTTTCCAGTAAGTGATAATACAAATCTATAAACATTGTTGTAATTTCTATCTATATTAATATAAAAATAAATTAACTACTTAACTACTCTTTTTCTGCTGTAATAGTGCAATCAACAGGGGCTAAAGATTTAATATTGCAAAAAAAAAAACTCATAGATTTTGAAAAAAAATCTTTAAAAATAGCATTTTTGGTTTGTTTATGAGGCTTTCTATACTCATCAATAATCAAAATCTTCAAACCTTACTTGGATGTGACCATAGAAATAACAAAATAGAGTTGTCCGTGAGAAAACACGGTAGAAATATTCCAACATGCGAGAGTGATTGTCCTTGTTTTTTATTAATAGTGATAGCAAATGCCACATAAATTGGAAGCTGCATTCTCCTCATCTTGAATGGTAACTTCTTGTCTGGTGGAGTAATTGATTGTCTAGGAATTATAAAAGATTTCCCCAACTTTCTTTCATGTAATAATTCTAGCTTTCACACAAAAATCAGACATATCTGCAATCTATTTCCATTCATCAATCCACCAACATGATCAATATTTCTCAACAACATGACAGAGCATCCTACTTTTAACCTAAGATTGTGATTTGATAAACATGATGCCCTGATACTATTAAGAAAGTCTGGTGTGAGAGCTTGATCATTAATGGATCGTGTATCAGATAGGTCTATGATATCACAGCATAAATATATTCTTTCCTCACCTGAAATCATTATAAAATATTATTTTTGATAGACGTCTTATAAACAAATAGGAATTCAAAAATTCTGCGATCAAAATGTACTTACCACCAAGTGTATCCAACATATGCTGATTTATATTATCCACGTCCGCATTTGTCTGGCAGAAAATAGCTTTCTCTTGAAAATAAGATCTTTCTGCTATTGTAGAGCTATTGCATCACCAAAACTGGATTTCGATGATTTCCAGGTGTGGATGACTTTGACTTCAATCATCCATGTTAATTTTTATTGCCTAATCTTATCAAGGTACACAATCTTTTTCTTAGAAAACATTGTGAGAAATGTATTAAAATTTGTTTTTGTTTTGAGGTCAAAATGTTGTATATATAGGAAAAAAAAGTTAGACAATTTAGGGTATTCCAATTAAATATTGTTTCTTAAAATTAGGCGTGTGTTTAATGGATTATACATTTTGCGGATCAAATTTGTTTAATTTATGGTAAATAAGATTTTCTTGTTTTAATTATATAGATTTAAGCTACTAAATGCTGTGATTTTTATATTATGATTGGTTGTTACAATATTTAAAATATATGATAATACTTAGATTTTATTTTATATAAGTAAATATAAGATTTTTATTAAAGTATTTTATTTCAGTAGCTGTTTTTTTTCGTTGTTGTTATGGGAATATTTTTGCGCTTGGGTCCCCCACTAGATTTGTTCCCAAGAGTACCTTACAAAAAGATAGAATATTCGATATTGTTATGCATGAAAAATTCAAAAATTTAGTTGATTTTATTTATTTTTTAGCTTTTAATTTAGTGGTTTATATTCTATTGTTACTGGTTTGTAAAAACTTTGTGATTTCTTCTTTTAATTATGTGTATTTATGATCTAAAATTTTATTTAATAATTCATATTTAAATTGTAGTTTTTGCGATTTATTGTTTTGATTGGTTGTTATCGATATTTTTTTTATATGAAAACTAAAAAAACGTTGAAGCATTGGTGTTCATGGAACATCATTATTAATATACAAAAAACTGATACATATACTATCTAATAAATGAAAATCAGTGTGTTATACAATCAAAGTTTGTTCTAAAACGTAACTGTAACTTTGATATGTTAATTTTTGATATGATTTTCTGCTGTACAAATAAAAATAAATTCAGAAAATACATAATTAAATAAAAAATATATGTTAAAAATAATAAATTAGTAAGTCTTAGAGAATACTAAAAAGAACTTTCTCTCGACCTTTCCCTCTTATCAAACTAATATCTTTCAGACGGAAGGATTTGAGATGTCCTTGTTTTTTGTTGTAATATAATCGATCTGTAGATTGTTTCTTCCGTGTAGTCGGATTTTCATTTTCGCTTGGCGATTTCGTTTTTCTTTGTGACGATTTTGTAGTGTTTCAAACCAATTTTGAGTTTGTTCTTCATGTATTTTATATGTACTCGATTTGGTTTGAATAAATAAAACTTCGATCTCGTGTTGATCGGATTTATAAATCCTCCGTTCTTCTTATGGGTTTGAGTAGAAATATACCATGGGACCAAGAGATCTGATTTTTTTTTTTTGTTAGAAAGCTTAGCTTTTGATTTTGAGTTGGTATCAATCTTCGCTTTCTGTTATGCGAAGTATCCATAGAAATCGAAGTCTGAGATTTGGTTTTGCTTCGGAGAATTGATGCAGAATTAAGAAAAATTGGAGCTGTCATATAAGCTAGTGTTCTGACAACATTCTGTTGTTGATTCTACTGGAGTTTGTTCCCTGGACTTATATATATCAAATTGGAGAAGAAGACTTTTGGATCCGTGGAGTTAGAAGGAAGAAGAACATGCAAGTTGTTCAAGCAAATTAATGGTGGAGATCAAAGGTTGTCCGGTGAGTTTTCCGGTGCCGTTTCTCTTTCATCAAAAATTGGAAACAACGAAACCACGATAGGGAGCACGTGTCAATTATGCAATGATCAATATCTCTTGTTATTGGGTTTTGTTTTCGGCAAAATGAAAATTGTTGGACTTGAATTTGCTTGTATAATTGCCCATTGAGCTAATATAAATGCAATAGTTGACAAAAAAAAGTAGTATAGTATCGTAAATATAGTTGAAACATAACGACATCTCAAATAAAAAGAATATGAACTATTATACATGTTTTAATCAATTTTTATTTATCATCCATATTTCCAAATAGAATAAAAATATAATTAAAAATATATATTTCTAAAGCAGTAATATTACTCTGTAAATACTTGACACTTGAAAAAAAAAAATCTGTTTTAATAATATTGATTAACACCGTTGATATTTCTCTGACTACATAAATATCTTCAAAATTCAGATAAAAGATCCACCGGCCAGTCAATATCGTCGAGGCGGTTGTTATTAGAATAACAATCTTAATTAAATACGTATCAAATAATTGCCGACAACAATAGAAATAGAAATATTATAAAAAGGGCTACTGATTAATGGTAACTGAGTAGGTAGTCTGTAGAGAATCTTACACGTGTTTCACGGG
Organism: Sinapis alba; assembly: GCA_012274485.2. Taxonomy (NCBI): domain Eukaryota; kingdom Viridiplantae; phylum Streptophyta; class Magnoliopsida; order Brassicales; family Brassicaceae; genus Sinapis; species Sinapis alba. Next base: position 314,018 of record MU105647.1, on the reverse strand, counting down.
CTTAGTGGTACTTAATTGTCAAGATATTTTTTATCTTCACGTTATAAATCAAACCACTGATAAAGAAGAAACTGCAGGAAAAAGAAAAAATGAGTGGCTCCGGTGCGCAGCTTCACAATGTTTTCGTCTATGGTAGCTTTCAGGAACCTGAGGTCGTGAAGGTCATGCTTGATCGTACTCCTGAGATCATCTCTGTAACACTCCCTGGCTTGTACGTATTGTCTTACTCTCTCGATTGACTACTCTTTCTCTCTCTCTGTATAGATCTGATGCTGATTTTGGATTTTCTTTTAAAAATTTCAGTAAGAGGTTTAGGCTTGAAGGACGTTTGTATCCATGTGCTATAGCGTCTGCAGATGGAGAAATCCATGGAAAGGTTTGATTTTTCTTCTTCTTAAAAATCATTTTTTTTGGGGTGAAATTTAGCTGCTTTATTTTTGTTGGCTTTTCTTTTGTGTTTGTTTAGATATTAATCGATGGTAATTAAGGGTTTAGATTGTGAGAAATTAATTGGTGATATTATGGTGCAGCTAATAATGGGATTGACGGATGAAGAACTTGAGAATGTAGATGCTGTCGAGGGTAATGATTATGAGAGAGTGACAGTTGATGTTGTAAGAGAGGTGAGTCTTGAAGATTATCATCTCCATCTCAAACAACATTTCGTTGTGATTGATTCTTTTGCATGTACAGGACAATTCTGAGAAGATGACTGTGTACACATATATATGGATCAATAAGGATGACCCTGGTATCGGAGGAGAATGGGATTTCGAGGTTTGACCCTTTTTTCTTCTTCTTCTTCTTCTCATACTCGGTAAGAAATGAGGTTCGATTATGGTGGTGTGTTTTGGATTTTTTGGTTAGGCATGGAAACGACTACACATGAAGAAATTCATAGAGATGTTCAAAGAAATCATGGAATGGAAGAGGAATCCTCAAGGAAAGGTAAGGGACGACTTCAAGGATATCCTACGCGATGATCCATCCGCTTGAATGAAATCTCTGTTAAGTGTATGTTCTATGTATCATTTTTCTCCACATTCCGAGTATAATAAAACCTAGAGAAGTGATACGTATTGTGGAGATCAGTGAAAAGAATAATAATGCCATATGTTATTTTGTGCACTGTAATATGATATACTATAAAGTCTTCTAGAGATTTTGGCATTTATCTTGTCTATGGTTTGGTTGATGCCAATGCTTTTGGCCTCTCTTTATAAGTAAATGATTAAAGAGAGTAGTAAATCACTGAACTAATCCGAATTCGTAGCACTGTCCAGTCCACAAGTGATAAATTTGAAAAGTTATGTGTACTGATGATAGGTTAGTTTTCAATTTGTTTTCAGCAAGCATTATGTCAACAGCTTTGGCTTTGAAAGACCATTCTTATTGAGAATATGACACATCTTTAATAAAACATAAGAACTGTATCTTAACCACAACTATACCTGAATCTTTGTGTGGCTTCATGAGCAAAAGGAATCACAATAACAAACAGTAAAAGCTAAACAAAGGAGAAGGTCGCTACAGAATACGTTGTTTTCCCACATGTGAGCAGTGTAAAGTCTGAAAATTGGCCAGACTCGGTATCATATATTCAACGAAAATTCACAGGCTTGTGAAATTCGCTCTTATTCTTCTTTACAAAACTCTTAATATAGTTCCATAGTCACTCTGCAGAGAAGAGTTTACAAAAGAAGTGTTCTAGGAAAAATATCAAGAAGGAAAAGACTTATTGAATGTTTTCAATTAAGCTTTCTCAGCTGAAAAGTTTGTTATACGATTTGTTTATATACATGAGTGGTTTAGTGAAAGGAAGCTAAACCACCGGTTCAATCTAAACCACCGGTTCAATCAATACATAACCGATAATATATATGATCTAATACGCCCTCCTCAAGCCGATGAAGCGGAAGGTAGTGATGGAGAAGATGGAGTGAAGAGGCTTGAAGTGGACATACGCCGAAGGAGTGACGTGAAAGGACCAGGTTGAAGCGGTTTCGTGAGAATGTCGGCATGTTGATTAGAGCTGGTAACATGCATCAACCGGAGGAAGCCATTCTTGACTTGATTACGAACGGTGTGACAGTCAATCTCTACATGCTTTGTACGTTCGTAAAACACCGGGTTCGTAGCAATGTAGATCGCCGACTTGCTGTCACAGAAGAGCTTCGCCATTGTTGAAACTTGAACACCAAGAAAAGTGAGCAGCTGCTGAAACCAGAGGAGTTCACAGGTCGCATGAGCCATACTTCTGTATTCTGCCTCCGTACTACTTCTACTAATGACATCCTGCTTCTTCGATTTCCAGGTGATCAGAGAACTGCCAAGATAGATACAATATCCTGTGATAGATCGGCGACTATCAGGACAAGCCCCCCAATCAAAATCAGCAAACGCGTTTAGACACAATTCAGAAGAAGCTGAGTAAAACAAGCCTTGTCCAGGATTGTTCTTGATGTAACGTAGGATCCTGTAAGCAGCTTGAAGATGAACATCCGTCGGAGCATAGAGAAACTGACTAAGACAATGTACAGAATACGTGATGTCAGGTCTCGTGATTGTCAAATAGAGCAGACGTCCTATGAGAGCACGGTAAGAAGTCGGATCAGTAAGGAGGGTACCAGACTTGATACTAAGCTTAACAACATGATCCATGGGAACCAAAGACGGTTTACAAGCTAACAAACCAACATCAGAGAGGAGATTCAGGGCATATTTCCGTTGAGAAACAGAGACCCCTGCTGCACTGCGAGCTATCTCAAGACCCAAGAAGAAGCAAAGATCACCCAAGTCTTTTATTTTGAATCGGTGATGAAGTGTATCCTTGAGAGACTTCACTGCAGCATCGTCGTTACTAGTAATCATAATGTCATCCACATAGATAAGGATTGCAGTAAAGGAATCACCAGAATGGCGAACAAACAACGTGTTATCAGAAGGAGATTGAACATAACCAGCAGCAAAGAGAACACCAGTAAGACAATGGTACCACTGTCTCGATGCTTGCTTCAAGCCATAGATAGATTTGTTCAATCGACATACCGGATTAGGTGGTAAGACCGTACCAGGCGGAGGAGTGTATCCTTGAGGTAAACTGATGTAAATTTCTTCATCCAAGTCACTGTGTAGGAATGCATCGGAGACATCCATCTGAGAGAGTTTGAGACCCTTAACAGCAGAGAGACCCAGCAGAAGTTTAACAGAAGCCAACTTAGCTACCGGGGAAAAAGTATCTGTGTAGTCAACTCCCTCCTGCTGAGTATAGCCCTTGGCAACAAGACGAGACTTACAACGCTCAACAGTTCCATCAGCTTTGTACTTCGTCGTGAAGACCCATTTACATCCCACAATGTTCTTTCCAGGAGGAAGAGATACAACACACCAAGTCTTGTTATCTTCCATAGCCTGCAGCTCATCATTCGTAGCTTTCCGAAACTCAGGAGACAACATGGCTTGCTTAAAGGTAGTGGGTTCAGGATCAACGGAATAAGAAAGAAGAAAATGGTGATAGAGAGGTTTCAAATTTGAATAAGTATGAACAGAATCAAGCGGATAAAGAGAAGATGAAGAAGGAAGAGGTGTTTGGTGAAGAAAAGAACAATGATACTCAGAAAGATATCCCGGGAGACGAGCAGTACGCTGGGGCCTCATACGTAATAGTTGACTCTGACCTGTTACAGATGGTACAGTCCCTCGAGAAGTGGTCACATGAGGCAATGCAGATGATGATGATGATGCAGAGGATGCAGGTAAAGTAACAGGAGTAACTTGAGTCATAGAATCTAAACTAACAGGAGTAGACATAGGCAAAATTGTCTTTGGAAACAAATCATCTAGAGAATCAGTAGTATCAAGAGAGTGATAAGGAAATATTGTTTCTTTGAAAACCACATTTCGAGAGATGAAAATCTGTTGTGTATCAAGATTTAAAACTTTGTATCCTTTATAACCCGGAGAAAATCCAAGAAAAACACAAGAATCAGCTCGAGAAGTAAACTTATGCCTATCTTTAGGCAACATAGAGACATAACATAAGCAACCAAACGATCGTAAGAAACCATAATCAGGCTGTTTACCAACAAGTTTCTCATAAGGTGATTTCTTATCAAGCAACAGAGATGGAGTACGATTAATAAGAAACACAGCCGTAGATACACAATCTGTCCAATAGAGCAAGGGAACTTTAGACTGAAAGAAAAGAGAACGAGCAACATTTAAAATGTGCTGGTGCTTATGCTCAACAACAGAGTTCTGTTGGGGCGTATAAGCACAAGAGAACTGATGAACCATTCCAGTTTGATGTATGATATCACTAAAAACCAACTCTGGAGCATTATCAGTTCAAATAGATCTAATAACAGAGTTGTATTGTCTATGAACATGTTGAATGAAAGCAGGAAAGACAGTTTTAACATCACTTTTATTCCTCAAGAAATATATCCAGGTGACACGAGTACAATCATCAACCAATGTTAAAAAATATCTATAACCCTCTGTGGATTCAGTAGAAAATGGACCCCATACATCCATGTGAATCAAATCAAAAGGTTTGGAAGAAAGCCGATTATTTGACACAAAAGGCAAACGTTTTTGCTTAGCTAAAGGACATATAGGACAGTTATCAACTGCAGATGCAGAGGTTTTTGCAAAAGATTTAATACCCGGAACATGAAGAAATTTTGCCATTGAAGGATGCCCAAGACGCTGATGCCAAAGATGACCATCATCCAACACAGAAGCACACAAAGAAGTAGAAGATGCAGACATGCATATCAAGAATGTAAAGATTGTTGAAAACAGAAGCTCTACCAATCGTCAATCCCGGAGTAGATCCCTGAATCAAGCAATGATCAACATAGAAATGAGCAGAGGATTTGTTATCAACAAGTAAACAACGAACACTGATGAGATTGAATTGGAAAGAAGGCACATAAAGCACATTATGCAATGTAATACTAGATGAAACTATCACACTGCCTATATGATCAATGGATTCTTTGTGACCATTCGGGAGAGTAACTGTTACACCCGTGACAGGAGAGAGATCACTAAAACGTTCAAGGTCAGAACACACATGCGTCGTAGCTCCACTGTCAACAATCCAAGAACCACTTGGCAAGGAATTATAAAGAGAAGAGAGGCATTAATGATTAAAGGTAAGAATGTCATTTTCATAACGGAGACTAGTGGATAAGGGGAACAATGTACCAGATGAGGATTTAGTAGCCATGTGACCCTGATCCGTGATAGAAGCATGTAAATGATGAACTGAAGGTTCTGTAGGACGAACAGAAGCTTGAAGTTGTTGTAAAATGTATTGTACTTGATCCTGACTCAGACGATTAATATCCAAGCTCTGAGCAGAAGGGAGAGATGATTCCAGTTGTGGTGCAGTATTGACAGTTGCAACCATGTTAGGAGCAGGATATGCAGGAGTCTGATATTGACCTGAGGGACGAGGAAAACCAGTCTGATTCTGCTGTCCACGCGGAATAAAAGGAGAAGATGATTGACCACGTGAAGATTGGCCATGAAAGCGATGACCAGGAGAATAGCCATAGAGCTTAAAGCATTTCTGAAGCACATGACCATACTGCCCACAATACGTACAAAGAGGCCTCTGTTTAGGACGATAGCCATGTTGAGCAGCAAGAATCGGGTTAGGTGACGAAGAAACTGGCTCAGACACAGATCCTGTAGTTTGGAAAACTACAGTATCACTTTTTGTTGCTGGCTTAATGTTCTTCTGCCGCTCATGTTGAGTGATCATATTAAAAACATCTTCAAGTGAGGGAACCGGCTTAATCATCAATATCTGTCGACGACTTGCCTCATATGTCTCATTAAGCCCCATCAAAAATTTCATCACACGACTTCGTTCCTGCAATTTCTTCCATAAAGCCGCAGCATTACATTCACACCTCCCACAAGAACATACAGGAAGTTCAATGAAATTCTTATACTCCTCCCATAGGGTCACCAACTCGGTGTAATATGCAGTAACATCTAAAGAACCTTGTTGAATTGTTCCCAGACGTTGTTCAATTTCATATACACGAGGTGCATCATCCTGCTTGAATCGAGACAACAAATTCTTCCAAATAGATTCAGCAGTAGACATATAGAGAAGACTCTGAGCTATCTTCTTGGAAACAGAATTCATAATCCAAGTAGCTATCATATCATTGCAACGCGACCAAGAACCAGCATCACGATGATCATCAGGGGGTTTAGGAATCGTACCATCAATAAACCCGAGCTTATTCCGCACATTAAGAGCCATACGAACAGAACGCTTCCATGAGTGAAACTCCGCACCGGAAGAGAGACGATCGGAAAACAACACCAAACCAGCATGATCAGAACTATGGAGATAGTATGGATTCGCATAGTGATCGAGAAAATGAGAAGACTCATTAGAAGAACTCATGATCGAAATGAGAATCAAATCGAAGAAGAAAGAGAGATCGCAAGTTCAAGCACCAAAGATCGAGATCAAGAACCGCGAAATCACAGAGATGAGTCGAATCGCGAAGAAGACAATGAGATCAACGAAAAGAGAAATAGATCGGAGCTCCGATGAGCTTACCGCCATGAAAAACGAGAATCAATCCCAAAATGACGAAGACGGGAGAGAAGCTATCAGTAGCTCTGATACCATATTGAATGTTTTCAATTAAGCTTTCTCAGCTGAAAAGTTTGTTACACTATTTGTTTATATACATGAGTGGTTTAGTGAAAGGAAGCTAAACCACCGGTTCAATCTAAACCACCGGTTCAAACAATACATAACCGATAATATATATGATCTAATAAGACTTGCTCGTTCTTTTCACTGCAGAGAAGGGAAGTGAATGACACTAAGGGAAGCAGAAGGATTCGACGTCATTTTCACTGTTACTCTCATCTAATTAAGAACCATAACTCTTGACTACTGGTGAAGAAATAAGGAATCTTTCGGCTGATAATTGCGTATGGAAATTTTTCTTCACGACATGACCTATTTTTAAAAGGGAATTTGGGCCACATATACACAAAAAATCACAAAATTTACTACTCCCTCTCTTTCTTAAAAAGTGTAGCTTTAATATTTTTCACACATTATTAAAAAAATATTAGAATACATTAATATTTTGAATTATAATAGTTATTCAACCAATAGTGTTTTAGATAAATAAAAGTATTTATAAAACCAATACATTTTACAATAAATATTAAGCTAAAACATCAATTAATTGCATTGAAAATAGAAAACGATACATTTTATGAAACAAAAATAAAACCTTAAAACGACATTCTTTGTGAAACGGAGGGGGTAACTAACTAAAACGCCCCCTCTCTCTTACTTTCTCTTCATATCTCTCTACTTTCTCTCCCAAAATCTAATTTCCCATTTCATGCTGAGTTCAAATATTTAGATTTTGAAAAAAAAATTCAAATTCTTCATTACTCAAGTTTCTTATACTTCAAAATTCATGGAGATGGGAGCGAAGCGAGATAGAACCAGCAATGGTTCAAGAGATGGTAGAACATGTAGAGATGCTCAAAAGTATGCTTAAGGGAGCGCACGACCGTCGGAAGAGTTATGCAGATAAGCGGCGTAAGAATTTGGAGTTCCACATTGGCAACATGGTATACCTGGAAATGAAGACATTTCAGGGAGGCTCTAAGACTCGGAAGCTAAAGACACTTGAACCGAGGTATATGAGACCATATCCTATTTTGGAGCGGACTGAAGCAGTTGCTTACCGTTTGGACTTATTAGGAGAGTTATCAGGCTTACATGACATGTTTCACGTGTCAGTTTCGAGGAAAATCGTGAGAGAGCCAGAGCTTATTTTGCAGCAGCCGCCAAGTGACCTTGGTAAGAATTTATGTACCCCGTATCAACCAGTGGAGATTTTGGATCGCCAAGAGAAAGCGGATCAGAGAATGATGACTATGTTAGTCAAAGTTCGTTGGGAGAGAGACTGGATTCAGAAGGAGACTTGGGAGTCCGAGCTTCAAATGTGGATTGATTACCCAAAGTTTTTTCGGGATGATATTGGACAATCAGCAAATTCGGGGTCGAATTCCTTATTAGTTGGAGAGAGTTGAATGACCCGATTCCGGCTACAAAATCGATAAGTTGGCTAACTCCATCCCCCTACCCAAATACCCAAGGTATTTCTCTATATAAACTCCCACTCACCACTACATTTTTCCTTGCATCAACAAAAAAAAAGTTAAGAGAGAAGAGAGAGAGAGCGAAGTGGTGAGTGTGAAAATTTTGTAGAGAGAAGGTCGCCAGAGCTCGTCGTCGGAGCCACTGGGCCGATTGATCCGCCGAGCTCGTCACTGCCGCTAACCGTCCTAGGTAACCGCTGGAATAGCTTTGTTTTCAAGTTTAGTTTTTGGCCGTTTAGAAAATCAATCATAACTTCCTAACCGTTGAGAATCTCGTGAATGCAAGGCCACCATCATGTTCCACCCGTCTAGACAAAACCGTAGCCACCAACCACGCCGTGATCGGAACTTGGACAAAGCCGCACGCACCTGGAGAAGTTTTGTCCCCGTTAGCGCGTAAAACCGATGCGCCTCTGCCGCCCGCCGGAGTCGTCGCTCATGAAGCCCACGCGCCGCCATCTCCAACCGCAGTTCACTGGCGCTGCCATGTCCGACCGCCGTCCATCCACTGCCGGAGCACCGCCGTATTGCCGCCGTCGCTGGTGACCATCCGGTAAGTTGCCTCCGCCGTGGGTCCCACCAGTTTGGTTTATTAAATTGATTATGGTTAGCTTAATTAATTATGGTTAGGGTTAAAACAATCGGTTATTAGAATTGATTTTTGGTTAGGATTAAACTGGATTATAAATGATTTGACTCTGGTTCAATCGAATTCAAAATCAGTTAAGGAAAACCGGTTGGTCCAATTCAATTTCAATTTGGTCAAGGGTTGACCGGCCTGGGTCAGAGTTGACGAGGTTGACATTTGATCAACGAGTTGACTTTTTGACCAGACCACCGATTATCTATTTTTAACCGTTCAAAGGGCGCTATGACTTAGAATTTTGCCCTGATTTTAGATTTGGAGTCTATTTGAGCAGCTGAAGTTCATAGATACCACTTTTCCTTATTGCTAAGGTGAGGGTCTATTCCTGAACTACTCGTATGCGGCTTAGGATTTTGAATAAATATAATTTATTTCTAATATGTTTCGTCTGTTTAAAATTGAGTATGTCATTGCTTGTTTAGTTATTTAGGTTCTTTGCTTAAAACGGAACTAGGAAGTTAGATGATTCAATATTGATTGTTTCACTTAATGTAAACTCTTAGTTAGAATTGTTTGAGACGGATACAAAGACAAACTTTTGTATGCCGGATTGTATGGAGGTTACGGTCGCTTTAATTAGTTGACCGGTTAGCGTCTATGGGCGGTGTGACCGAGCACTATCTTGGGCGTATGCTTTGTTTTTGGCCTGTTAGTGGGCAGCGAGTGCACACCTCACTAGGACAATTGTTTGCTGCTTGGGTACTTTAGGTACCCTGTTTGATACATATTAGATTTTAATTATATTTATTCAGAGTGTTATGTCCGAGTCTACGAACTTCAGAGTAGCATCTCATATCTCATTGAGCGACTCCCATGTTGCTCACCCCTCATTCTTCCCCCTTTCAGGTGAGACCGATGGACATGAGTGATTTACCGGACGAGTGCTTTTAGTGCTACTGGGCTTTATCGCTTTTATCATAATTCGGGTTATAGGCCTTTAAACTTTTATCGTTTGTTATTTCATATTTGCAGACTTTCGGATTTATGTTGTTATCTATATTTCAGATGTTATCGAAATTTGCGGATTTGACTTATGATGTTGTATTGACTGGTTTCCGACATGGATGTTGACTGTTAAGTATTTATATATAGAGATTTGAGATGATTATTATTTATTATAAAATATACGGTAGAGGGTGCTACACATATGTTTTGGGATTCATCTCTTAGTCCAGACGATTGGGTGTCAATCAACTTCAGTGTTTCTTTCCCTCAGGTTATTATAGATAAAAGATGAGCAAAAGTCAGACTGGTTTTTGCCATCTACGACCCGTTCACAGACATCAGCAGAATTAGTAAAAGTTATGGTTGTTAGGTGCACAACAACTTCCTACAGTCTTTCATTTCTTGCACCTGAAAATTTCCAGTGATTATCATTCTAGATGGATGAAAAGTGAAGCTTGTAGTGGGATACCCGTCGGAGAAGGACCAGAGTGCCCAATATAGTTGAGAAGAGGGCCAAACAGTGACCAGAGATGATTCCAGAATGAGCAAGATGATCCATTCCCTGGTATTATTCGAAACCATTGCAAGGCAGTGACTCTTACTTTGAGAATGCGCATGAAAGTCTAAGTGAATTGCTGACTTTGTTTGAGTGACGAGAAGTCCATATCCTTTATACTATTACTTTGCATTCCGGTAATGGATGCATTATATTTAGATTTTTGTTGAGTCTATCGGCATCTAAAATCTTGAAATACATCTTATGAATGTTGTGACAATATATTTATATAAATTAATGGATATATATATATATATATATATATATGAAAATCTTTGAAAGATTTAAAATGGTGGAATTATTGAGAATAAAAACTATAGAGATTTGTTGTCAAGTTATAACAATCATTATACGGATTAAAGTAATTTGAGCGTATATAATACAATCGTTTAAGTGAATATCTATTGAGTAAAGGATAAGTGAATAGTGTAATATGTCTATCAATTTTTATTAGGAAATTTTCATTCAGTTTCATGATCACTTTTGTATATGAGATGATCTAAATATAATTAGAATTTAAAAGAAGATTGATGATGAACTCATATGAAAGAAGAGTTTGAAATGAAAAATATCGGAAAGATAACATTTTATCCTCAGCTCCAGATTGAATATTTCCAAAAAAGAATATTAGTGCATTAATCAAATTATACGAAAAGGATATTTGAACGTTTTAATAGATAAATCGACTCCTTTGAATACACAATGGGAAACAAATCTCTCAATATTGAGAAAAATTCCTTTAGACCCTATGAAGATTACAAAGATATATTAAATCATGAAATATCTTATATGAGTATTTTGGTGGGCTTATATATTTTGTACTAGATCTGATCTTATTTTTGCTAGTAATTTACTTACAAGATGTAGTTCTTCTTTTACTCGCAATCATTATAACAAAATAAAGCATATATTTCATTATTTCTAAGGTACCATTGATTAAAGATTGCTTTATCTTAGAAACCTCGAGTTTGGTATGATTGATTTTTGCAGATACTGAGAATTTATCAAATCTTTATAAAACTTTATTGCAAATCAGATACGTTTTTACAATTGGTAGAATCGTGATTTCATGATGCTCCTAGAAGTAAACTATGGTTGAGACTTTTAGAGTTATGTAGAAACTATTATGCTTCACAAAGTATGTTGAAAATATGTATGGCTTAGGTCAGTGAGTTATCATATACAAGAACCAAGCGAGATAATTACTAAAAAAATAAACCAACAATTTTTTTAAAAAATAATTCAATTTGTGTAATTCAATTTAAAAAAAGTTATATCAAAAACTACATAACAAATTATATTCCTTTAAGATTTCTCTCGTACATATAAAAACTCGAGAAAAATTAATAAGTAAACATTAAATATATATACATTTATACGACAAATTTGTTTATAAAATTGTTTTCCACTACAATATTTTGAAAATACATATATGATATTAGAATGCATCATACCTGCGAAAAAACTATGTACATTTTTTTCAAGAAAAAATACATCATTGAATTCTTTTTCTTTTGTTATGAATTTTTTCTCAACAATTTTTTCACTACAATTTTTTAAAAGAAAATATACGTAATATAAGATAAATAATCAAAAAGAAATATTACAAAAAATATATAAAAATAAGATAATGATTATCCGAATTTTTAAATTTTTTAACTTAGTGAGTAACAATTACAAGATAAAATCAGCCTCTTTCTTAACTAGTAAGCTTTCTATCTAATTATATTTTCCTTGTTTTAATATATAAACCCAAACAGTGTATAGTATTAATACCACAACTATGAACATATATAAGTATGTTCATCACTTAGTAACACAAAACAGCAAATGCTTTTTCTAAAAAAAAACGCGCAACCTATTAGAAAAGTATAGCAAACAATACGATAAGACTTTGTGTTATATTTTTAATTTTTGACTTTTGCCATGAGACTGTCTTTAGGTTTAAGACACAACTCCGTAGCCACATTTATTACGCTTTTCACAACAAAATCTAACACGCACTCTCTTTATGGTCCCCCACCACATCTCTTAAACGATCCACACCTAGCCTAACCATGGTTAAAACAGCAACCTTTCCATTGAGATTTAAATATCCTCAAATTCAACCCTTATTTTATTTAATTTCCTTCTTCATTATAAACATTATCTTAAGGGTATGCAGCAGTCTTTTTTTTTTAGTAATTAAATAATAAACAGGAAAAATCAAAGAAATAAACGAAGTCGTTGTAAGCAGTGAGAGAAGTACAGTAAAAGAATAAAGGACGTTCTAAATATGATTTCTTTTGCTTATTTCAACTCATTTTTAATATTATTTTATTATTTATTATTTAGAGTTTTTCGAGTTCTCGGAAAATACTTATCTTTTTCTTCTTCTCCACTCTCTCTGAAACTCATATTCCATTATCCGCCTCTCAAGTCTCCAGCTTAAAACCCAAACCCTAAGTTTCTTTCATTTTGGTGGAACATTATTGATGTTTTGAGCTGTGATGGATTTGACGACTCATACAACAATAACATCTCCTCCTCCTAAATCACCTGAACCAGAGCCCGAAACTCCGACCCGGATCCAACCGGCCAAACCCATTTCCTTCAGCAACGGCATCATCAAACGCCACCACCACCATCCTACTCTCCTCTTCACTTACAAAGAATGTCTCAAAAACCACGCGGCATCGCTAGGCAGCCACGCGCTAGACGGTTGCGGCGAATTCATGCCGTCTCCCTCGTTAGTCTCCACCGATCCAACTTCTCTCAAATGCGCAGCTTGTGGTTGCCACCGTAATTTCCACCGCCGTGAACCAGTCAACGACTCCTCAATCTCCCCGCCTCCTTCCTCAGTCGCCGCCACAATTGAGTATCAGCCTCATCACCGTCACCATCCACCACCACCACCACAATTAGCTCCTCCTCCTCCTCGTAGCCCTAACTCCTCTTCTCCGCCGCCGATTTCCTCATCTTACATGCTCTTATCTCTCTCCGGGACTAATAACAACAACGTAGCTTTCTCCGGCAACAACAACCTCCACCTTCAAACGGGATCTCGTAAGCGGTTCCGAACGAAGTTCAGCCAGTTTCAAAAAGAGAAGATGCACGAGTTCGCCGACCGAGTCGGGTGGAAGATGCAGAAACGCGACGAAGACGACGTTAGAGATTTCTGCCGTCAGATCGGAGTTGACAAAAGCGTTCTCAAAGTATGGATGCACAACAACAAAAACACCTTCAACCGCCCTGATATATCGTTCTCCGTCGCCGGAGCCACCGAGATCCAGGATATAGATAATGGCGGTGGAGGAATCCACGCTCCGATTCCCGCCGGTGAAACTAACGGAGGCAACCGGCTTCACCGCAGTGTTAGTAGTGGCGGAGGTGGGTTTGAAAGTGATAGTGGTGGCGGTGCAGCTAACTGCGGTAACGTAAACGGAACATCGTCGTCGTGAAGATCAGAGTCAGATTCAATAAAGAAGCTTAAGCTTTGTAGCTTTAGACTAAGCCACTCGTATTATCATCGTTAATAACTTCTATTCATTTTAATTTTAAACCTTTCTGTGTTCGGTTTCTAGTTTAATTTTTAGTTTTGATTAAATCTACTTTACCGCCTTTCAAAAAAACAAAAAAGAAGAAGATTAAATGTACTTTATTACCACGGCGTTTTCTTGCTTGATGAGGAATAATTGTATTGCGAATTAATTCTAAATCCTGCTTTCAATAAATGAACCATGAAATGTGATTTTAAATTCCAATAAATTATCTTGTTTCTAAGGGCATTTTCAAACACCAAATTTGATGTTTTTGTGTCATACTTTTTATCATCTCCAACTATTACATCAAATATTATATTAAAAGTAATATTATATATTCTTTGATGTTTTCAAAAACGGTTTTAATAAACTTATGTTTTTATTATTTATAGTTGATAAATAATTATTTTATTACAATTAGATATTATGTTTGTTAAATTGTTTGTAGTTTTATGTTTATAAAATTTATTTATATTTATATTTTCAGTTTAATAATATTATACCTCTTATGTATTTATTTTATATAAAATATTATATTAAAAACTAAAACTATTAATTATGAGAAAAACATAACAAAATAATATATTTGTTTTGATAATTTTAATATTATTTAGTAGTACAATTTTAACTATATTACAAAATACAAAATAATGATAAAATATTATTTTAATGTTTGGTGATTTAATAGTATTAAATAATTTTTTAGTTATTTACTATGAAATCTTAATTTACAATAATGTAATATTATTAATAATTCATTATTGTGCTTAAATAAAGTTTATAATCAATATTTTAAAATACATATATATTACAATATAAAGTAAATGATGATTATTTAGTGATTTCCTACTTGAAAAAAATAAAAAATAAAAAATTTATGATATTTTTTAAATGATAATAATCAATTAATGATTTCTTACTTGAAAATCAAATAAAAATATTTTAATTATAGAAAAATAATATAATATATTATGTTTAGTTATAAATTTAAACTCATTAATAATAACTATGAAACGATGCTATTAAATGAAACACAATAAAATATGTGTATTAAATATTTAGTGTGATGAATAATGTTCTATCAAATTTTATGTAATATTATCTACTTTATACTAAATTTGGTGGATTGATATTATTTTTGTTGTTCTATTAAATATAAAATTATAATAAATTTGGTGTTATGGTGTTCTATTGGAGTTGACCTAAAGAAGAGACACAAATATAAAAAAAATCAGGTGATTTTTGCAACAAAAAAAGTTTGGTGATTTAATTACTAATATTTAATTGGTTTCTTATCTTTAACTTTAAGAGAACTTTTCTTAATTTTATCTGTGACCAAACTACAATGTATGTGTACTATTTCTTTCTAATCTTATGTCCATTTTTTAATATTAAAAGGTTATATGATACGCCATTTATTATTCTATTTCAAATGAATAGTTATCATTTTGATTGGTTACTGTCAGTTTCCTCTTTAACTGTGTCCTTCTCATGGATTCTTCCTGATAACCCATTTTTAGTATATATACTTAGTTTTAATTACTCATTTATCAGGTCAGACATAACTCTTTACTTAGAGAAAATTTCATACTAAAGTTAGACATAACTATTATCTTATCACATCGTAGCGAGCAATATTCTATAATTAGGTTTTTGTGGCTCTCACCGACTACTTAATAAGTAAAATGTATGCTTATAACTTGACAATTCCTAAATAATGTTTAAGGCGTGGCACTGACACTAATCATTGAGTAGATCGATATAGTTTAAGAATAACTTTCCATTTGAAGAAACGTAGTTACGTAGGGATGAGTATTGAAATGTCGGCTTTCACAATAAAAGAATAAAGTATAATTGAGATTAAGATATGGTACTCCATACGGGTTGTTACAATAATTTAAGCAATTAAACTATAGTTATAGTATTTATTATTTTAATATTTTTTTGTCAAGTCACATATATCTTTCCGTATTGTTGGTAGGGTCAAAACTTTACAGAAGCTGAGGTTATGGCCCTAACTGCCATATACCATGTGCACCGCTTATTAATTATATTTTTATGTTCGTAACGTAACGATCTAGCCATCAATACACATTACCAACGATATAATTAGCCATAAAAATAATAATTCGAACCTTTTCACTTTTGTGAGAAAAAACAGAAGTAAAACCTTTTCAGTTTTTTTTTCTTCTCACCATTTTATTCTGTTATTTATTAAAGGAAACTATCATGTTTAGAAATGAGAATATATTTTGAACTACAAAATAAATGACATACAGAATTATATAGGTACAGTTTATAACTAAGGCTGGTTCTGAGAGTTTAAGAAATAAACATTTTACTACAAATTTTAATAATTGTTTTGAAAACATGAAAACTATATAAACTATACGTATTACTTTTTTACAATTTGAAAACTAAAACTGATGTTTTATTGAATAATGTTCAGAACCGGTCTTTATTATAACAAGAAATATTGTTGTAAATTTTATTTTATTTTATATTTCTGTACACGTATGTTGTATGTTGCATGAACGCATATATCCTAATAAAGAAAAGGCAGATCTAAATTATTTTGTACAATTAAGAAGTAATAAGCAGTTTTATCTCTGGAAATTGATACTGATAGAAGAATGCCACTTTAATTTATTTTAGTAAAGCCATGAAAAAGGGTTCACCGTAAAAACAATTGATTACAATAAAGTACGGTTCTTTGTGTATGATATATAAGTAGACCTGAAAAGAAATATCCCATCATGTTTTATCATAAATGTCTAGATCTTCAAATTTACATGTGGCTGGTACATAACCATTACTCATCATGATTAATATATAATGCTCCAGTTTCATGGAAGTTACTTATAATAGTTTAATGGTTGTGATTTATATATGTAAGGTTCTTATTTACCTTTCATGTGCACCTAATTGGAAATTAACCTAATTGGAAATTAACCTAATTGGAAATTACCTTATACATCAACTATTTTCAAGTTTTCTTATTTTGAGATTCTTGCCAAATATAGGTGATTTTATAATAAATTACACTGATGATTAGTAAACACACATTATTATTTTATTAATAAAAGTTTGACACCAACTAAATGGGTGGCATTAAAGATTTGTTTAAAGAGATTACTTACCAAGAAGTAACGTTCTGTATACCTTTCAACCAAAAAGTATTAACACTACAAAAGTTAAGCACAATGAAAATATTTTTGTAACAATGCAAACATTATGATGGATTGGTAACTAAATGTTCCCTCTGTTTTCTAAAAATATATGTTTATGTGTTTTACACATATTAAAAAAATGTATTGAGTTTAAAACAAAGATGTATTGGATTTTAATAATAAATATATTATTTTGTGATTATCAATTTCTTATAATTTTATACCGATAGTATATTAATAAGTACATTATTTTCTTGAAGTTTGTACTTATCATTATTAACAAATAAAATGCATTAAAACATAAAATACATATCTTTTGATTTTTTTTTTTATAAAACATTTAAATTTCTATAAGTGTATGTAACGTAGGATATAAGGTTATCTCGAAGATATTATGTCAGAGATTAAAGGTTTTTTTCCTTCACTAATTTCAGAAACTTAATCATTTTTTAGCTGAAAGGTTAATCTTTGATATTATCCTTATAGTTCAGGAGATGTTTCATGGATTGCGGACCAATAAGTTATTCCATAATAAATTTATGGCCATAAAAACAGATATGAACAAGGTTTATGATAAAGTTGAATGAATTTTTATTCAAGAATTACTCTTCTAGATAAGGTTTGATCATCACTGGATCCAATTAATGATGGAACGTATTTCTTCGGTACACTACATAGTTTTTTTGAATGTCTTCCAAAAGGACATATAATCCCCCAGAGGGGCCTAGGGCAAGAGATCTTTTATCTCCTTATTTATTTATTATGTCTACGGAAACATTGGTAGCAAATATTAAAAAGACTGAACGAGAGAAACAACTAACGAACATAAAGGTTGCAAGGGCCTGTCCTTTAATTTCACATATGCTTTTTACAAATGACAACATCTTTTTTTTGTAAAGCACAAAAAAAGAATGCCAGACAATTCTCAAGATTCTAAGAAAATACGAAAGGGTATCGAGTCAGCAGATAAATTTTGTCAAATCTTTGATTCAATTCGGACACAAGATTGAAGAACCTTTCAGACAGGAACTACAAGATATTTTAGGGATACAAAATCTAGGTGTTATGGGATCATACTTGGAATTCCTAAGAATTTGGGAGGATCAAAAATACAAGTTTTGGCTTTTTTCAAGATCGCTTAAATAGTAGGGTAAATAGATGGACTTTCAAGTTCTTTACCAGAAAAAAGGAAGTGAGTATAAAATCGGTGGTAGCGGCTTTGCCAAACCATGTAATGTCCTGCTTTCGCATACCAAAAATAGTAACAAAAAAACTTACGAGTGCAGTGGCAAAATTTTGGTGAAATTTAAAGGGTAATACAAGAGGTATGCATTAGCAATCATGGGACGAACTGTGTAGTCCTAAAGAAGAATGAAGTTTAAGTTTTAAAGACCTCACATAATTTAATACATATATGCTTGGAAAGCAATTTTGGAGGCCAATAGATAAACCAAACACTATTCTCTTGTGTTTTCAATGGTCAATATTTCAGGAATGCATCATTCCTTAAACCAATTCGATCGTACTCTTCTTCCTATGGTTGGCGAAGTATTGTCTCTGCTAGATCTCTAGTTAGCATAGATCTAATCAAAAGGGTGGGATCATGCTCATCTATTTCAGTATGGAATGATCTTTGGCTTCCATCCACTCGCCCGAGACCAGCAAATAAAAACCAACAAAATCTTTATCCGGACCTCACAGTGAATTCTCTCATCAATGCAACTTCGAGGACATGTAATTTACATGCAATTCAGAGTTTGGGGGACCCAAAAGATGTAAAAATCATAGAAAGTATCCCATTAAATAGAACTCAGACGACTGATCGTGATGAATGGCATTTCACTAATAATGGGAGGTACACAATTAAATTTGCTTAACAAGTTGAACGAGTGTACCCGGATAGAGAAAGAAATTTACCAAAGTTTGGTCCATCGATCACTTCTTTGAAGGCCTTCTCCTGGAAAGTATGCTATCCACCTAAGATAAAATATTTTTTATGACCATTGGTATCATGATGCATAACAGTTAAGAAAAAATTAAAAGCAACGAGAATACAAGGAGATACAATTTATACACGATGCGGGGAACCTGAAAAATCTATAAATCATGTGTTTTTTGAATGTCCACCGGTGGTTCATGTGTGGGCACTCTCAAGGATTCCATTGGATCCAGATATTTTTCCTACTAAATCATTATCTACAAACATGGACCACTTTTTTCGGAGGGGTTTCTGGTTTTAGAAGATCATCACTTTGTATGGATACTATGGTATATATGGAAAGCACAAAATAATAAAGTATTCAACAATCTAGATGTTGACCCTCGAGATACTATTCAATTGGCGGAAACATAGTCACTACTTTGGAATGAGGTACAAAATTCACTTATACAAGGAATTGATCAATCTAGATCATTCGTAGCAGCAGCAATAGTACCGATTATCCCAGGTAGATGGTGTTTTACGGATGATCATGGAAGAATCAGGAACTCTGTTCAGAACAAGGGTGGTACAACACCCTGGAAGGCTTCGATGGTTTAATGGGGCGAGGAAAACAAGAGCGAGTCAATCGTCACTGCACTCGGAGCTCGAAACTCTTATTTGGGTAATGGAATATATGCGATCTAAGGCAATATATTGTTACATTTACAACAGATTGTTCTCAGTTGGTAAAGATGATTTTGGAACCAGAAGAATGGTCAGCTTATGCAAGTTATATGGAAGACATAAATATTTTGAAGAGAAGTTTCAATAGTTCGGAGCTCATCCATATACCACAGACACATAACACAAGGACTGATAGTCTCGCACGTAATGTAAGGATGTAACCGTCTTTTGTTGTCCATTTGGATGCGGATCTACCAATTTGATTTATAGAGTCTGTATGAATCTGTTAAATTTCTGACAACAAAAAAACATTTTATTAGAAAATGGTGATGATACAAAAGAGTAACAACAATATCACAATTATTGACTAACCAAATTATCTCAGTTTAAGAAATATACTGTCATAAACATCTTAAATAATATCAAAATATTTAGTAACCAGGATAACATCTCTAGATTAAATTTTCAAATGAATTAGTTGTAAAACAACAGAAAGTTAATTTATTATCTTAGAATAATATTTTACTACAATAAAATTAAAAGTATTAATAATTAAATAAAACATAAAAACTAAAAAAATACATCTAATTCTAATTTGCTATGAATAGTTTTATTTTCAAAAATTTGTAACAATATGTTTATTTCCTGTAATATAATATCTATAATTGCGCAAAAAAAAACATTATATCATCATTTTCTTGTTTACACGCTTATTTGTGTTTCACCACTATTATTCAAAGACTAGTTATGTTGAAATATCCAAATAATTGAATTGAATGAATAAATAATACACATTAGTATCTAGTCTATGTATATATGTATATGTATAATATATCTATAAAGAGATCTCACATTAAAATGAAAGAAAACTAAAAAAAATGAGAGAAACCTCTTTCTAATGATATTTTGTTTTGAGGTAAAATATGAAGATGTGAATAGTATTACATCATATTTGAGATAATATTATTCACACACATTTTAATAAAACATTATTTGCATAATATTCCATTATGTTTTGATAAAACTTTATTTTATGCATAAACAAAAAATATAAACAAAATATCTCTTTTAAAACCTTTTATTGATTATATAATATGATTAAACTTTAAAATGTAATTATAAATAAAAATTAGCCAAATAATTAAATATAAAATGATAACTAAATAATCACTATATATAACAAAACCAAACAATAACATTAAATATACGTAACTGATACAAACTAAAAAAATGTTTAAATAGATTAATAGTATTGTTCACTAAAACTCTATTATTGTTGTTTATGGCCTTGATTGGTATTAATGATGAGAAAGCATTATCAGTATCTTATAGAAGTTGTATGTTGTAGAAACATGATGCACGTGATTGGTAGATTAGTAAATGATTCATATATAAAATTAATATATAAAACTAGTATATAATATATAATTTATTTATTTCTAAATAATATATATATATAATATATATATATATAATATAATATATATATATATATATATATTTATATATTTATAATATATATATATTAATTTTATATTTTATTTACAATAATAAATCATATTTAGTTATATATTTTAAATGTTAAATATTATTGTTTTTAGAAAATAGAATTTTTTTTTTAATTTTTAAAAATATAATTTTTTTTGGATACCAATATTTTCTGAAATTATTAACTAAAATAAAATAATTATATTAAATTATCTTAAATGCAAATACTCTACCAAAAGCTTCATATGAAAGCATTGGACAAAGAGCATTTGGAGAGCATTTGCATCTTCTAAATGCTATTCTAAATACTTTCTTAATTATTGTTGATTGGATAATAAAGAGCATGATACTTATGCTAATGCTTTACCAATCAACCTCATGTGGTTATGTAATTTTATTAATGTAATAAATGTTTTATTTTAATAAGGTTAAATTTTAATACACATTTTAAAATACGTGAATATAATTTCAAATATTATCAAATAAATAGTGTTATTAGATAGATAGGAAGTTAAGAAATGTATATTATAAAAACTAAAGTAAAAAAAAAAGAAAATTATTAGAGCAAAACTTAAATTCATTCCGAGTTTACATTATTTTCGGGAAAATAAAAGATACTATTAGAGATGGTTATATTGTACCTAGAGTATATAAGAAAGAAATAAAAGACTTTAACCTGAGTTTGAGTATATATTTTTGTATATGTGTAGCTAGTTTTAGAGAGAGTTACACTATAAAACACATTTTAGTCATTCATAATACAAAAAGACATATTTTGGTGAGAGAATATTTTCTTTGATTTTAGTGTGTTTTTGGACGAAAAGCCATGGATATAACGAACTTGATAGCTAGTTTTAGCTTTAAAAAAAACACAATGACTACAAAAATATTAATTCAGTTATGCTTTTTGGACAAAAAGCCATGGATATAACAAACTTGATAACTGATTCTTACCATTTTCACTATGCCCCTTTTTTATTATTTGCATGTTTTCTTAAAATTTAAAATATACTAATAAATATATTTGATACACTAAGCTGTGTTTTTATTCTCTATATTTTAATATCTATTTTCGTATATTTTAACATTTTGGTGAACAAAATTTAGTGAGAAATTTTTTGTGGACACTATTTTGTGGACAAAAAATTGAACAACATTATATGGACAAAAATTTATTCAAATTTTTATTTTGGAAATGTTGTTTAAAAATTAAGATATAGGATTAGCAGTGCACGCATGTGTGTGAACGTAGGTCATTTTACACAAGTATAAATGAAAGAGGGTGGGTAAAATTAGTAGGTTTTATGGATGGATTTTGCGAACATGTCTGTGTGGATGAGTTCATGTGGACAAGGTCGTGTGAACATGTTCTTTTAGACAATTAAACATTCACATTTTTAAGAAATTGAGCATGTTGTGGATGTAAAAAATGTAGACGAACAAGTTATAGATATAGATTTGTTGGAAGAATGAGTTATAGAAGAGAAGATGATGCATTAGACGATAACAATCTTTAAAGTGACGTCTTGATCTTCTGTCGGACTTGATTGATGACCAATCAAAGCTAGAGCGAGTGAGAGGGTGATGACAACCATTTTAGTTTTGACAATGGTGAAGAGGCTAAAGCCACAATAATGATTTTTGGTGGGAGGAGTGTCATGTGGTGAAAGAGGAGTCTGAGTTATGATAAAGATAAAGGATGGTGGATTTCCACACAATTTGAATTTTTTAAAAAAAACTTTTAATCTGAAATCTCAAACTGAGAAATGAAGAAGAAGACAATTTATTATGTTTTCTTAGAAGTATGCTTTCTCATTAGCTTTTTTATTTATTTAAAGTTTGATTTGTTTTTTCTAGAAACTAGTTACTGTGTGGTATAAAAATAGTAATGTTATTTTACAGCAAAAAAATGTGTCTAATATTCAATGTATCTTTAAGTGTAATTGATATGTTGAATGTTTCTTTGGATGTAATACTCTCTTAGTTTAATATGCGATGAAACAAAAATATGACTGAAATAGGTTGAATAATCCACACAACATAAAGTTGTACCCGTTCTAAAGAGATTAAAAGTAATTAAACAGATATTATAAAGAATTATGAGGATGAATAGATTTCTTTTGAAATTACCGTAATAGTTAAAATCTTGGTGGAAATAGTTTGAACGATAGAGACATAAGTGATAAAATAAACATTCAACACATCGTTCAACATATCAAGTTCAACACAAAATAGGTTAGGATAACAAGCAAGGACTGGTTAGTGGTACTTGAGAGGCCTTCAGGCTCAATACGGTCCTGGTTTCGAATCTCGTTGGTCACCCAGACTGCCTTAAATGGCAAGAATATGTGGAGTGTTGTGGGCATCGTGGGATTATTTGGTTTCCGGATCCCCACAGTTATAAAAAAAGTTTAATTTTGTCCATTAAAATATTTCTAAACTAAACTTAATTTTGATATTGCTCCAATAGCCCCATGAACTTTCCTTGCTAGGTATAAGTTGTAACTTCTAACTTAGAATAAACTTATTTTTCTTTGGTAGTATAGGCAGGTGAATCTATCACAAATCGAATAAAGGCTAAAGCAATAATCACTTGATAAAAAGCAAAAAAATTACTAAATCACTATATTTAGTTTTTTTTTGGAATGTGGTTGAGCACGACGCTGAATGGCATAAACTGGAATATATATGCTTGTTCAAAGAAAGCTGAGATTTGCGAATCAAAGCCCAAATTTCGTGAATATTTTGCCCACTACCTTTGCATAAAACACATTTTCGTGTGAAACGAAAAATAAAAGAAGGTGAAATAAAGGGAACGTGTTAACGCTATCTTGATAACATCATTAGTTGAAAATCATTTAGACAGGACCACATAATCATTAAATGATATAAACCGCTTTATATGACGTTTGCCTATTCAATCACCGCTTCAATAAATTTATATTTGGATTCAAAACTTAAACCCAAAGTTTTTTTCCTATATATATATATTATAATCAGTCTGAAACCTATAAATAAAGGATTCAAGTTACAGATTGACTCGAACAAAACAATCCAAATTCAAAAATTTCGAAAATGAGCTTTGTTCGACCCACAACCCGGCGCGTTCAGCTCATCCGTCACCTAATTTATCGGGAATTAATTACTATTCTTAATCATTAGCAAATCCACGAGAATGTAAGATTGACCTTATTGCTTCGGATGTCAAGACTTTCCATAACGTCTCTGGAATAAATGGCTCTTGGTTAGCTCATCAACATGTAACCTTCACCCATAATTAAGCACTTAACGATAAAGAAGAGAGAGGATCGGACCGTTTCACCTTAATAAGACACCTAAAACTCAGCTGTACAGCTCCTCTAATCGCCAATCAAACACAAAAGTACAGGTTGAAATCGCAACTTAAACCCAAAGTTCTTATCAATTTGATTTACAAACTTATAGAAAGAGAATTGAATAAAAATTTCTAATCAACTTGATTTACAAAAGCAAATCCAAAGTAAAAAAAAATACTTTTTGTTTTTCCATTTTTCAGTATCCAGTTGAAATATCTTTTGGAGCTTAATGTTAACAAGTGGCTCCAAAATTTAGGAATTTTTGGCAAACTCTTTGTTGAAATTGCAAGATTTTGAAAGCGACGGATTCGTCTTCACAAACAAAATAGTTTAATGTGTAACTACATACATGTTAAACAAGAATAAAAATAAATGAAAAAAATAAATTTTAAATTGGATAACATCTCATATTTAAAATTTAAAGTAAAATACTTTTATAAAGTGGATGAGTATTAATATGATTTAGAACTTAAGACCATTGTAAAATTTCTTATATATTAATTGAGTTTTTTTTTTAATTTATAAAATTGACTACAATGTTTAGACGTCAACACCTCATCTTTTATCTCCTTATATTAAAACTCATTCATTAATCAAATGTTGACAAATATCTTCATCATTTTTTTCTTAAATAAAATCTATATAATTATCTAATGTAATTTGTGATATATCAAAGTTTTTATTGATTTTGACCATAATATAAATTATATTTTAAAGTTTTTATATTTTGTTTCAAATCATATTTGGATTTATATAATAGACTTATGGTTATCGAACTAAACTAGACAACAATATATAGAAGCAATAAAACAGTAAACTAAAGAGGTTGTAAGTACATGAGAAAGTCGATAGACTTAGGAAAATTCGTGAGAAGTCATATATACAAATATATTATCAGAAATTTATTAAGAACAATTCTAAAATTCAAAGCACAACAATCAAATCAATTAACTTTTGTTGCAGACATAATCTATGTATAAATCTATAATTTCAAATTTCTTTACAAATTCAGTCAGTTTAAACAAGCATTAAGATCATGTTGGATAATCTTACAAACTCCCTAAACTAAATTGCTTTGCAAATATGTATTTAGTTCATCAATGATTAATTCAAACAATCAATAATGCTTTTGCGTTTATCAATCTAGATTTCATGTTGCCAATCCAAATATAGCATTAAGAACAATATAGATGAAAAATAAAAATATCCCTAATAATTCATTTAAGAAATTAATCAATCTTTGAATGACCCTAAATCTAACTAGTTGATTTATTTAGACATAATAGTAAAAATACAAATCATAATCTGAATAAGTTGCATTAAGATATAATTAAGATATACTAGAGTTTGAAATCAATCTCTTAACAAGTTCTGATTTTATCTCTCCAAAGCTTTCTGAAATAAAATAAAATGTATCATAAACAAATTATACAGGTTAAAACACATCCAATGTTCAATGACGCCTTTGCAAATATTAAAAACTTCTAGAATTTTTTACAATTATTAAAAACTCGATAAATCATGACAGTTATTTTTTTGGTTAGGTGGGTGTCGACCAACACCCACCATGGTATCAATCAACACCAAGTGCAATGTTTAACAACGACTTGATATCTCAGCTATAATTCTCTTCAAGCTCTCATTTGTTCCATAATCTCTAAACTTATTTAAAACATATTTAGACATGTAAAAGCTCTAAAAATGACTCGAAACATAATATAAGACTTTAAAACATGATTTATATGGTCAAAAACGTATAACTATGATATGTCAATTTTAATAAATATAACAATTAACAATACTGAATAATAAAGATTTGATAACAATTTATATATTTTTATTATTTTTTGTTTAAATTTATATTGTTAAGAGTAAATTATATAATAAATTTTTAAATTTCTTCAACCATATATATTTGGGTGCATTTAGATGAGCCAAAAGGCGGAAAAGCTCATACTCGGATGAATAAGTCTTGGGTAAACAACCTATTTGTTTACATCAGATTTTTATGCAATTAACAATAAAAAATTTAATAATCTCAGGGTTACTAGTTTTTTATTGACATATTTTCAATTTAGAAATTAATTTCATGGTTGATGACATGGTTAATTGTTAACTAAATCTGCATCATGGAAACATATTTACGGTTTTCAAAGAGATATAGTATTTCTTTTATTCAATTTTTCTTTGTTTTACTTATATTTTAAAAATATAACACACAAAAAGTTTTTAGCAATTTGGATATTGATCCTAGAGATACCCTTAATTTGACATAAATGTAATCATTATTTATGGTTGGAGACACCAAATTCAATAACACAGGGGATCGGATAGATTCGTTTATCAGTAGAAGTACCAATATCGTCTTTCCCAGGGAGATAGTGTCTTACGGATTGTTCATGGAAACAACATAAAACATTCTCGGGACAAGGGTACTGGTACATCACATTGGAAGGTTTTGACGGTTTAATGGGAGCAAGAAATACAAGAGCGAGTAAGTCACCTGTTCACTCGGAGATAGAGGCTCTTATTTGGCAATGGAATGCATGAGGAATCTAAGACATGGATCTGTCACATTTGCAACAGATTATTATCAGTTGGTGAAGATGGTTTCAGAACCATAAGAATGACCAGCCTTTGCAAGTTATTTAGAAGACATAAAGATTTTGAAGAAAAGTTTCAAAAGCTAAGAGATCATTCATATACCTAGGACGCATAATTCAAAAGCGGACAATCTTGCATGCAGTGCAAAAAAACAACCGTCTTTTATTGTCCATCTGAATGCATAATTCTTAGTTTGGTGTACATAGTCTAGATAAGTCTGTATAAATTGCTAACAAAAAAACACACAAAAAGTTTTGTGTTTGAAGATTTATGACTTGGACAATGCAACTAATAAAAATTATGCAGTTGTGTCATAGGTTGTGATTGGAAACTACTTACCGGGCGGTTTTTATGGCCTTAGTGAATCCCACTAATATATCAGAGTTAGAAACCTTTTAATCAAAACAGCGTTTTTTTACAAATACCGCTTTCAGCAAAAAGGTATTTTTTTTTTGTTCATTGTTAGTTGAATAACGCACTTTGGCGGCAGTTTTAGTTGAATAACGCATTTTCTCCTTTATTATGTTATTATTATTTAATTTAAAATACTTATTTTAGTAAAACTGTATGTGTTAATTTAATTGTATTTAGACTTTTTGATACTAAAGTTATCAAAACATTTAAATTTTATATTTCATTATTCTGTGAAAACTGGATAGGACCGACCAGTCAAACTGTGATTCATTGCTCTATTTGATTATAGGTTGTGTTAAAAGTTTTTTTTGAGTCAAACCGAAAAAAATGATGAAATAGTTCGACTAAACTTTTAAAATCCAACGATCCGGTTTAATACCATAAAAATAATAGATACTGAATACATAAAATATAAATTATATACTAAATTTCTTGTATTTAATTTAAGTAAAAATATTATTATTTTTTTATTTGTATTTTTATTTGAAAATAATTTTGGTAACTAAATTTATATATTAATTAGAATTGTTTATTTCAAATTATAAAAAATATTATGACATAATCATTAAAAACAATTAATTTTTAATCTTATTAATATATCTATTTTCAAATTATTTTATATTAAAATTGCATTATTTTATGAAAAATGTAGTTAATTTTCAATCAAACCCGTACTTATTCCGCAAACCGCAGTTGGACCATACTACATTTTAATTTCACATTATTTATATTATCAAAACCACGGTTACTCTTCGGAGCCATAATATTTGGAACGTCTTATAACTACCACATTGCAGTCTCTATTTTAACTAAGAAAATAATATCTTGTATCTATAAATTTATTTTTAATTGATATTAATTCTATTTCTGGTTATAAATTTATTTTTATATAAAATTTTATATAAAATTTTTGTTAGAAAAATAACCTTTTTACATACACTTTTAATTCTTGATACAATTGACCAATCAATTATGCATGATAAACTATGGATGGCAAAAATAAAATAAAAATAAGGATGTACACTAACTAAATATTTAAATTCCAATTTATTTGAATCTAAATGCTCCAAAAATAGATAACTTTTTAAAATATTATTATTAAATTATTTAAAATAAAAATTAAGATATCTTGTAAAACTATTATATTTGAACATATTTGTAATAAATGTTTTATGTAAATTCCATCTTTTATAAATATTATTTATGTTTTAATATTTTTAACATATTTTCTATGTAATAGATAAATATTTTGATAAAATAATATGTAAAAAATATAATTTGTATCTTAATCTTTAAATCTAACTACCCAAATCTGAAAACTTAAATATCCGTGTTCAGATCAAATTGTATAATATTGGATCAGACTGAATAAGAATTTTGATTGAATAATCCCACATATTTTAATTATTAAATTTTTTTTTTGACTGGTTTATCTATAATTTGCATAACATGCGTATAGTGGCCATGGTATCTCTCATCACGATTTTTATTTATTCGTATATTGATAAACAGGCCAAAGTGAAATGTGTAAAAGGTTTATGTAGTGGTAGGTAAAGAAACGAATATGTAAATCAGGGTTTTATAAGAATAGGAATAAAGAGTCGTGCACTTTGTGGTCCTTTTATTCTCAGCTCATTTGTACCTTATTTTGGTATCTTCCACAAGATTTGTATCTCCAAATCTTATTTATTTCTTTAAGATTATTAAAAAAAAATCTTTAGCTGTGGCCACAAACTAAACACGTTTTAAAACACACTTAAATATCTAAGCCAAAAAACTCTTTAAGTTTTGCATTCATATTCCCTTCAACAAAATAAATACTAAGACAAGTTATGTATTTAGTAGATAATTGGTTGGCATCTAACTATAAAACTATAAAAATTGCTTAAATTTTAAGATTTTATGTTGTAATTTTATATGCTGTAGTTTTAATAATTAAATGATTAAGTAGAAAAATAAAATAAAAAATGTTTCTACATAGTTTTTTACTGTTAAGAAAATAAAGTTACAGTCAATAAAGCTCTTACGTCCATTAGTAAAACATATCATTTAGTTTCACCAATCAAAATACTTAAGACAATATATAAAATGTCAACAAAGATAAATCAATATATTACAAAATTATATCATTTTATTTTTGAAAGTATATTATCTTATTTCTAAAGGTTTACAATTTGATGTACATATCTACAATGAAATTTCTTGTCTACATAATCATTAAAATACAACATGATTATATAATGTGTTTACTTGCAATCATTTTTTAATGGGAGTTTTGCAAAAATGACCCAAACAAAAAATTCAAATATAAAATTAATCTATGATTTTAAAAAAAAATCATTTGTCATATTCACTCTAAAAGTTCAGATTATTCACGAAATGTCATTACTTTTTTTTAATAGAAAATGCTTGTTTTACTAAATCATCCTCATCTTTCTCTTTTGTTTACATTGTCATTGTCATTATCATTAATACATGAATAACTATGAACAACCAATTTCAAACTCTAAATGCACCTAAAATAAACATCTTCATATTCTTATTTCTTACACATCCGAACTATTTCACTTTCACTTCCTCTCTTATTTCATCTCAAAATTCTAACTTTTTGATTTCAAAATTTATAAGATTATTAAAATTACTCAAGTTCATGATTCTTGATCAATAGTGAATGGATAACTTTCATTAAGAAGTAATGTGTACTTGAAGAAGCTAAACATGAACCTCACCGGATCTAAGAAGAATTTTTGAACTTTTTCAAATCTGTTTGCAGAGAAGACTTCTCTGGAAATCTTTTCCACCAAGAAGACTTCTACTGAAGTTTTTGATCAATGCATATGTTAGTTTTACAATTGACTTTCTTTATATTTTTAAGAAAGACTTATCTAGAAGTCTTACAACTTTTCTTTGCTAACAAAAAAAAATGAGAAGACTTCCTGGAAGTAAAGCTGCGATTTCGGGTATTCGTGTCAGTTCTCGATAAGACTTGTTCAGTTCTGGGTATATTGATCATTTAAAAATGTATCCAATGGGTACTTGGTCAACTTACGGTTCGGATTCAAATCGGTTCCGACCAGTTCTAGATCAGTTTTATCTTTTTAATTTTTTTAAAGAAAATGAATAAAAATAGGATATATATATTTGTAATATGTAAATAAATATAACAAAACTAAAGTAGCCTAGTGGTATTGCACATGTTATTTCGCCTTTCAAACCTGGGTTCAATACCCTTGAAATATATTTATATGTATTTTTACATAAAATTCAGTTTAAAACGGGTACCTGTTTGATTCCAGGTAAAAATCCAACCGGCCCGATATCCAGGTAAGAACCCAAACTTAAATATTTAATTTTTAATTAGAAGACTTCTAGTCGTCTAGCTTTTATTTTGTGATTCTTGTCAAACATTTGGTTATGACAAAAAACTTCCAGAAAGTCTTCTAGTTAAAGTTGATATGACTTTTCTGAAAGTTTTCTGTCGGTAGACTTATTGGAAATCTTTTATAGAAAGTCAAATTTCTGAAACAAGTCGGTCAATTGCAAAACCAACATGTTTATCTGAAAAGTCTTCCTAAAAATCTTCTATGGTATTTCTGAGAATTTTTCAGAAACAAAAATAAGCAAATATTTACAAAGGAAGACTTGCAGAGAAGTCTACTGTAGAAAAAACTTTTCTGGAAGTCTTCTTTTGTAAATTTGCAATTGCAAAAAAAAACATTCTGAGAATACTTCCGTGAAAGTCTTCTAGGTTAATGTTTAATAAATTTTATTTTCTCTAAAACTAAAAAGACTTTTAAATTATTTTTTGTTAATTCATGTGTATTAGTCAATATTGAGACTCTGAATGAAATTTATAACTTAATTGCTGATAATTATGAGGTTATAAACATTCATGTTTATTAATGTTTCTAATTAATGAGAAAAGACAAGTGGAGAATTATTCCTTGTTAGATTTTGTAAAACTTATATTTTTGACTTCAGAATATGTTTAATGTGTCTTCTTAGATCATAAGATATACTTTTAAACTTTTATGAGATTTGAAATTTAAGTTTCCTGCTTAAATTCCTCCACAAAGATAGCTTAGACTCCACTTGACATAAGAAAAAACTCTGTTAGATAACTTCCTATAAGTCTTTTGGAAAGTCTTTTCATAAGTTTTTTGGAAAGTTTTCCAAGAAATCTTCCGAGAAGTCTTCCGAAAAATCTTCCAAAAAGTTTTCCGAAGATTTTCAAGAAGTCTTATTATATTTTTAAAATAAAAAGGTAACAACAAATAAATAATAGTAGTAATTGCAAAAAATGGTGATTTTTTGTCAGTAAAACGTTGTTAATATTGTTAGTAAAACTCTAAACCCTAAATCCTAAATTCTAAACACTAAAATCTAAATTATAAACACTAAATCCTAAATTCTTGGATAAATCCTAAATTCTTGGGTAAATCCTAAATAGTAGTAATAAGGTTTACCCAAAAGTTTAGGGTTTATCCAAGGTCTAGGATTTACCCAAGAATTTAAGATTTAGGTTTTAGTATTTAAGGTTTGAAATTTAGTTTTTAAGATTTAGGATTTAAGGTTTTAAGGTATACTGACAGGGTGACAGTGTTAACAACGTTTTTTTTTGGCAATTACTACTCATTTTTATTTATTTTTTCTTTTATAATTTCAAATACGTAATATAATTTGGCAAATTTTTATTGGCTATTGTGTTAGTAGTGAACTTAAATATTCACCCTAGAGAGTAAATTCCATAATAACTCCTATTTTTATCTACTATAGACATGTCATAGTAAGGCCATTAAACTAATTACTTAATACTAGCTCTTTTCACCGCGCTACGCGCAGTTTATACCTTTTAAATTTGTTAAATTATCTTTTATTAGTATATAAATTGTTTTTCATGAGTTTATACTTATTTTGTATAAATATTTATTGATTGTAATTTTGATAAGTTTGAATTAACCAATTATTTTATTTTTGATTTGCTTCTTCCAACAAAATTAAAAGGTGAATTTTGCACTGTATACCACATTTATTTTGATATTATAAAAAAGCACACTCGAGAGGTATAATATAGTTTATTGTTATTTTTTTATGTCCTTGCCTCTCCTGACTTATAAATAGATGATATATTTTTTTGTTTTTCCATTTTTTTTTTCATTTCATTTAAAATTTGGATCATATCTCTATATTTTTTTAATTAAAATCTTCTTAATGGTGTTATGGTCATTACTAATTTCACTGCATTTTTATTATAGTTAATTAATGTAAATATTTATATATTTTGGGATTAGTATTTTTGACCAACATGATATCTTAAAATCTTATAATATTCTAGTTTTCAATGATTTGCAAGCAACTATAATATATGTCATAGACTCAACCATACAAAGAAATATCTCTACTACACCATTGATCATATTTTTAAAATCAGAAAACTATAACTATTTGATTATAAATTGGGAATTAACTCTTCATTGATCACATTGTTATTTACTATTATTTTTGTTCACTCAGCGTTGAGCATTTTGTATAAGTTTAGATGATTAGTGATTTGTACTCCTAACTATCATTTTTTTTGGAAAATTTCATTTATTTAAAATTATTTGTTTTGAAAATAGTAAAATACATGTACAGAAAGAATAATAAATTTGAAAATTTGACTTATATTTTCATTCTCATAATATTTTCTTTAGTGAGAGTTTAGCAAGTTTACATCAATCTAATCAACGCGTATTTTTTGTAACACCAATACAAAAAAGGTAAACTAATCAACATTCATTTTTTGCAACACCAATAGAAAAATGTAAAACCAATCAACGCTTCTATTTTATTTTTTTGGTTAGTGGAAAGTCCAAGTTCTCATTGTTGTTAAGCCGAACATAGCAACAAAGTGCATAAATAATTATTTCTGAATTCATTAATAGAGGATTGCATACTCACCAATGATTAAACATGTATGTTTATTATATTTTTAATAAGTAATATTATTAATGAATAAGATAAATTTTCAAATTTCAATATCCTAGGTATCCTACTCAGTTTAAACTTTTAACTTCTGTTAGCTATGAGTTGAGGTACGATTTTTGGTAGTGCAGGTTGCACAACTGATAGGAAGATAATAACTTTGAAGATGATGTGAACCAGCAAGAAGAAGAGCATGTCTTAATAAGAAACTAATGTTTGTATCATATGTGCAGTTTGTGCATATGCTAAATTTCAAGATTAAGATTAATATCGCTGCAGTGTGGTCCGAGTATATTGTCATGTTTTTTCTTTCATTCAATCCTAGACAACCAAACAAAAGATACATATAAGTAATGGAAAAAGCGGTAAATCATAATAGTATTCCATATATAAAAGCCAGCCAACTTGAAGAGTAAGAAAACACAACACAAATGCTTTTGAAGGAATTCCTCAACAACTTCACAAATCGTTATTCATTTTCAAATAATGCAAAAACCAAAAGCCAAAAAATAATTTAGATAAAGTTCTGTTAGATTCCTTCTTGTCCTTTATTATTGCTATTCCAGTCCCACTTCAAGATAGATCTAAGCGACACACACAACTTTCCAAGCTTCTCAAACGTATGATACATCACTGTTACACTCTCTTCTCCTGAAGACTCAAATGTCCTCTCTCTTCACCCATAATCTTCCAAGTATACAGTAATTTCCGGTTTGTACGCGTTTACTCCAACACTCTAGTGCATGGCTACAGAGAATTTCTTGGGATCAAAGCAAGACAGAAGCCTTCTCACCAGCTGATTCAGATGGGTAGTTTTGAAGTCGTAACCCACACCTTCAAAGATAGTGTAGCTAAACCCATCTTCATTGGTCAAAGATGAAGAAAGATGAAAATCTCGAGCTTGGCAATATCTTTCTTGGGACAAAGACAGCTTCCTAAAGGAAAAGGAAGGAATGTATATGTTTTGGCATGTATCCCTGTAGAATGAACCTTACCATGTTTAGTTACTCTTTTGCAACACCAACTACAAATCACAAAGACAGTTTAATTGTTGAATGTGCGATAAATCTTTTATATCTACATACCTCCCATCTTGAAGGTTCATATTTCTTTGAATCCATGTAAATCTTCGGATTGAGGTGAACGTACCTGAACAAAGTGATATTGCCAAATACAAAAACATGAAAAGTGAATAAACAAAAGATTTTGAAGATGATTT
Source organism: Sinapis alba (assembly GCA_012274485.2). Taxonomy (NCBI): domain Eukaryota; kingdom Viridiplantae; phylum Streptophyta; class Magnoliopsida; order Brassicales; family Brassicaceae; genus Sinapis; species Sinapis alba. The sequence goes on along the minus strand of MU105647.1, from coordinate 279,379 downwards.
ATTGAGTTTCATTCAGGCTATGAGCATAGACTAACCATTTATTTGGCCATCACTTTTTACATCCCAGAAGCCAGAAGGGGGAAGGCCATAGAGAGAATGTTATTACTTGAAGTGTCTCGTCGATAACCCCATAAAAAGCCTCTTTTTATTTATTAAGAGACTGTGTAACAATTCATACCATTTTAAAAACGCCTTAAACTTGTTTTGCAATGAGGCCCCTAAAAAAGGTAGTATATTTTATGTGTCTGTTTAAGAGTCAAATTCTGTTATGATGCTCAGTTTTTAACAATCGGAGCTTGTTATCCCTGTGTACAACGGAAACCACTATTCAAACTTGTAAAAAAGAAATATTATAAAACCATATGTTCTCATTTCACCTTTAGCTTGCGTAGAATGTGAGTGTGTTTCCAGAGGATTCATGATCCGTACTAAGATACATCAAAAAAGCATCAATAACTTCTTGTTCCTCTAGAGTTTTTTCGTCTTCATATGTATCATCATTAGAGAATCCATCATGTCTCCCTCAATGGATTTCATAGAGTAGCCATCGCAGATCTGAAGCTTTGGGAGCATCTTCAGTAATTTGCTGAGAAAATTATTTTTGGAGATTCAAATAGAGTCTTCAATGTTCATTGAATTTAACTTTTTGTCTCAAAGATTGGAAAAGTTTATTAATAAAAGAATGAAATTTAATAGAACGTGTATTGAAAATAGAGAATACAAATGAACATTACGATACGACCACACGAGAAAATAAAATTATGATTCTAAGCTCAATCGATTTGGCAAAAAAAAAAATCCTCAGAAGGTAAGAAAATAGATAAAAGCAATCAAATGATGTCACTATATGCAACAAAAATAGGACCTCACCACAACTTTAATTAATCAAACTGAGCAAAGACTTGCATTACCTCAATCCCTTACACAACTCCTGGTATGGAAAAGAACAGAAAACTAAATCCACATAGATGAAACATAAATCCGTATAGACATGATCATACTTGTTCATCATAAAGAATGAGTTCTAGGCCAATTAAGAAGGCAAATTTCACTGTGTTTCTCGCTTCTCAGAAAGAAAGAATTGAGACAGTAGCTCAGACTGTCCTAAACCAGGAGCAACGTCATTGAAGAAGAGAGCCGTGGGGCCTTTCCGGTTGATTTTACTGTTTGTATTGCTATTAATAGCTCTGAGAATTTGATTTCCGTGACTGTGGTGAAGTGAAGAAGTAGAAATACAAAGCGATGGGAGACTTGCCAGTTGAGTCAGGGGAAATTTTCGGGTTTGATTGGAATCAAGCTAATACAAAGCAGTTTATAAAGAAGGGGAAAGATAAGAGGTGAAATGAATTCATTAAGGAGGGATTGAAGAGCACGATTGATTGATAGTATAGGAGGTTTGGTAACAAACATTAAAAAGAAACAAAGAAGACAAAGTGTTAGAGAGTTACGATGATGGGTTTAAAAAAAAAAAGATATGATCGATGATATTGGGACGTTATAATTTCTGAAGTTGTCTTGAAATGGGCCATGAATATACTTTCGAGCCAAAACGCATGAATCCAGATTTTTCAGACTGAAGTCGAGATGATGTGGCGGATTAAAATATCTTGATTGGTTGATTTTATTAAATGATGTGGCAGCTCTCTCCATTGAGTATTAAACCCTTTTATATATTGGGATAACATATTTTATTATTTACATTAGTCAATCAAATTTATAAAATTTATAAAAAATCTTAATAATAAAAAATCTTGATAATAATTTTTTTCATTTATAAATTTATACTTTATTTTTAGTTATAACAAAATATGTTGATAAAAAATCTAATAAGAATATACTTAAAATTTTAAATATTTTATAAAACAATGCATTGATTTATTTCATAATTAGTAATATAATATTATTATAAATTTATGTTAACTAAATTTTTATTGTAAAAAATTCTATTATATTTCCAAATCTCTCTTAACATAATATATATATATTTGTAAGTAAATCTATTATATTTTTATAAATGTATAATTATAGTATATATTATATTAAAAATAAGCACTATATAAATTAAATATGATAAAATTATATTAAATTGATAATTTATCCTATTTTATTTTAAAAATTGATCATTCATTGTTAAAACTGGCTGAAATTCGTATTCTATATAATACTTTATACAAATTGTAAATTTATTAACATATATTAAAATTTTATATCTACAACTATATATATTTTTATTTTATTTTAACTCACAACAATATATTAGGTAAAAATGATTATATAAAAATATAATAGTATATACCTAACCTTTAGATCATGTATTATTGACAAAATATGCTATGAGATATATCAAGTATTAAACTCACAACAATATATTATGTAAAAATGATTTTGTAAAATAGTGAATCAGTTTAGTGATAAAAAATTTCAAAAATCATAAAATCTTCCAAACTCAAAAATAGTTGTTTAGCTACCAAATATCTCTTAACAAAATATACAGTTTTGAAAATAAATACTCCAAATATAAAATAATAGTATTCCATACAAGAGGTATAATCAAATATGTTAAAGTATAATTTTTTGAAATGCAATACAAAAACTTATTATGTTGTAAAAATCAAAAGTAATAAAATATTTTCAAATATTAATTTATTTAACAAAAATCAGAAAATTTAATACCATAATATCCAAAGATATTATATATGAATAAAATTACTAAAATAGTATCATATATGCTACTATGTATAAATTTTACTAAAATGATATGGCTGTATTATTTAAACAGAACAAGATATTTACTTATAAAATTTCACAAAATACTAAAATGATAGATGTTAAAGTAAAGATTTTAACACAAAATGAAATATAAATTATCCTTAACAAATATTCTGTCTTTAGTATAACTAAATAAATTTAAGAATTCTGTTGTATTCAATAAAAATTATAACAAAGTAAAATGTATAAAACATATCACTATATATTAATAATGTCGAATACAAAATATAAAAAATAAAATTATAAAGTTAAACAATATATAAGACTAAAATACAAATCTTATATTTTAAAAAGTTTATGATAATATCAAAGATGCGTATTTATAAAATGAAATATACCCGTCCAAACGTGCGAGTAAAAGCTGTTGTTATGATCTAGATTTATTTTCATGTTATACTTTAAACTTTGTTAATTATGTTTTGATGTACCTTCTGAAGAATTAAGTTAATTCTGCCAGCTAATGTTATCCTAAGGAAACTGTTGTTCCTGCTGGATTAGTTTCTAGGTGTTCTGTAATTCATAGCTTTGGGTAAGTACTTGTATATTACTACATATGTTTCATATTAAGTGTCACTTTAACATTTTTTCTTGTTACATAGAAAATGTCGTTTTACAATTTCAATGCATTTTATATTTACATTCAGCTTAATATTAATTGTAAAATGCATTAATCTTATAAATAAATTTATTTATTTAAAATACTATTAGTTAAATAGATGATATTAATGAAAATGTAAATACATTTCAATCAATTTTTTAATGTGTGAAAGTTATCTAAGTGACATTCTTTCTGAAACAGAGGGAGTACTTGTTTTCTATCAACAAAATCTTTGTTGAGAAAAAAGAGACTAACATGTCAAGAAAGTGATCAGATTCCAACTAGTATATTTTTCCTAATAAATTCACTACTAGTATAAATTATAATTTTGAATTCTCTACGTTTTGACATCCAGTTTGATATATATTTAAAGCAAATAAATTTACTACTAACGATTTTGAAATCAGACTTTTATATAACTTTTTAAAAAAGATAAAGACTTTCTTTGACTACCAGAAAGTTTGGAATGAAGTTAACAATCTTCTCAAACCTGAAACTACAACATATAATACTAGTTTTGTCCTATCAGTCACTACTCTAATATTATGGTTTTGGATCTGGGGATCTCTGACTAACATTCCTCTACTTAAGATTCAGAACTCCCTCTTTCTCAACCACTTTTTCAGGTTTAGGGCTTGCGCTGTTTTCGAAGAATCTCTGCCTCCAGAGAGTTGCTAGATAAATATCCAGGTGAGTTGTTGGCTCGGAGGTAGACTGGAGGAGAACCACTTTGATTCAACGGATCAGACATGTATTTCTGGACATATCAAGATGGGCTTCATATGGTTATATTTGACTGTTAATTTTTTTCCCTTATACACGTGGAGAATTCGCTCTAAGTTGAGTTTAGTTGGATGTGGCATAAGACACCACAATGACACTACTATATCTACGGATAGCAGAGAAAGTAACACAAACATAGTTGGGGATAGCAACATGGAAACCTATGAGACTGAAGAGAGTGGTGACAGCGACATAGAGACAAGGAGAAACAGGAAGCGACTCACGGCGTCGTAAAGAACTAAAACATTATGTCCTTTATTTTTTTTGCTTTCCAATAAAATTTACAAACTTATTTATATAACGTATCTTTGATTTTTTCCATAGCCTTGCAAGACTAGCATGTGATTAAAGAAGGCGTCCCAGAAACAAGACGAAACTTGGGTAATCTGTTCATAGAAAACTGGAGCTCTTCAAAAACAATTTGTTACCCTTTGTGTGGAAAACATAGCTTGTTTGGAAAGATATATAATCCATCAAGTGAATAGCATAGCCGTAGATTAGTTAAGTTTATATAAAGCTCATGTTATTGTATGAATGCACATCCTTGTCAAAACACGATGCAAACTCAACAGACTTGTACAAATAATTTGGTAAAAGTTGACTAAACAAAACTTACTATTGACTTCTTCTGTTGGGAAGAAAGCCATCCTTAGCCATTTCAGCAAGCACATCAAGAACCACATCCATATTCCCTTCTCTATGATTGATTTCCACAAGCACTTTAGCCTGCTCTGCTTCACTCAACTCACAGCTTCTTAATACATTGTCAATAACACTACTCAATTCATCTACCATACCTTCCTTGTGCAAGACTTTAACCAGAGCAATAACTGTCACAGTATGCAAAAGAAATCCGGATTTTATCATCTCCTTGTATAAGCTATACGCTTTGCGCACATCTCCACCTCTGCAATGACCATGGATCATCACGTTATAAGCTGTTCCATCGGGTTTATGGTTTTTCTCAATCATGGAATCGAAGACTCTATCAGCTTCAGTCATCATCCCTTTCATACAAAATCCTTTGATGAGAGACACCACGCTTTTGAACTCGATGTTACTGCAGTTCTCAATGAGTGTCTGATACGTGATATCGCTAGGAACTGATTCATCATAAAACAGCTTGAGCAAGAGCCTCTTCGCTTCTCTTGTTCGAGCTTGCTTGTTAAGCCCGTTAATAAGCACGCTATAAGTGACAACATCAGGCAATAAACCTTTCTCGACCATCTCGTTGTGCAAGTTTAAAGCTCTCTCCAAACCGCCTTCTACGCAATGAGCATTGATCAAGGCTGTGTAAGTAAATTCATCAGGTGTAAGGCCAACTCTCAGCATTTCATCGAAAAGATCACAAGCTTCCTTTGTCCTTCTCTGCTCACAGAACCCTTGGATTAGCGATGAGTAAGTGATTGTATCAGGTTGAATCCCCTTCTCAACCATCTCCCTCTTGACTCTCACCGCTTCATCTACATCGTAACTCCTACAAAACCCAGATAACACTGTGCTGTAACTCACTACATCAGGAGCCAAACCTTTCTCCTTCATATCTTCAAGAACTGCTCTCGCATCTTCCATCTTCCCAGCAATACAATGTCCATTAATCAGAGCATTATAAGTCACGATCGAAGGCCTAAATCCGTTATCAACCATCTCTTTCAAGACTCGATAAGCTTCATTCATACACCCCTTTTGCGAAAACCCATCAACCAACGTCGTGTAAGTACGATCATTAGGACAAAGCCCTCTCACACGCATCTGATCAAGAAACTCTTGTCGTGCCAAGTACAAGGGCCGGAATGTGTACGATACATAGTCGCTTCATATTCACTACTGTGATCCTCTGTTCGGTACAGAGTCGTAGAGGCGCACGTAGTGTTCTCGAACCACTTTCAATGGAAGAAATGTCATGGGAAATTATTCGCATAACATTCACTGAAGTAGTTCTCTCTTCGGAGAGGACAAGTAGAGGCTAAGAACCAAGCTCGTCTCTTTCATCCTCCCTTCTCTACACAACCCGTTAATAACGACATTGTAAGAAATCAAATTAGGCTCCAAACCCTTTAAAGCCATTGCTCTCAAAAGCTCAAACCCATCATCGATCCTACGAAGCTTACAATACCCATCAATCAAAGTGTTGTAAGTAACAACATTAGGCAAACAACCTTTCTTCTCCATTTTATCGAAAAACTGAAGAGCAGCATCTAGATTCCCAGCAGAGCAAAACCCTCTAATCAAGATGTTGTAAGTGAAAACATTCGGAGAAACCTGTGTTTCCAACATCTCCTTGAAGACATTCTCAGCGAAGCTAATGTTTCTCTTGGTCCTAATCGTAGCGTCTAAGACAGCATTGTAAGACAACACTCCAGGCATAAAGCCATAAGCTTTAGCGAGATGAATAATACTCAAAGCCTTATCGATGAGATTCAAACGGGAGTAAGACTTCACTACCAAATCGAAAACAGAGGAAGTTGAACCACACAAAGCGTAGGTCTCTTGTAACGATCCGAAGACGAGAGAAGCGTCATGGGTTTTGGCGGCGACGTCCTCCGCGAGGGTTTGCGCGGTTTTGTAGAGTTTGAAGTTGGTGAGGATGTGGAGAGTGATGCATTTGCAACGGAGGGTGAAGAAGTGATGTGGGTTCGCCCAATTCAAGAACTTGAGGATAAGTTCTTGGTCGTTCTTAGATTTGAGGAGGAGATTAGAGGCTGCTTCTGGAGTGAAGTCTGCAGAGATGTGTTGGAGTTGGTAAGGATGACGTCTGAGAAAGGTTAAGGCTTTGTCGACGAGAAGGGAATCTGAAGGAGAAGCCAGGCTCGAGAGAGTTCGTCGGATTAGGGTTTTGGAGATAATCATTTGTTTTAGGGTTTATGGAAGAGAGAGGGGTCAAAGAAATGTAGAAGACGATGGGGGATTGATCTCAGCCTTACGATCATTCATCTGTTGTCTGCTTTAGTTTTTTTTCTGTGTTTTTTTTTCCTCAAGAAAAATTGTATTATTAAATGGTTACTATTACCAAGAGAAAACAATTATTAAAACTTCGAATTTTTAAATTAAAGTCAAAAAACATTTAACTCATATTTAAGCAAAAAAAATTCTAACTTTCAAATATTAGTTATTTTAAATTTTATATTTTGTTGACTCGGCTATTTAAAAAACGTGAATGATCAACTAATAAAATTGATTAAAAATAAATGTATGTTAACTCTCTAAACGATATCATTTTAAAAATTGGTTAAAATATTGATCAAACGACGTTATTTTGCTTATGTAAACACTTAAAACATCTCTTTTGTGAAACCATAATGAAGAAAATGAAATTGATTTGGAGCTATGGTTTCATGAAATAGATGCTTTAAGTGTTTACATAAACAAAAAGATGTTATTTGATCAATGTTTTAATCATTTTAAAAAATGATGTCATTTAGAGAGTTAATAGAAATCTATTTTTAATCGATTTTAATAGTTGACTATTCAAGTTTCTTAAATTGTCAAGTCAATAAATATGAGAATTAAAACATCCAATATTTAAAAATTAAGAATTTTTTTGGCTCAAATATGAATTAAAGATTTTTTTGGTTTTAATTTGAATGTTCAAAGTTCTAATGACTGTTTTCTCCTATTACAAAGCCAGTTTACACAAATTACCAAAAACTTAAGCCGGCGAACAACATGTTACTATTGCACGATGCACAAGTATCTACAAGATTATCAATCATCCTTTTGTCGTATGTTTTATCTTGCAAACAACTATTGATGAAGTCATGACTTCTCCTCCTGTCATCACCCTGATTTTCGTTGCGATATTACTATTTCACGACCATTGTTTTATATTTTTATTGACATTGTCATACTATATATAAACTTGCAGGTGTTGTTGGACAATTTGGTCCATGCAAGGGTCTAACCTAGAGATGTTAATTGGGTCTGATGACTATGGACTAATCCAGTCCAAATTAAAATGCTCTTGATATGGTCAGACCCAAAGGTTGGTAGTCCAAATGGACAATCAGTTTTAACAGAAAATTCATGGGACAAAAGCATTTGGACATGAGCATCCAATGAACCTAAATATTTAGGGTTTTCTAAGTTGAGAAAAAAAATTAGAAAATCAGAAAAAATACATTTTTGCCAAATCTGTAAAATCACGTTTTTGGCCAAACTGTAAAGTCATACATTTCCTCAAAATCATGGAATCATATCTCTCCACCAAACCGTGAAATCATGTTTTTCCACAAAAACTGTGTTTTCCCACAAAAACCGTAAATCACGTTCGCTCACAAAAAAACACAAAATTATGTTTTCGCCAAAACTGTAAAATATATATTTTTCAGTCAAAACTGTAAAAATACATTTTCCCGAAAAATTGTAAAATCACTTTTCCTACCCAACCTATAAAATCACGTTTTTGCGCAAAAACCGTAAAATTACGTTTTCGCTAAAACTGTAAAAACACATGTTCCCCTCAAAACTGTAAAAATACGTCTTCTCACAAAAATCATATAATCATTTTTTGCCAAACCCGTAAAATCATATTTTTTGCGCCAAAACCATAAAACCACGTTTTGCCAAAACTGTAAAATATGTTTTCCCCCTAAAACTGTAAATATACATTTTCCCACAAAAATTGTAAAATCAGTTTTTCAGTCAAACACGTAAAACTATGTTTTTGCGTCAAAACCGTAAAATTATGTTTTGTATAATAACCGTAAAATTATGTTTTTGCACCAAAACCGTAAAATATATGTTCCTATCAAACCTAAAAAATCATGTTTTCCTGCCAAAACATAAAATCATTTTTTCCGATGGAACCTTAGAATCATGTTTTTACCAAAACCGTGAAATCTTATTTTCCATCATACCCGTAAAATCATGTTTTTCCGCACAATCCACAAAATTACATTTTAGCACTAAAATTGTAATTTATACTTTTCTGGATCATGCGGACAGCCCACTTGGTCATAGTCTTATTTGAACATGGTTTTTTTGCGCTTAGACCATCAATATCCCGAAAATAAGATGTTTCATTTGGTCCCTTAACAACGCTGGAGCAACGATTGCCTTGTGATACATTTCCTTATTGACACCTAAGCCATCAACTGATCTGTAAAAAACTATATTGACTTTGTCCATTTCATCCTTATTTGTAATAACTTTTATATTCTCTAATACAAGTACAGTGTCGTTATGGTAAGACACTGCTACAATATTTTATGGGTCTCCTAAACTCAGGGGATAAGACCTGGTCTGTTATTGTGTTCACGACTGTGAATCCCAAAATATTTGACGGTTTGGTCATCTATTTTAAAGCATAGAAACATGTTCACTCAACTATTTCCATTCATTTTATTATATTCACGGTCACTATTTCTGAATCATATATTTTCCTTTATTAGATAGTCTATGAAAGACTCTTGATTCTGCATGCAACCTCTCTTTGAATTCCATACAAGCTACCAAATTTTATTTTGACACCACCATTTCTTACATCAAAGAGTTCACATGCAGGTAACAACACATACTGTCTTGGCTTAAACTCATCTTCAATCGTATGTTAATTTTTGCCTACCATTTGTAGTTCTTGCAGTTTGGATGGTGCATCAGCTGAAGTTTACCTGTTAGTAGATACCATGAAAGGGATCGGAAAGAAAGCATTTGTGTCAACTGGAGAACTCAACATGTACATCTCCAACTCTAACGACCAGGTAACACTCAGGCTTCAAACACATATTTTATCTTATGTTGATAAAAAAAAGAGATAACAAATGGGGACAAGTGGTAACTTTGTTGTCTTTGTTAAGACACAAGAAGCTGATTTTATTTGTAAAGCTGGAATTGTTGGGATTCTCCAACAAAATGAATGGTCGTTTGTCGCTTGCACCGGATGCAGCATGAAGTTGAACAAATCCACACTTCCCTTCAGTGCAATAGATATGCTTCTCCCAACCTTAGGAGGGTTATCAGCTATGCAGTGTATATCTTTACCTATATCTAAAGGTATAATGTTATATACATTATTACATATATGTTCACCTAAAGCTTCCTTTTATTCCAGGTTTCGTGTTGAATTAAGAAGATGCAGCGAAGCAACGGCTAGCGGCAAAATCACTAGAAACTGTTCAATTTTTTTCTCTAAAGAAGTGGGCTAATGCTTCCAATTTCATTCCTACTATTTTAAAGCTTAACAATGCTATAAACTTTTTAACATACATTCTTAAGGTCCGTTAAGGCCCATCAAACCAATAACTAACATCATACGTAATTTTAAACACGTTAAAAATGATCATTTACATGGTAAAAAAAATAAACAATATATTTCTGAGTACGGACAATGCAAAGTTCTCCGTACTAAATATCACCTCAAACACATACCCTATCAACTGCTCTCCCCACAAAAAACGTACACAAGGTCAACCCAATAAACAACAGAGTAAATCAACCAACCTCATGCTTCTTAAAATGCCAAATTCTGCAAAACAACAACCCAGTTATTAAAACGCCAAAATAAACATCAGTTTCTCATACCCAACCCGCTGCGCGGGGGTCTTCCCCTAATTCACTAAAGGAACAAATGAGTGGTACAAGACCACATGATTTAAACTTGCAATGCCTACATATATTTTATAAACTTTGTTTGCTCATTTAAACAGTTTGTCAACTGATGGACAAGCTAGGTCTGCGATTTTAATCAAACCAAAATTTTGAAACAGAACTATGGTTTGGCCATTTTTGTTTGGTTTCTAGAAGAGAAACAATCAGCATAAATGTAAACTATTTTCTGTTTTTTTTTGTTTGATTCACCCGAACCAAACAATTTAAGTGTGTATAAACACAGAAACGAAAAAGAAAATGAAATATTTATTTCTTAACTTTTTATCTTAATCTTCAACATTTTACATAAGAGGTTTATTTATTCACTTAGCCTGAGAACCTTAGTAGATATGACAATGTCCCCATCACACCTCAGAAGCCCAATTAAGGGTTGCAAACTAATTTTCCAGCTTTATTTGATATGGGTTTATCCATACAAGTGTTGGAACTATGTTTTAACCAAAAAACAAAAGGCTGAGTTGTTTGAGTTTTCTGGTGCTTTTATCGGCCAAACCGGTGGTTGTCAATGACGGATTAATAGCTCATTGGAAAGTTAGCAATTTTCACTACAATCTAGTGTATTCAAATTTCAATAAAAGATTTAAATTGAATCTAAATTTATGCAAAGAAGTTTGATGTATTGGTGTAAACAAACACTGCAATTTTGACTAAGTGTCAAAATATATAAAAGTCCCACATCGGACAGAACATGCATCAATGAGTAGTATATATACATACATATATATATATATATATATATATGTCCATCCTCTTGTCTTTGTTCAAAGGCACCAAGGAGAGAGGAGTGGCCTCGCAAAGCCGAACTGATGTCGGGTCCAGGAGAATGTGGTCCTACGGCCATACAAGTTATTTTTGAAGTATTTTCTGTGAGCGTTTTAGTTAGATATTTTGCTTCAGAAAAGTCTTTTGAAAAGTTTAGAAAAGTTATCGCTTTATATCTAATCTTTTATATCAATTCTGTTTCATGGGCTCTACAATCTTAGTTCCTTATAGCTTCGTCTCTAAAACTTGAATTGGACTGAATTTCAAAACATTTTTGTAAAAAGATTTCTTCAAGGATTTTTAAAACGTTTTGTTTTATATTGAAACAGTTTGTTTTTTTTTTTTTTTGCTTTTAGTGCATCTGTGAAACGTTTTTGAAACACTATTCTCAAATGTTATAAATTATCAGTTTTCACAAACGCTTTCAAAAGTGAGTTTCTGAAATAATCTAAAAGCCTACACAATAGTTTTCTGAATGATTATAAGCGATTTTGCAAAACATTTTCTAGATTCTATCAATATTATGTGGTGACTGGGAACGCTCTTTAGCGACCTTCCGTAAAACACCATATTTATATCGATATTCAAACAATAATTTTACTTAAAATAATGTCTACTGCTAACACCAACACCGCTTCTAATAACATTCCACTCAACATTGCTCAAACCAATGAAACCACAACAACAAACGTTAACACTACAATAATTGTTGCAGGATATAGCAGTGGAACCACATGCTATAGTCTATTCAGTGATAGTATTCAGCAAGTGGCTACAATGGAAAGCACCACAAGAGCTCCAATTAAAAATTCGACTCTTTCATCTGTACCTATTGCAATCACTGCAGGATTGAAGCCATACAAGTTTGACGGTAAAGTTTTCAAAATGTGGCAGAAGAAGATGATGTTTGTTCACAACATCAAGAAAGATGAAGTTGGACCAATTCATTAAGGAAGACAAACCACTTGTGCCTCACAGGATTGAGGATATACTCTCAGGACTATTGAGATATGGGCTCAGTCTGACTTTCTTTGCAAAGGGATGGATTTTGGATTGTCTCATTGACTTATTGTACGGAGTCTACAATTAGATTATCATATTGAAAGAATTCTGGAGATCCTTGGACAAGAAGTACATATGTAAGGACACTAGCTGCCAAAAGTTTTCAGTTGCAAAGTTTCTTAACTTCAAATGGTAGATTCAAGATCTATCATGGATAAAGTTGAAGCTTTGCAGCTGTTGTGCCATGAAATTGTTGATGAAGAAATGTCCATCTGCGAGATATCCATAGTGAATTGATTCATCGATAAGTTTTCTCAAACGTGGATGACTTCCACCTAATTAAGCAAACCAAAAAGACTTAACAAGAAATTATATTAAAATAATAATTTAATACATGAGTATATACTACATTTAACAAATATGTCATATATAATTAAAACTCATTAAAATAAAGAAGACAACATTAAAATTTTAAAGAGAAAACAATTGCAAAATATATTGCAAGTAAAATACTTCACTAATAATATCAAGCATAATAGCATACAATGATTTATTAGTAACAAAAATATATTTAGTTTCAACTAAAATGGTAGATAAATGACATTAGATGCTTAATTACTTATGAATTTTCATATACATATATATATAATTACTTTATTGAAAAATAATTTACATTAATGTACTTATATAACTTTAAATAAAATAGAACATATTCCACATTAAATATTAAGATATAAATTATATTACAAATTTTGAAAGATCTTTATTTGAAGATATTCACATAAACTAAAATAATAATAAAATAAATCTACTTTGCCATATATATACATAAATTAACAAAACAACACTCATGAACAAGATGATAGTAACTAAGAATGACCATAATTAAAATGTTAGATTATTTGTTACATAACTGTATTTATAAACTTTAAATAAAATAGAGCATATTTCACTTTGAATATTAAGGTATACAGTATATTCTGAAATTTGACTTAATTTCTATTATGAGATATCCACCAAGATAAAAATAATAATTATGTTGAATCTAACATAAAATATAACTTACCACTGTCATCTATTAACCAATTAAATGATTAACCAAATATCTAAAACATAGGTCAAGTTAAGTTATTCTCGGCCATTGGTTGGGATTCAAACGACGATGGTAAAAGATGAATGTGTATTGGAATCAGAAACAGTAAAGTGAATGTATATTATATTGTTTCTGGAGAGCTAAGAGGTCATGTCTTCTTTGTTTGTGTTTTTATTTGAGGACTATGGGGTCACCTAACGATCATCCATTTTACATCGACTACAATGTCATGGGATCAACTCATTCAACTCATCCACACCAGCTTTTATCAACTCACTACATTCATATTGTTTTAGTGTTCCAATTTACTCTGTATCAGATATGGCACGGGCTCAGTGGTAGAAGACACAGTCAAAAACCTCTTGCACCTATGCATGCACATTGCCAAACTTAACGATAAGAATACAAGTATTCGCCTCACCTCAATTTGATCAATGTGCGACAAGAAAATGAACCAGTGCTATAGTTTTACGTGCAAAGTACTAAAAAGCCAAGACAACACCTCACTCGAAACGCTTTCTTGCTCATCTTCTTTTAAGAATCCATATGGTTGTATTGTAAAACCGTTTTTTGTTTGAATATAATTTAATATCCACTCGAAGAAAGTTATAACGCTAATTTGAATTTTGTATTGTAGTTGAGGAAATGTTTAAACTTGCATTGCCGTTACATATAATAATTAGGTTGGTGAGTTTATGTAAAGTTAATTTACTCAGAAAATCATAAATATTGTAAAAATACACAATTTTCTAACTGAAATGAGTTTGAGAATTTGTAAACAAAAAGACATTTCTAGTTTTATTTATGAGAAATTCCCTTAGATAGCCCATTTTAGTTTGTTTGTCACAAAAATAGTTTTTAAGGAAGAAAATGACCAAAATGTTTTTTTTAGAAGCTAAAAAATTCATTTATATGAATTTATACCCCTAGGGTTAACTAATTTGCACTTTAGGGTTTAGAGTTAAGGGGTGGGTTTGGGGTAAGGGTTTCAAATTTCAAAAAAAAAATAAAAAAAATCAAAATTTCAAAAAAAAAAAAGTCTATTTTGGTCATTTTATTTTTTGAAGGCTATTTTTGTGACAAAAACTTAAAAAGGGCTATTTAAGAGAATTGTCCTTTATTTATAGATTTGAGTTTTCATTCTTTGGATAGTGACGAAAAGTACATATTTCTCTATGACACTTAAAATTCATATTTTCAATTCTTTTGAAGTGTATGTTTACATATATTTCTCGTCTTTGTCATTCAGATGACAAGGTTTAAGAAAAAAAAAAAAAAATCAACATTGTTTTTTTTTTTTTTTTTTTTTGGAACACATCAACATTGTTTATATATTCAACAATGAAGCGATAACAAAAGACAATAATGTTTAAAAAAAAAAAGTGCACTACATAACATTCTCTTGATCTATAAGAAGTTTTTCCTTCTTTTTTGTCCAAAAATCTATAAGATACTTACACTTCAATATTCACTAGAAAATAAATCAGCCAATTATTTATTGTTTTTCTTCATGGTCAGCTTTTTCTTAGCAAACATGCAACAAGAAATATTTAAATATATGTATATATACAACATGATAAAAAGTTGAAAAAGAAAACAATATACATAGATGTGGTAAAGCGTGGGGGGAATATATAGAGAATTAATGTTGGAACAAGTCAAAAAACTTTGTCAGAGAACTGAAACTGTTCTTAACAGAGCAACCATGAAAGATGTGTGTGCGTGTGTGGCTTTTCTTCTCTTTCTCTCTCTCTCTCCCTTCTTCTACTTCCTCTTCTCTCTCTTTCCTCAGGTTTCCATTTATAGATATAGCCATCACCGAATAATACCACAACAAAACATATATGTATGTATTTATGTGTCTGTCTATGTATATGGACATGGTTTTAAGGAAAACAACTTGAAGAAGACTCAGATGGAATTCCCTAAATACCCTTGTGACGTCTCCCATTGCAAAGTACCATTTAATGAGCTTGTAGAAAACAATGCATTATCATTAGGAGAGCTCTGTAATAAAAGAAAGATGCATCAAGAGAACAAGAAGAAGCAACTGTCAAGGGTTTGTACTAGAGGTCACTGGAAACCTTCTGAGGATTTCAAGCTCAAAGAGCTTGTGGAAGTGTTCGGTCCTAAGAAGTGGAACCACATTGCAAGGAAGATGCAAGGAAGAACAGGTAAACTAACACTGGTTACATTATTTTCTCAGAAAAAAAAAACTGGTTACATTCCTCTTCTTTCTACATACTCTGGTTTCTGAAGTTAAAACCTTTCTTTTTAAAATTTGGTCTTTGTGTATGAAGGAAAGAGTTGCAGATTGAGGTGGTTTAACCAGCTGGATCCAAGGATTATCAAGAGAGCCTTCAGTGAAGAGGAAGAAGAGAAGCTACTTGCAGTTCACAGAAAATTTGGTAACAAATGGTCTTTGATTGCTAAGCTGTTCCCTGGAAGAACAGACAATGCAGTGAAGAATCACTGGCACATTCTCATGGCAAGAAAGTTGAGGAAACAATCAACTTCTTACTCAAAGTCAAGGAAGAGACAGACTCCTTCTCCAGATGAAATCACAAACCTGAATCTACAACCAACCTTCAATCCGTTTCCAGGTTTGTGTCTCCCTACAAAATTTCTGTTAATCTCATGCATTTCTTTATATCTTCAATAATTAAAGATGTTTATTTATTATGTTGATTGTGTGTGGATTTAATTGTTGTGATGCATAAAACTCATGGGTTTGATTATGTGGTTTACAGGAAGTGTAGGTGATAAAAGCACAGTGTTCAAGAACTACAGCTGGAGGATGCCAAA
Organism: Sinapis alba; assembly: GCA_012274485.2. Lineage (NCBI taxonomy): Eukaryota > Viridiplantae > Streptophyta > Magnoliopsida > Brassicales > Brassicaceae > Sinapis > Sinapis alba. The sequence goes on along the minus strand of MU105647.1, from coordinate 262,961 downwards.
AGAGGAAAGTGCTAACCTCAAAGATCAGTTTCTACTAGAAGAGTATTGTTCTATGCGCATGCCAATGCAGTACTTGGGCCATCATCATCATCAACATGACTTCTCTACCTTCCCTGCAGATTCCGTGGAACTATTCACACGGTATATCTCCAACTCTCAACCATCGTCATCACTAACATCAGCACTGTCAACATCAGGAGCAGAAAATACCATGGTGGCCAAATACACCGAGACCACTAAACCCCCAAGGTTTATTGACTTTCTCGGGGTTGGAGCTTCTTGAAGAAACTAATTAAGAGATTGCTAATTGTAACCTTAATCCCTATGATGATGACTCTGTGAAGCATTAAACATAACAAGGTTGCATTTGTATAAGCAGTGAAAGACAATCAAGAGTTTGTTCTTCTATATTTCGAGTTCTAGTCACCAGAAAACCTTAATCCACCGTAAAAGTTAAATCATAAGAAGAAAGCTATTCAACAATCTCAAAAAGTTAAAACACTTAAACAGCTTGAGCAATACTCTCAGTTCGAGTTGTTTTTGCCAATGTTTCTTTGAGTTCATCCAATGTGAGAAGCCTAGTCGTTTCTAAGTGCTCTCTACAAGAATCATCCATCTCATCCAAGCTAAGTTCCTTCAACATGAATTGTGTTCCCACCGCCTTAATGGTCTTCTCTATAAACACAGCTCTTTCAATATAATCCTTCATTCTACAAACGAAATCTGTGTGATCTCTTTCCTGCAATACTCAAAACGAAGTTGGACTTTGATCAATAACTTAGTTGCAGGAAGTTATTTTGAGTGAAAATAAAATAGGAATCTTCTTACCAGCCGGTACTGAGGCACTTTTGAAGGAAGCTTAAGGTAAGCCATGTTACTCTCACTATAGTCCCATAGAAACGAAGTATGATGAATCCATCTATTCCTCGTTATTGACTGAGCATTTCCACCAAACTTACGATCACCAAAAACATAATCTGAAAATCAGAAAAACAAGAACCTAAAACTTTAAATGTATCAAAACAAAACTAAAGAAACATTCATCAGTCTCCAGCAGACACACCGTTCTCACGTAGCTGAAAATCACCAATCCCGTTAAACACTTCGCTATACAAGGAACCACTCCAAGCCATGACAGAACGTGGATAAGGCTGGACATCAGGAACATCATTCCTATTGCAAATCAAACTCACAAAAAGAGTGTTTTCGTCAACAATCACAGTTCCTCCTCCAGTAAACCGCTTAATCACCGGTATTCCATCTCTTATAACAGGTTCAACCTCAACAAGTTCACAAGGCTTCCTGTAAGAAAATATCTAATCCTCAAACATCACAGCTTTTTCTAACAGTTATAACCATAAGTCATTTTCACATTTTCACATTCTCAAAAGTCAATATCTTTGGCAATAGCTGTATACTAACCAAAATCATAGTGTGTAAAGATGAAGACTTTCACATTATTTAACAATGAGGAAAAGATTTAAGGGGAAAAAGCTTTAGTTTACCCAGAGAAACCCATGACAATGGTAGGGAGATTGGTTCCATCGTTAACGATACACCAATTATCAGAGGAAGATCTAAGAAGCCTTTCTTCTAGAAGCAATTGCTGCAGAATCGGTGTTCCTCTAAGCTTAACGAGATTCATCAATGGAAGCCCTACATTCTTCACTCTCTTCACACTCATCCTTCCTTAAAGTAACTTTTGTCAAAGATAGGCCATTAGGTTTTCTCCCGAATCCTGATGTCGCTGCCTCGCTGGAGCTTTATCAATGTGCTATAGGAAAGCCAGAGGAGACACGTGTTAGCAAAGAAGAGGGTGGTTAGGAGTTAACGGATGTAAACACGTATGGACGGATTGAAGGATGACGTTAAGAGACCGTTAAAGTTTGTTAGGCGGAAGAGGAACAGAGGACTTTATAAGGGAAGAAGAGATCATTTGTAGAAAATAATCAGAAAATATCTTTGTTGTTTCTTTCTTAATCTTTTCTGGATTTGTGTAATTCTCGTTATGCTTTTGAGTTGTTTCTACGAGTATACTCTTGGCTGATGAGAAGTGATCTTTGTTGTATAGACATTGTTCACTATTCGATTCTATTGATATAAAACACTGTTACAAAGGGATCAGAGCTCAAACGAACCTTGGCATCAATGGCAGAAACAAGATCGCAAGCGTTGAGGAAGGAGGTAGTAGCTCGTGATGTGGAAGAAACGTTCGGCGGAAGGATTCAGGCACTAGAAGGTGCGATCTCAGAGCAGAAATTGTTCATCGAAACAAAGATCGCAGATATATTTGAAGCGATTCGCCTGTTACAGACGAACAGCAATCCAGTAAATGCATCGACGAGCGGCGAACGAAATAACGGCGAGACGGCGTCGCGATTCACCGATATGCAGTTCAATGCTCCGATTCGTCAAATTCGTCCACCGATTCAATCGAATTACACTGGCATGACGCGTTTGGCGAAGGTGGATTTTCCTCGTTTCAATGGTGAGAATGTGAAGGAATGGTTGTTTAAAGTGGAAGAGTTCTTTGCAATTGATAACACACCGATAGAAATCCGTGTGCGATTGGCTTCTATTCACTTTAATAATACAGCAGCAGCATGGCATCAATCTATTGTTCAATCTGAACAAGATGCATATGTTATTGACGATTGGGAACAATATAAGGTTCTTTTAAAGGAACGGTTTGAGGAGATTTTGGACGATCCAATTGCAGAATTAAAGAAGCTGCAGGAAACAGAGGGAATTAGTCACTATCATGCGCGGTTTGAGCTCATTCGTACTAGAGTTAGGCTCAGTGAAAGCTATTTGGTGAGTGCTTATTTAGCTGGTCTAAACACTGATACTCAGATGCATGTACGAATGTTTCAACCAAAGTCGGTGCGTGAATGTTTGATGCTTGGAAGGTTGTATGAAACCGCTCATCCTCGGAGATCATCAGTGCAGAGTGGATCAATGAGTAGAGGAAATGGTGGAGTTAACAAGGGGTTAATACAGTATCAAAAACCGCCAGAAGTGAAGAAGTTTAATACAATGGTAGCAGAGAAACCTAATGAACCAGTGAAGCAACCTCAGCGATTTCTCTCTAACCAGGAAATGAGTGACAGGAGAGCTAAAGGTCTTTGTTACTATTGTGATGAGAAATATACACCGGGACACTATCTGAAACATAAAAAAAACCCAGTTGTATATGATGGAAGTGGAGGACAGTGATGAATTCTTTGAAGCAGAGGAAGAACCAGTAGGAGGAGAGACTGAAGGAGATATTGCTCAAATTTCGGTCAGTGCAGTTGCAGGCATTACTGAGAACTACAGAACAATGAAGGTCAGAGGTTGGAATGGGAAGAAAATACTCTATATCCTCATTGATTCAGGATCTACACATAATTTCATGGATCCTGAAGTAGCTGAGAAGTTGGGATGTCGAGTATTACCTCCTCAAATGACAAGAGTATCTGTAGCAGATGGAGGGAAGTTGAATGTTCAAGGACGACTAGAGATGTTTCAGTGGAACTTCCAGAATGCGCCTTTCACCCAGGATATGATGTTGATTCCATTGGGAAATTGTGATATGGTTTTGGGAGTGCAATGGTTAGCCACACTTGGACCTATTACATGGGATTTCCTAGAACTGGAAATGCAATTCAAAGTGGGGAAGAAGCGAGTGGTTTTGCATGGATTAAAGGAGGGAGTTTTAACAGAAGTGAAAGGGGCAAAAATGCATAAATTGACAGAAGAACAAGCTCAGGTTTCCATGATATATGTTCAGAAGAATGACTGGAAAATTACACCTGAGATTTATACGGTTGAAGAGACATTAAAAGAGGTGTTACATCCTGAGTTACAGGAGCTTTTAGTCAGCTACAATGACTTATTTGAGGAACCGACTACTCTTCCTCCTCACAGAAGTCAGCATGATCATAAGATTCCTCTCTTGGAAGGCTCTAATCCAGTCAATCAACGTCCCTATCGATATGCTTTATATCAAAAGAACGAGATTGACAAGATGGTCCAAAGCTTACTGGATGCAGGGACTATACAGACGAGTTCCACCTCTTATGCCTCTCCTGTAGTTTTGGTGAAGAAGAAAGATGGTTCCTGGAGGTTATGTGTTGATTACAGGAACCTTAATGGGATGACTATCAAAGACAGATTCCCCATTCCCTTAATTGAGGATCTTATGGATGAGTTGGGAGGTTCACGGATTTACTCTAAGATTGATTTGCGCGCTGGTTACCATCAGGTGAGAATGGATCCTAATGACATTCACAAGACAGCTTTTAAGACTCATAGTGGTCACTATGAGTACCTGGTGATGCCATTCGGATTAACAAACGCCCCTGCGACATTTCAACACCTCATGAACTCTGTTTTTCGCGCATTTCTCAGGAAGTTTGTGTTGATCTTCTTTGATGATATACTCATATATAGCGAGTCTATGGAGATGCATATGTCACACCTGCAACAAGTATTTGCAGTGATGAGAATAAACAAACTATTTTCCAAGAAGAGTAAGTGTGAGTTTGCCACGAAGAAGGTTGAATATTTGGGTCATTTTATCGAGGAGAAGGGGGTTTCAACTGATCCAAACAAGCTAAGGGCAGTAAAAGAATGGCCTCAACCTAGCAATCTGAAACAGCTACGAGGGTTCTTGGGTTTGGAAGGTTACTATCGCAGATTTGTGAAAGGATTTGGGGGGATTGCTAGACCACTTACGGCGTTGACGAAGAAAGATTCGTTTGTGTGGTCAACAAAAGCTCAAACTGCCTTTGATGAACTGAAGACAGCTTTGTGTGCAGCACCTGTACTTGCACTACCAGCTTTTGATAAGCAATTTATTGTGGAAACTGATGCGTGTGGTAGCGGTATTGGCGCGGTACTAATGCAGGATGGACATCCGCTAGCCTATATCAGTCGTCATCTCAAAGGGAAACAACTCCATCTCTCTATATACGAGAAAGAGCTCTTGGCTGTCGTCTTTGCGGTTCAGAAGTGGCGACATTACCTCTTGAGTAACCACTTTATAATTCGTACTGATCAAAGAAGTTTAAAGTACTTACTTGAGCAACGTCTAAACACGCCAATCCAACAGCAGTGGCTTCCTAAGCTGTTGGAATTTGATTATGAAATTCAATACAGACAAGGCCAGGATAATCTTGCTGTGGATGCCTTGTCACGCGTGGAAGGATCTGAAGTTTTGAGTATGGCATTATCTGTTACTGATTGTGATTTGTTTAAGGAAATACAGGGGAGCTATGAGAAGGACCCAATCACTAAACAGATAATTGCAGAGATGGAAGCGAATCCTAGCTCACACAAGCATTTCTCATGGGTGCAAGGGACTCTCAGAAGGAAAAGCAAGTTGATGATTCCGGCTGTGATTGAGTTAAAAATAAAATCTTGGCATGGCTTCATGGCTCTGGAAGTAGCGGTCACTCAGGTCGTGATGCAACACATCAGCGTGTAAAAAGCTTGTTCTATTGGAAGGGTATGAGTAAAGATATACAAGCATATCTCAGGCGTTGTCACGTCTGCCAGCAATGCAAGCACGAAACAGTGGCAACACCGGGTCTAATTCAACCCTTACCGATACCTACTGCAGTTTGGACTGACATTTCAATGGACTTTATCACAGGTCTTCCTTTGTCATTTGGTAACTCAGTTATCTTCGTTGTGGTTGACAGATTGAGTAAGGCAGCACATTTTATTGCCTTGAGACACCCTTACACAGCAGCTTCTGTTGCTCAGGCCTTCTTGGATAATATATGTCGGTTACACGGGTTTCCACAATCAATTGTCAGTGATAGAGACTCTGTTTTTCTCAGTGATTTCTGGAAAGAATTATTCACACTTCATGGAGTTTCTCTCAACTACTCTACGGCTTATCACCCTCAAAGCGACGGTCAAACATAAGTTGTGAACAAGTGCTTGGAAACATACTTGAGATGTATGACAAGTGAATGACCTTCTCAATGGAGTAAATGGTTACCGTTAGCGGAGTTCTGGTACAACACAACTTTTCACTCTGCTACAAGAATTACACCATTTGAGGCGGTTTATGGTCATGCACCTCCATTACATTTGCCTTATCTTCCTGGTGAATCTAAGGTGGCAGTGGTAGCTAAGTCTTTACAGGATCGCGAGGACATGATATTGATGCTGCAATTTCATCTTCTGCGTGCTCAACACCGTATGCGTCAGAACAAAGACTTACATCGTACTGAGAGGACATTTGAGATTGGAGATTATGTCTACGTGAAGTTACAGCCTTATCGTCAACAATCTACTGTCATGCGCACCAACAATAAGCTTTCTCCTAAGTTCTTTGGGCCCTATGAGATAATTGATCGTTGTGGAGAACTTGCTTATAAGTTGAGATTGCCGCCTTCTTCCTTGATTCATCCGGTTTTTCACGTTTCACAGTTGAAAATATTGGTGGGTAACGTTCCAACTGCGACTCAGTTACCTACGGTGTTATCCGATGTGTTGATTAAGCAACCAGAACGCATTCTTTCAAGGAAGATGGTTAATCGTCAAGGGCGTGCTGCCACTCAGGTTTTGGTTAAGTGGTTGAATAAAGGAGAGGAGGAAGCTACGTGGGAGTTTCTATATGAATTGCAGAGGAGGTTTCCAGACTTTGAACCTTGTGGTAAAGGTTCTTCGAACAGGGAGGATTTGCTATAGGAAAGCCAGAGGAGACACGTGTTAGCAAAGAAGAGGGTGGTTAGGAGTTAACGGATGTAAACACGTATGGACGGATTGAAGGATGACGTTAAGAGACCGTTAAAGTTTGTTAGGCGGAAGAGGAACAGAGGACTTTATAAGGGAAGAAGAGATCATTTGTAGAAAATAATCAGAAAATATCTTTGTTGTTTCTTTCTTAATCTTTTCTGGATTTGTGTAATTCTCGTTATGCTTTTGAGTTGTTTCTACGAGTATACTCTTGGCTGATGAGAAGTGATCTTTGTTGTATAGACATTGTTCACTATTCGATTCTATTGATATAAAACACTGTTACACAATGATGTAGACGAAGGGTAGAGAAAGATAGCAATCTAATTTATCACAGCGAGAAGCTAGCTAGTTGTGGCGTATGGTCTTATGAAAACGCCAGAGTGGCTAAAAAAACGTTAGGATATGTAATGACCGACTGTCACTAATCAAGCTTTGTATCGAGGTTCTCAAACCGGTTAATTGTTGTTAGAGATTCCAACCGGTTCCATCATTTTCAAAATGGCCAAGTGTTTTTATTACTGGTGTGAAGTTTTAAACCTAAATTTCTCTAGTCATTGTTTTATATGTGTAAATAGTGTCTACTAGTTCAGTTTTCTTGGGTTCAGGCTTAGCCTCTTTAATTGATCTAGGTGCTCAAATTCTTGTTGTGATTATTGGTGAAGCTTTTGTTTGTCACAGATTATTCATATCTGTGACAATGATTCCTCATCTCATTCGTTTTGTGCTCTGTAGGAGCTTTTTGATATTAAACTTCAATAATTTTTACAAGAAGGTGATGGAAAACCATATTAACAGACGTGTTTTAAAGCAAAAACTAGAAAAAAGTGCAGAAGTTGATAGATTGTTAGTTAAGAAACTATGATTTCAGCAGAGGTGGTTCTCCATGAATTTCACAAATCCATAGAAATCGATTCTTCCATCTTTGTTTCCGTCAAACGATCTGATCATTCTCCTGCAGTTCTCAAGGTTAGATCCTTGCTTTAACCCAAGGATTGTCAAAACTCTCTGCAAATCTACTGGATCAAGAAACCCATCTCTGTTTTCATCAAAGACATCAAAAGCCTGTTTCACTTCCTCCACGCTCGGCTCTTTCTCTTCAAACAGGTTCGAAAGCTCCTCGGAGCTGTAACGTTTCTGAAGTCCCTCGCTTTCCGAGTCGGTGAGAAGTCCTAAGCTTTTCATCACCATCTCTGCATCTTCTCTGAAAAGACCATCATCATGTATGATGGAGTTCTGGACCTCCAAATCTTTGCTCTTCTTTTCTAAAACACATTGCTGGTGTGCAAGAAGAGGAAACAACCCGGAGAAAAAGATCTGAGCGAGAGAAACCCATTTGAAAAAACTGATGAGGAAAAAATCGATCAGACCAAACAAATGGAAAGAAGAAGAAGAGTGTTTGCATTCGGACAAGGAACTCTTCTCCATGGTTATAAGACAATATAAGTGGCTTCCAGTCATAACTTTTGTTAGATTTTAGACTATACTTAGAAAATGAATGAAATAAATGTTTTGGATGAGATGTGGGAGATATGAGGTTTCACAAGGTTAGATATATACATGATGAATAAGTCAATTTGGACAGAGTTTTGGTGGAGAGGCAAAAGTGAGGAAGTTGCAGTTGGAAGAAGAGGTGAGGAAGGAAAGGGAAAGAGGAAACTTACATAGAAACTTAAGTCTAAGAAAAGAATATGTAAGTTCAGAGGAAATTTCTTCTGTACCATTTATTTTGGACTTATTTGAAGGAAAGTTTGGTCAGTTTACTATTTTATAGTCATGTGTACCAACTAATAGAAACCATATTTTAAAACCATATATATGGGTGACCAAAATTCACGTCTCGCCTTATCGTGTTCCTAGCGTGTATTTCAGTTCAGTGTTTAAAATAATAAAAACCATTTTTTAAAACCATATTTTTTTTATTTTTTTTTGTGTTTCAGAAAAAATAAACACTATTTCGTCCATTTCATAATACTCCATCTGTTTCATAATAAGTGTCATTTTAGAGTTGTGCACACGGATTAAGAAATCATTTAATTTTACATATTTTCCATATAAAAACATCATTCTCCATACACCTAACCATATTTCAACCAATAGAAAATTAAACTGGAAAATGAAATTAATAAATTATGCATTGAAAATAGAAAACGACACTCTTTATGAAACAAAAACAAAACCTCAAAACGACACTCTTTGCAAAACGGAGGGAGTAGTTTTCTGTTTCATATTAAATATTGTTTATATTTTTACACATAGATAAAAAAAATTATTAACTTTTTGTTTTATTTGTATTTAATAAATTATTTTTTTACTTTTGTTAGTTAATAACATTTATAATTAAATAAAATTAAAAGTTAAAACAATACTTAATATGAACGAAATAAATATTTTATAAATGATTCCTTGTTTGATATGAAAAGCAGTCTAAATATTTTTATTAGAGAATGCAAACTAAATAAATCCCTTTGTGATCTCTAATCACTATTTTTATTATAATTTTTATAATATTTTTGAACTCAAAATGAGATTAGCTTATTGTTTTTTTGTCATTAGTAGATTATATTAAACGGATAAACTGTAGTTCTTACAAACCTAAGCCGGCAAAAAACACACTCATTCCAAAGCTATAAGCCGGCAAGACAACAATTACCCCCTAGAAACAAGACCGATAACTAAACATAATATATAAACTTAAAAGTAAGGATGAGACAGAGTGTTAAGAAATTCAAAAAGAAACACATAATCACCAAGAAGCGAAGCTAGCAAGAACCAAATACCATAAAAAACGGGAAAGTGTTGGAGGTCACATTTAGTTAGGATGAGAGCAAGGCTTGAATAACAACTCAAATATGTACTCACCAACAACCGCCACGCAAGAACAAACTTCAACCTAAGGAAGCCACTAGACAATGAGTCTCCACCCGAGCAGTCGACGAAAAAAACACGTTTGACAATCAACGGCTCAAAGACCTAACACAATTAAGGTAAAGCTCCATAGTCCCTTACCAGAAATTCCGGATAAACCCGTCGGTTACATACCAAGGAACAGCACAACATATCAGTACCGAAGCTTCCCAATGAACAAATAAACTCAGATGTCAACAAGGCCACCTTATTGAGGACACCCCCCCCACCCCCCAAATACAATCACACACCACAACCAAGAACCCTCACCAAGGACTCTTCTGACACTGCCTCAAGACTACTCCTCTACCAGAAGTTCAAATAAACCTAAACTCAATCCAAAATAAAACACAAACCATACCTTCAACAACAACTGCCAATGGTCAGAGTAAAGAAGACCGAACACCCATAACCACTACTGACTAGCCTGAGACACGCTTCTTGAACTCAGATGGAAGAAGTAATAACCCACATCAGAACCGGTTTAGTCTTGCACCGCGCACCAGAAAACAACTTTGAAGCTAGAGAAGCAACCCACCCAAATCGAGAAAATGATAAACAGAACCAGCCTTTTCCTTCATAGAACCCAAGCAGTCGAAATTAAAACCATAGAGATATAGACAAAAATGAGACAGAACCACTCCCGGCGGCAGTAAGAAGCACTGGCCGCCGGAATACCAACTGAACCAGCGAATGAAACCTTTTTACTTGGGTTCGGCGGCGAGAGTTTAGGGAGAGAGGAAAAAGTGCAATGCACACGGGAATCAGCCTATTGCTCGAAAATAATAATATTTATCAAGACTCTGAACCTTATGTCTCATTGTCTTCTATCCGAAGATGAGTTTGACTTTGAGAGCTAAAAACAGTTCGACTTCTCAGTATATACCACATGCATCATATATTTTATATACCATGTAATTACTGCCATATAGATCGTATTGAAAAAATTATGCATGATAACACAAACATCCAGTATTTACAAAGGAAAAAATAGCATTCTTCTATTACAGAGTCATTTTTTTTTAATTTTCAAAATAATACTTTAACTTACAAACTTTTATAACTATAACTAAAATAATTATTTTTGTAGAGAAATACAGTTTTTATATAAAAAATAGACTCACATTTTTTATTTTAATACTCTTTTAAGGAAATTTTAGTTCAAACAAAATCATAATTTTATAAAAATCTTGTAAAAATCAAAATTAAATAGAGTTTATTTTCAACTTTTATAAATAAAAAGTACTTGTAGTAAAACAAAAAATAGAATCTTCTGAGAATATTCTTTTCTATAAGCAAAAATAGAGGAATACATTGGAAAGAAACACATCTCTATTTTAGAGATAAAAATAAGAGAATACATTGGAGATGGTCTTATGCATATAATCCGACTACATATAATATTAGGCTATCTCCAAAAACACACCAAAACATCTAATTCAATGTAGTTTCAGCTCTAATAAAACACTGAAAATAACACTAATTATTAATATCAAATATTAAAACTGTTTTTATTATATTTTATTTAATAATATAGTTACATTATTTTAATAGCTAATTCAAATTTTCAATTAAATAAATAGATCACATTAATTTGTATTTGTTATTTTATTAACAAAAAATTAGATAAAATAATATTTAATTTTATATTTCAGTTATTATTATCATTAAATGAACATTATCATTTACATCATATTGTAACAAAATAAAATACCCTATATACTTTTATGTTTCTATTTTTAATAATATGAAATTTTAGTTGTAATTAATAATTTTTGTAGAAACATATAATTGCAAACGTTAACAAAAAATATATAATTTAATTATTATAGAATAATTGTTTATAAATTATAAATAAATAAATTATTAAAATTTTTAAAATTAATATTGAATAATAAAATATTATTTTGGTATGAAATTTGATGTTACAGTTAAAAACAAAAAATTAAATATGATATAAAATATTGTAATTTAACATCAAATTTGATGTTATGGTTAGAGCTATGAGAATATATGAGATGGATTCAGTACCGGTCCAGACTTTTTGGTGCCTAAAGCAAGATTAAAAAATGACGCCCTTGACTATAACTAAATTTTACTATATTTTAAGTAGATAACTAAAACATTACCAAATGTTATACAATTTAAGTTATTTTTAATAAATAAAATACAAGAACATTAAAACATTACTTGCAGTTCATCTTTACTTATTTCCTTCCTATTTGCAGTTCCATTTGATTGATTTCTAATTTTATTTTTAATAACATTTTCTACAAATCCAAAAAACAAAACAAAAATTTAATTTATGGATAAAGCAAAACATATAATAAAATCAACCCTAATATTAACTTCACAAATTTTATTATGTTCATAAAATATTAAAATCTATAATAATTTTTAATATTTTGAAATTTGAAATTTTATTAAAAACTATTAAAAATTACAAAAAAGGAAAAAATAGATGTATATGGGAAATGAAATTGTTCCAACCAAAATCAAATCACGATCAAATAGTAGAAATGAACACCTAATAATTCACGTTAATAAGATATTCACACAGCTATTTTGGCAATTATGAATTAAAAAAAAAAGATCAGAAGATGGCCAAAAAATAGTTAGGTCTTATTTAATTAAATTTCTTTTTAATAACATATGATGTAGTCTAAATGCTTAATAAAAGAAAGTAGGGTTGTTGGAACATGTAAGAAAATCCTCGTTATATTTGAATGAATAAATTTTTAGTTTTTATTAATATTTAGAAGAAAAAATTGTGATGATTATAAGAAAAAAGAAAGAAAGGATAAGTTCTATCTTTTTTTTTTAAGTTAGAAAGAGAAAACTATAACTACTAGACTGAAGAGAATTTTATAATCTATAGCGCCTCTAAAATATTTGTTTGTTGTTACGTCTAAAGCTCTTTTTTCTTGGGTTTTAATTCAGGATCGGCCATAAACTAAGTATATGAATGATGACCAAGGAACGATGAGGAATAATACATTTCTTAACGTTTCAAAAAAATCATTATTCAAGAGGAATATTTTTTTCTTTTCATTCTCTCTCATTCCTTTTTTAGTAGAGAAATAAAAAATAAAACTGTTATTTGTTAAATTAGAGAAGGAATCATTCATTTTCATTCTTACATGTTCATTTGCTATTAGTTTATTTTGTTTTCAAAGTGGTCATAAGTCGGACCTAAAATATCTTTAAGAATAGTTAATTTCCATAATGAAAGTATTGATTGTTTGTTCAGCAATGATCAGTGACTTGGAGAAGACTGGAAAACAATTAAACTATGACCAATCATACCTTTTAATGGGGGTGGGGGGGTTGGGGGGAAGGGGGATGGAAACGACAAACACGAATTAATGTCACAGTTGCAACTAATTTCCTGAGTAAATTTCCTGGAAATTATATAGTGAGTGGCTTTCTTTTTCACTTGGCGTTTTTTTTTTCACAAACATTATTATATTAACCTACTATTGCTTGTTCTAATATAAAATGAAAATGTACTTTGGTTTGAGCAATTTTAAACAAGTTTTCAAACTTCCAGATTTTGAGATTTTTCCAACTGACTTTCAAACCATCAAATTTTGAAGTTATGATTAGTGGAATTTCAAATCTGAGATGTCACTATTTAAAAATTTAGAACACTATTTATTTTTAATTACTTTATAATTATAAAATTTACATATAATTCTACTAATATTATTGTATCATTTTAATCCTTATAATTATACTTTCACTTAAATATCCAAATAAATCTTTGTATATATATATATATTGAAATATATAAATATGTTTAAACTAAAATTAAAATTATTATTATGTAACATAAAAAATATTATGTATATGCTACTTGACCATTTCATAATTTTTCTCTTTAGTCGATGCTCTTTTTTTTTAAAAAAAAAAAGAATTTACTCACTTCATAAAGCGAAAAATATTCATAAATGAATCATAAATACTGTGCTTTTCATTTTAGAGTTTTTTATTGTTTATTTATAAATTTTAGTGTTTTTATTTTGTGTTTAATAAGATTGATAACTAAAATGTAAAATACATCCAAAACTAAAATATTTGAGTTTTTTTCGTTGAAATAATTCTTCCTTAAACCTTCATTTTTAGGACCAGCTAATCTGAAAATAAAGTCCACTATTGTAAATACTTTAAGTTGTTTTGATCAATTTATGAGTTAATTTTCTATTCAGTGAGGTTTTTTTCTGAAATTGATATATTTTCATATGTTAGGTCATACATTACATATTTTATCTTTCAAAAATTACGTTAACTGCAAAAATAATCATTTTTAATAAGTAAATAAACTCTTTGTTACTACACCATAGTAAATATTAAAAGATTTTACTAAGACATTTCTAATGATACATCAAAGTGAGAGAAAAAAACACAAATGAGAATGAATAGACCCCTCTCCAATTATACAATGATACATCCTTTTAAATAGAGAATGAGTTAATGAACATTATTACAGTATATAACAAATCATTGTTCATAATTTTATCATGATGATGAACTTTTTATTAATAATAACAATAATTGTTTTTAAAACTTTACTAGGTATATAAACAAAATTTATACAATATATTACTTTAAAAGTTTTATTTTTATGCTTATGCAAAATCTTCTTTTGATATATTCATAAATAGAATTAGTTAAACAGTTCAATTTAAAATTCAATAATGATATATATAACATAAAATAAAAAAACAATAACATAAATAATACATAACTAGTACAATTTTTTTTCAAAAAACTAATAAACTTAATATATAAATTTTTTTTAAAACTCTCATAAAATAAACTTATCATAACATTGATTAGAATGACTTAAGAATCAAGTAAACCATCTTCGTATCCTCCAAGATCATTTGGATATGGACCAAATGAAGTAGCTGTAAATAAGTTTCTTAATGTTGAGTAACCCTTTGTGTAAAATCTATGTTTGATCAACATGAACAGATGCATGCATATTTGGTCTTGAGTGGAATTTAAATCTTGAAATAAACTGTGTTCTTCTCTTTTAGTTTTTATTTCTTTTTTATTTTGCTTTTATTCTCATAAACCCAATGAAGAGTAAGAACTTACATAATCAACACAAAAATTTCTTTAAAAATGGCACAATCTTTCAACCTAACAACTTCAAATACTTAAGGTGACACAGACAAACCGCTGGCAACGACTCCGGACCAGACATCATCTATGTTGGTTGTGATTAATCCGAGAAAGGCGCGAATGCAACCCATTCTCGCACGTAACAAAGCAGAGGATTTGTGAACTGGAGCCCGAGAAGCCATACCTGATAGGTATAACTGCAAAGAGGCTACACCACACACTTCAGAAACGATGAGATGCTACGGGAGCAGCTTGACGGAGGAGACAATGGAACCTGCAGCTAACAAATAAAAATACTTAACCTGCCGAGGAAGCTACGAGGGCACCACGACACTAGGATGAATCAGTCTAAAATGTGCCGTCATTGTGGAGAAACCGAGGCTTGATGACTACGAAAACTGGGATAAATCCACACACGATTCACCCCTAAAAACTAGAGGTAGATTCACACACGATTCACCCCTAAAAACCATACCTGATAGGTATAACTGCAAAGAGGCTACAACACACACTTCATAAACGATGAGATGATACAGGAGCAGCTTGACGGAGGAGAAAATGGAACCTGCAACTAACAAATAAAAATACTTAACCTGCCGAGGAAGCTACAAGGGCACCACGACACTAGGATGACTCAGTCTAAAATGTGCCGTCATTGTGGAGAAACCGAGGCTCGATGACTACGAAAACTGGGATAAATCCACACACGATTCACCCTTAAAAACTAGAGGTAGATTCTTTGGCTGAAGAAACGGCCAAACAAGACAGGACGGTGACCGGAAGGATGAAGAACCAAATCCACTAAAACCCAAGACCTGGAAGGCGCATAACTGGGAAGGGTCTCTCCAACCGCAACCGCTGTGACCTGTAGAAGAAAAATAGAGGATAAGCTTTTCCAGTTTTTGACATCGCTTGAGGAATGGACACTTCACGTGCTAGACAAACCTTGAAGCAACACACACCGCCAGGTTAAAACAATCTAACACTGCCAAAACAAACAATACTGATGCGCGCCTTGACGAACAAAGTCATTGAATCCCCTTTTGAGCTCAGTTGAAAGTGTTGCCGCTGACAAGACACCAAGGCAGAGGATAAATGCCGACGACCACCATTCTGAACCGACAAGGACCCAAACTAACAGATCTGCACTAGACAAGCTATTTTCAGAGAACACGCGCCTCCATAACCGACAAGGAAGATATCTCACAAATAAGATCTGAAATACCGAAGATCTCAAGCCGCGTCACCCTAAGAGCCCACTTTTGCTCCTCAGCTGACTCACTGGCCTCGCCGTCACATTAGAGTAGACCAACTTCAAATCAAGCCAATTTCGGGGGCCTAGAACTGAAACCCTAAGAATCAACAACGTATCTAGAGATAGAGCCTAATTCTGCATAGAACTTCAAGTTTCTTTCTAACATGATGTTCACATTGTTTTGCAATGAAAAACAAAGACAAATGTATAATTTATGGATAAAGCAAAATATATAATAAAATCAACTCTAATATTAACTTCACAAATTTTATTTTGTTCATAAAATATTGAAACTCTATAATAATTTTAAATATTATGAATTTTGAAATTTTATTAAAAATTATTAAAAATTACAAAAAAAGATTTATATGGGAAATGGAATTATTCTAATTAGGCCTGGGACTTTTATCCGAGATCCGGATTCGATCCGAGATCCGATCCGGATCCGCTCCGAAAATCCGGATATCCGAAGGGGTCGAATCCGGATCCGGATAGTAAAATGTTGGATCCGTCAAAACCAAATCCGGATATCCGGATATCCGGATCCGTAATAGATCCGTAATTTTTTTATTGATAATTGTTCTCAAAATAGTAATATATATATAAACTAATTTTATTTGTTATATTTTTATTTTTATAATATTATATAAGTATAGATTTTGTAATAATATACTTAGACTTAACTAAAAACACTATATTACTTTTATTTTTAAATTATTGTTTATATTTATATATATTTTAATATTAGTTTTATTTATTTTAAGGATCCTAATTCGGATCCGAATATCCGTCGGATATTACAATTTTTAGGAGGATATCCGACACCCGGATATCCGAGAACCCTGGATCCGGATAAGGATAGTAAAATCATGGATCCGGATAAAGATCCGGATCCGGATACCTTAAAATACCCCGGATACCCGATCCGTTCCAGGCGCCTAATTCTAATCAAAATCAATCACAATGAAATAGTAGAAATGAGCAACTAATAATTCATGTTAATAAAATATTCATAGCTATTTTGGTAAATATGAATCAAGAAAAAAAAAGAGAAGATCAGAAGATGCCGAAGAAATAGTTAAGTTTTATTTAATTAAATTTATTTTCTAATAACATATAATGTAGTCTAGATGCTTAATAAAAGAAAGTAGAGTTATTTGAACAGGTAATAAAATCCTTATTATCTTGGAATGAATAAATTGTTAGTTGTTATTAATTTTTAGAATAAGAAAAAAATGTAATGATTATCAAAAAAGAAAAGAATGAGAAAGGATGGGTTCGATCCTTTTTTTTAGGTTATAAGGAGAAGATTATAACCACTAGACTGAAGAGAATGTTGTAGTCTATTGCGCCCCTAAAATATTTGTTTGTTGTTACGTATAAAGCCTTGTTTTTTGGGTCGGTCATGGATGGAGTAAATGTCTTTAAGAATATGTCAATTCTCTTAAATAGTCATTTTTTAGTTTTATCACAAAAATAACTCTAAAAAAAATAAAATGATCAAAATATAATTTTTTTTTTTTTGAAATTTTGATTTTTTATATTTTTCTGAAATTTGAAACCCTAACCCTAAATCCACCCTTTAACTCTAAACCCTAAAATCCAAATTAGTTAACCCTAAGAATATAAATACATTTAATATTTATTTTTTAACTTCAAAAAGAAATATTTTAATAATTTTTTCATTGAAAACTATTTTTTGTGACAAACAAAGTAAAATTGACTATCTAAGAAAATTTCTCTTAAGAATATCTAATTTCCACAACGAAGTACTGATTGTTTGTTCACCAATGATCAGTGACTTGGAGAAGACTGGAAACAATTAAACTATGACTAATCTATCATACTTTCTAATGGGGGGATGGAAAAGACAAACACGAATTAATGTCACAGTTGTAACTAATTTCCTGGAAATTATATAGTGAGTGGCTTTCTTTTTCACTTGGCGTTTTTTCACAAACGTTCTATTGCTTGTTCTAATATAAAATGAAAATGTACTTCGTTTGAGCAATTTTAAACAAGTTTTCAAACTTCCAGATTTTCAGATTTTTCCAACTGACTTTCAAACCATCAAAGTTTGAAGTTATGATTAGTGGAATTTCAAATCTGGGATGTCACTATTTAAAAATTTAAATAATTATTTATTTTTAATTACTTTATAATTATACAATTTACATATAATTCTACTAATATTACTGTATCACTTTAATCCTTATAATTATACTTTCACTTAAATATCCAAATATATCAGCTAATTTTCTATTCAATATATAAATATGTTTAAACTAAAATTATTATTATGTAACATAAAAATAAAAAAAATATTATGTATATGCTACTGAACCATTTTGTAGTTTTTCTCTCTAGTCGATACACTATTTTTTTAAAAAAAAAATAAGAATTTACTCACTTCAAAAAACCAAAAATATTAATAGATAAATCATAAATATTGTGCTTTACATTTTAGAGTATATTTACTATTTATTTATAAAAGTTTAGTATTTTTATTTTATGTTTAATAAAGTTGATGACTAAAATGTAAAATACATACAAAACTAAAATATTTGAAGTTTTTTCGTCGGAATAATTCTTCTTTAAACTTTCAGTTTCAGGACCAGCCAATCTGAAAATGAAGTTTACTGTTGTAAATAATTTAAGTTGTTTTGTTCAATTTATCAGCTAATTTTCTATTCAGTGAGTTTTTTTTCTTCTGAAAATATGTGGTACATAACATATTTTATCTTTCAAAAATTACATTAACTGAAAACAATTATATATGTAATAGGAGAGTTTTCCTTCTTCTAACGCTATCCGCTTCAGAAATAGTGGGTCCCACTCAATTTTTTTTTTGTAAAAACTGTATATTTTTATTGAAAAAATTGTCTAATTGCGATTTAAGAATTATGGACTGCGTCACTAAAAAAAAAAAGAAAAGGC
This sequence comes from Sinapis alba, assembly GCA_012274485.2. NCBI lineage: Eukaryota > Viridiplantae > Streptophyta > Magnoliopsida > Brassicales > Brassicaceae > Sinapis > Sinapis alba. Next base: position 243,997 of record MU105647.1, on the reverse strand, counting down.
ACATAATAGTTAGAGTCAAGCGTCGTCGTCTTCCATGTAAACATAAAGTTTTCTTCATTGCCTCAGACAAATCTGAAAACGTAGTTTGACCATTTGTCTTTTTATAAGCTGTTCATATCCTTCAAAACTCTGCATCTCTCCATCTTAAATCACTTCAACATAAATGATCATGATTCATAACATCTCTCTACACCTTCCTTATATATACTTCATCTTTATGGAGGAAATATGCATCTAAAAAAAATGATTGATTCCTCTACGAGGCTTACCTTACAACATCTTCTCGAAAATATTTCTTTATGCTTCTCTAGTTGCTCAAACCGGCATCCATCTCCGGCTTGGTCGTACTACCCAGACTATAATTGGTCGTCTCCTATGCTTTTGGAACTCCCACAACATCAAGAAAGACGGTGAATTTATGAGAATCACACTTCTCGTCCTTGATGAAAAGGTAAGGACATTTTCGATCTATCACACGTATCTCATAGAATTGTCTTTAATGGATTGTCTGATTCTTGCTTAAATTATATTATTTTTTTAACGTGTATAATTATGTGATCCATGGATTTATTCCCGCCGGATGTGCTAATCACTACCAGCCATCTTTGAAAGTTGGTTCCATTGTCAAAGTCGAACGTTTTGAGGTTGCACGGAGCAGTAACATGTACAAGACCATTGATCATCCATTCGTCATTCATTTCATCCCACCAACCAGTATTGATGAAGTCCTAACCGGTGCTCCTGTCATCAATTCGTTAATGGAAGCATTTTGATCGATTTCCATGGAGGAAGCCACAACTGCTTATAAAGAGGCAGCCAAAGATTTGAGTAAAGCTGCTGAGATTTTGACGGATCTGGTGGAAAACAACGATGACCCATCTACGAGTTCGGGTCAGGAAATCGGGTCTACCTCTAAGTACGGGGCTGGTTCAAACTTCAGCTGTAGCGAAGACCTGACCAGAGAGAGATGGTTAAAGGGAAGCAAACAGAGTAGAGATATTGCTGCAACATGGATGGTGTCTTCCATGATTGCTAAGGATTATTTCAAGCCAAACCCTTTGAAGAAGAAAGAGTTTCCTTTTTTGAAAGGTCTAAAGAGCTCTCTGGAAAGAAAGCTGAGGATACAAAGAACGTTGTACAGTTCCTAACTTCAATGCTTGGAGATGATTGCGAGCTTAGCATGGCTGTTGTTACAGATGTCCACTGTGAGTTAATAAGGAAAGTGTCATGAGGAGAGACTTAGTTGTTTGACATGAAAGTATCTCTGTTTTTTCATGTCAATGTGGCTATGATGTCGACATGGTAAGAAGATTGTCTTGAGACTTACAAGAGGAAGTATTGGTATATTGACAAGAAAAGGCTCATGAAATATGATGGTACTGGTCCGACTATGTATTTTAGAGCTTAATATTCTCTTTTCTTACACCTTGAACGTGTTGCTTGACATGTCTTCTTCTTCATCAACTAATGATTTATTAAGTGGTAGATGTTCCCACATAGGATTCAGCGATAGGGTAAATGATTTACCTCTTTTTTTTCTTCACATATCTTTTTGATACATATTGACAGAATAAAGTGCAATCTTCTGAAAACATTTAGCACTTGGCGGATACATCATTTGATATTGATACTTTCAAAAGTGAGCCAAGTTTCTGGGGAGGCTTTAGTCAAAGGTACTTCTATTTGGTTCATAACCTTCTTCTTGCTATTGCTGTTCACGAACAGATTTTTTCTTACTTTGTAAATATTTTTCTGCACACTGGTCACTTAAGAAAGCGCGCAGTAAGTAGTTGCTAATTTATTTATGCCATGCATACCCAATAAACTGATTTCCTCTGTAAAGCTCGGATTTTTAGCGTCCTCCATCAGAATGGCTGGTTTTTGTCTCATGCATCGAATGCAGCCAGAAGCTGGAGAAATCTGGAATTTTCCTCGGATGCAAAAAATGTGTTACTCTCAACATCACCGGTGTTATTAGGTTTACTCTGTTTATTGTCTACAAGTTTATGTAACAAGTCTTAGTTTTAATAGTGACCAACTCTTGCCATAAACATAAACAAATAATTAACTATTTAATATCACTAGTCTTCAATGTGAAGTAAGCTTTATTACCACTAGGCACAAGTTAGGTTTTTAGATTTGTGGAATTATTAAAAAAAATGAGATACAAAAAGAATGGGAAAAACACAGCAAAATGATACAGTGAGATGAGTGGCAATGTAATTAGACTGAAGTAAAAGTAAAATAAAAAAACTATTATACAAAGTCAAATAAGATGACCTGCAAATAAGTAATGATAGGAAGAGGAACAAAAGAGTTTGTAGCAAATATACAAAGAAAAATACAAAAAAAAAATCAGATAACGAAAAAGATATAAATTAATATCATTAATAAAACGGAAAATTTAAAAATGGTATACAATAACCAAAGGCTTAAAACACAAATAAACCCTTGCACACAACCGTGTAAGTAAATCAATGACCACAACAAAACGCAAACTTCAAAAATACAATACCATAAATACATTGACATAGGGCAACAATTTTGTCAATGACTCTGCGCTTGCGCTGGGACTACACATCTAATGAGATTGAATAGACCTCTCTCCAATTATACAACGATACATCCTATGAAGTAAATAATGAGTTAATGAACATTATTATAGTATATAATGAATCATTGTTCATAATTTTATCATGATGATGAACTTTACTCGGTGCATAAACAAAATTTATACAATATATTACTTTTAATTTTTATTTTAATGCTTATACAGAAAATTCCTTTTAAATAAGTCATAAATAAAACTAGTTAAACAGTTTAATTTAAAATTTAATAATGATATATATAACATAAAATAAAAAAACAATAACTTAAAGAATACATAACTAGTACAATTTTTTTTAATAAAAAACTAATAAACTTAATATACCACAGTTCTTAAAAACTCTCATAAAATAAAGTTATCATACCATTGATTAGAATGACTTAAGAATCAAGTAAACCATCTTCATATCCTCCAAGATCATTTAGATATGGACCAAATGTAGTAGATGTAAATAAGTTTCTTAATGTTGTGTAACCCTTTTATGTAAAATATATGTTTCATCAACATGAACAAGTGCATGCATATTTGGTGTTGAGTAGAATTTAAATTTTGAATTAAAATGTGTTCTTCTCTTTTGGTTTTTATTTCTTTTTTAATTTTGTTTTTATTCTCATGAACCCGATGAAGAGTAAATTCTTACATAATCAACACTAAAATTTTTTAAAAATATGGCACAAATCTTTCAACCTAACAACTTCAAATACTTAAGGCGACACGGACAAGCCGCTGGCAACGACTCCGGACCATACATCATCATTCTCATTAAGTGTTGGTTTTGTCGCACGTTACAAAGCAGGGGATTTGTGAACTGGAGCCTGAGAAGCCATACCTGATAGGTATAACTGCAAAGAGGCTAAACCACACACTTCAGAAACGATGAGATGCTATGGGAGCAGCTTGACGGAGGAGACAATGGAACCTGCAGCTAACAAAGAAAAATACTTAACCTACCGAGGAAGCTACGAGGACACCATGACACTAGGATGACTCAGTCTAAAATGTGTCGTCATTGTGGAGAAAGCGAGGCTTAATGACTATGAAAACTGAGATAAACTCACACGCGCTTCACCACTAAGAACTAAAAGTAGATTCCTTGGTTGAAGAAACGGCAAAACAAGACAGGACGATGACTGGAAGGATGAAGAACCGAATCCACTAAAAACCCAAGACCTAGAAGGCGCATAACTGGGAAAGGTCTCTCCAACCGCAACCGATGTGACCTGTAGAGGACAAATAGAGGATAAGCTTTTCGAGTTTGACATCGCTTGAGGAATGGTCATCTCACGTGCTAGACAAACCTTGAAGCAACACGCACCGCCGGGTTAAAACAATCTAACACTGCCAAAACAAACATTACTGATGCACGCCTTGACGAATGAAGCCATCAAATCCCCTTTTGAGCTCAGTTGAAAGTGTTGCCATTGACAAGACACCAAGGCAGAGGATAAATGGCCATGACCGCCATTATGAACCAACAAGGACCCAAACTAACAGATCTGCACCAGACAAGCTATTTCCAGAGAACACGCGCTTCAATAACCGATGAGAAAGATATCTCACAAAAAGATCTAAAACCCCAAAAATCTCAAGCCGGATCATTCTAAGAGCCCATTTTCGCTCTTCAGCTGACTCACTGACCTCGCTGTCACACTAGAGTAGACCAGCTTCAAATTGAGCAATTTCAGAACCCTATAACTGAAATTCTAAGATTCAGCAACGTCTCTAGGGATAGACCCTAAGATTACCCTAAGATTTCAGCAACGTCTCCAGGAATGTGCTCGTTCTTTCAATTTTGAATACTCTTCAAGTTTCTTTCTTTGGCTAAACTAAAAGTCCTGATCAACATGTTAGATTTTAGGATATTTGATTTACCTGTGAACACAGTGGTCAATGATGGGCAAAATTAGATTTTAATTTTAAGCTTACTAAACAAATCTTAAATTTTAATAGAAAATAGCAAATCTTACAAGATTTATTTAACTACAGTTTTGAGGATTTCCCATTTATGATACAACAAACTTTCACTCTTCAACCCAAAACTAACTTCTCCCTCGCTATGTCAACCATAATATATACAAAAGGTCTCACTTGTTTTCTTGGAACACAAGACTGAACCCTAAACAATCAAATCCATCTTTTATGAACTTTCATGGAAGTTTGCTGACCTAGAAAGAGCAGCAGGATTCGCTTGCAACTCTGGTCGTCTTCCCGGAAGTTTCCCTTGAGAAAGACTGCTTTTTTCTTTGTTTGGTGACCTGAAAGCTCCGAAAGTGTCTGCCTTTTCGTCCTTCTTGATCCCTAGTGTTTCCCATATCGAACTTTTAGCGGCTTCCTCTGGATCATCGATCCTCAGAGTCTTGGGAACCCACAGGCATCTCTCGGATTTGCTTTTCTCTCTACCAAGTGACTCGGTTTCCTCAAGAACGGTTCCTGGTTCAGCAATGCTCTCGTCACGTGAATGTTTACCAAGTGTTGGAGAGTTTGGACCAGACCCACCAGATGGTGAAGTGGGTTGTGGCATCCAGGTGATGCTGTTCCATGTCCCCGGTGAAACACCCGGGTAGCTCCAGTAAGCAGGTGGAGGGTAAAACGGTACAGCCGTCCATGAAACACCGTTCCAAGCGTACGGCCAAGTCGGTGGTGGTGGCCCTGGAAAGCATGGTAAGGGACTGACTGTTCCGGCCTCCTTTGAGGGGTTTAAAGGAACCGTAATCTTCAACCCTTCATTAGCTTCTTGCAACCCGGTTTGTGTCTTCTTCAGCATTGACTTGTCAGCAAGATTCAACCCTGACGCCATGGATTCACAGAGGACTGAATCAGAGCCAAAAGTCAGGAGACTGGTGCCATTAGGATGTTGAAGATCAGCTGTTCTTGCCGCCGCCTTCTGCATAGCTTCCGCAGATGTTATGGTTACGTGACGGTTAAAATGAGAAGCAGGGTTCTTGTTCTTGCGTCTCCCAGCACCGACCGGAACATTCCTCATGGTTCCTCCAGCTGTCCAATACCTCTGACACTTCTTGCAGAAATGGCGAGGTTGGTTAACGTTGTAGTTGTTGTAGTAACAGAACTTAGTCTCCATGCTGTTGCATCGCGGGCAAGGCAGAATCTTGTCGGGTTTCTTTAGCTTCCCCTCTTGAGAGCAAGTCCCGTTCTGTGACGCCTCTTCATCCGTCTTAGCAGCTTTAGCCGTTTCAGTTTTCTCAGTTATACTCGATGCCGCACCAGCGTTACTAGATTCATTGCACAATGACTCTTCTCCACACTCTGTATCTTTTTCTTCCTGAGATAACATAGAATCGATCACAAAAATCACAATTAGTATGCTAACAATGTTGTTTATATTAAATAAAAAGCTGAGAAACAACAAACAGTGAAGCTAAACTCAGAACTACACTGGAATTAAATGTTTCTAGAAACCAGAACACAGATTCTGGAGTTTTCCAGATCTAGTTACTGACATATTGAATAACTCATTACAAGTTTAAAGCTTCTGAAATCAATAGAATCAGAGAAGCTAACGAGTTTAGTCTCCTTCGGAATGAGTAGAAGGGCGTAAACCCTAAAAGTTCTTCAGCAAATCAATATCAAGAACTCATTTGACGAAAGAATAGAAACTATCAACATAAACATACCAAAAGCACACCAAACAAGATTCCTTTTTTTTTATAAGAAGTTATGGTTTTGATTAATCTAACATGAACCCATCGGTTATTTCCATGAAATAAATCGTGGGTACTCTTCAAAATCGATTCATAAATCTATAAACTTTACCTTTTGACTCTCGCTATCTCCATCTCCTCCTCCTCCTGCTAAACCGGAATCACCCATCTCTTCATCGTCTCCAGTACACGATAACCGAACCGGATTCTGGTCTTGATGTTCTGTTAAATCACCACCAAGAAGCTCCGGTAAAGGAATCGTCTTCCCAAACAGCTTAATCGCCGGATCAGACATCAATCTTCTTCTTCGAGAAAAAAAAAAGCGGAAACTTTTGAGAAGACAGAGAGAGAGAGAGAGAGAAACGACTGTCTTGTGTTTCGGTGGTTGTCTGAGTTTTCTTCTCTTTCTTTCTCGATTTGTTTATTTCTTTTTATCTCTTTTTGTCTTTGCGAGCAAAAAGATTACAGTTTTGCTGTGATCTTGCGAATTGTACAACCTTTTGATTCGCCCAGACTGCCATGTCATTACACGTGAGGATTCTGAGCCACAAGTTTTTTGTAGACTTCTTTTTTTTTAGAAAAAGGCATCTCTTTTTCTTTTTCCTCTCTTTTTGGCTTTTCGTTTCATTTTTACTTTTTCAACACTTTTTTCTTTTTTTTTTTATTACTTTATTTTCTTCCTCCCCCCCCCCCCCCCCCCCCCCCCCCCCCCCATGTCCTTACATTTACAAGTCTGTATAATTCAATGCGTTATATAATATTTACAAGTCTGTACAATTTAATGTGTTCTAAAACTTGTTTTCTCGCTCTTTACGCGACCGAAAACACCGTCATAAGAAACTACTGTGCTGAATTAATGGTGAACTAGATCTTGGTCCGCGCGCCCGCGCGGGTGTACATTTTTGGTTTGAAATGTTATAATATTTATTATAAGTTATTTAATTGTTATATTTTTAATCTTATATTATATGGTTATACAAAAAAAAATTATGAAGTACATTAGTTATTTATATCTAAATTGTTGAAAAACAACTTCTTTAATCATATAGTTTGTCTGTGGTAGTTTTTCTAATGTTATAGTCAATAAAAGAAATATTTGATATACTTTTATACTCATTCACTTACATATTTTAAAATATTTTGTTTATATATTTAGCAATGCATAAGTCCGTATTAAATTATTAACATTATTGAGTTATAGAAAAAATAGTATTAAATAATTTAGGTAAATTTGTAGATTCAAATTCCAATTTTTAAAAAATATGTTCATGTAATAGATTAGATTAGATAATATATATAGTTATAGAAATATATATATTATTACTAAATGTTTTTTTTAATTGTTGGTGATAAACCAAAGTATAACCAATTACTAAATAGGCTTTCCAATTATCTATTAGACCAAAGTATAACCATTAAAGTTACAAAATTGTTGACATATATTAGTTTTAGTTTTTAGGTTATTCATATGTGAATTTGACAATAGATTATACAAACTCTTGTTTCAATTTTGTTTTAAAGGATTTCATGTGTATATTAAGTTTGTGGTTACGTGAAAAAATATGAGTATGAATCTAATTTTATGATTAGAGATTAGAGATGGTTAGAAATGATTAGATATAAGGAAATTAGGTTCAGTTATAGGTTAATATAAATAAAAGGTAGACCCATTAAAATGTTGTAGAAAAAACGCAATGGGCTTTGCTAATGAGCCTTGCGTGAAATAAGTTGGATAAATTAGCAAAATCTTTGTAATTAGTACCAATGATAGAGAATCGTAAATACTGAGAAGAAATTAAAATTATTTCTCATTTGTACTTTATTTTTAATAGGATAGATCATATTTGATTAGTTAAGATAAAATATTTAGATATGTTAGTGTAAAGTATCTTAAACAATTAGGAAGTTGTTAAAATATAGTATTAGTTTATGGATTCGTATTTGATTTACGGAGACAAAATTATTTTAAAATTTTAATACCTAAAAAGAGGAATTGTTTTTTGAATGGCCTTTATTATAGTTAGCTATAAACTGGTTGACTATAACATTCAAATAGTAAATAATTATTTGTTGTACATGAATTACTATTAGTCATATTTTGGTTAAAATATTAAAATAATAATAATCGGGGTCATCCATAAAAAAAAGTATTCAAATTATTTTGTTAGTTTATATGCTCATATTGTAATCCAAAGAGTAACAAACTAATAATATGTTCTTTGTTGAATTTTCGTTGATTGAATATATGAGAATGATATGGTTTAGGTTTGTCATACATATGTTCTAAATTTATAAGGAGCAGTGTATGAGAAGAAGATGCCATTGTATTTTTTGGTGTGATTCTAAATTTACATAATTCATTAGATATCCCCCCCCCCCAAACAAAATTTTTGACTTAAATTAAACAAATTGCTTTTAAGTAAGAAACACACATTTAGTTTATCACGTTTACCCTAACCCAATCCGACCAAATCCGACCCAACTTGAAACAAAAAAAAAGTGTCGACAAAAACAAACAAAACCATGAGTTTCTCAATATCGACAGAGGCGTCGTCTTCAGTTTTCTTGAAATTAGGGTTCATCAGACCCAAGAGAAGAATAAGAAAACTTGTCACTGTTGTTTTCTGTTTAAAGTCTCAAATCGAAAAGAGATTGTGAATACTCCTCTAATATTTGAAATGCTTTTTTCAGTTAACACTTCAGGCAAAATTATTTGGTCTAGACCACTGGTTTAGTCTCATTCAGGCCACGCATCATCTTCGTCTGTTTCAGCACCTACAAAGTCATATCTCCACCCTGGTTTAATCTCATTCAGCGCTAATGTTCTCATATATCGTGGTTCCTAATCACATCTTCATGCTTTTGCTTCTAGTTTTTACATTATCTCTGTATTCTTTTTCATCTTCGACTCTGTTTTATTTAAATGATGTCTCTATATGAAAGAACAAAGAAGAAGATGAATAAGAAGTTAAAGTTTTGGAGTTTGTTGTCTGGTGGTTGATATGACGTATGTGTAATGGAATGTAAGGAGCCACTTTTGTTTTGTGGAATATGTGTACTTGATGTTATGTATTATTAAACAAACTCGAGCTATTAGACAAAGGAAAATCAATGACTTTATAACAGAAAAAAAAAGACAACACGAACTATTAGAGAAGAACAAAACAAAGACGGGACATATAACAAATACAATGACAAACTATTAGTGAATAATTAAACCTTAGACTCTGACTTCTCTAGCTCCCACTCCTCAACATCGTAACAAAACCCTAAAAAGCTCCAAACTGGTTAAATGAAGAGATGAGTGGTTAAGATTTTTAATTAATTCTGATTTTGGTAATTTTATTGAATTAACGTAATGTTTGGTTAACTATTATGTAATTTTTGGTAAACTATTTAAATTAAATTTATGTGGTTTGATTTAAGTGTTAAACATGGTTTAGGCCAATGGCATAGACTTGTAATATTTAAGGTAAATTAAGGGTTAATTCTACTTTGTACTTCAGTTTTAATAGATTAGATTGGTGATTGAGTTAAGTTAGGAGTATCATTTATTTCTTTTTGTTGTTGTTATATCGCTCTAACTATGTATTTCTTATTTGAATTTTTCTGTACTGTTATTTTATATGAATAAATAAAGATAGTTGTTACAAAAAAAAAAGAATAAAGAAATCTACGAATAAATAAAGAATAAATAAAGAATAGATTATTAGAAAAGAGTCACAAACAAAAAGGTAAAATGACAATAGTAGAGAACATAAAAGTTTTACCAAAAAAAAAAAGAACGTTGTAGGAAAATAAAGAAGACAGAACCAAAACAGTATTTTTAATGTACTAAACATAAACGGAAAATAATAAAATATGCATCCCACCTCTTACCCACGCATGGAGGAAAGGTGACCACTAGGCTGACTTATTTTTCAATTTATATATAGTCTTTTTGTAGTCTATGGGTCCGTTTGTTTCACCATCTGTCATCTCTATCTAGATGATCCATTTATATGATCTATCTAGATGATTCATCCAGATTTTATAGGACTGTTTGTTTATCCATCCAAATTATTCATCTAGATGAATCATCTAAATGAACTTAGAGAAATTCTCTTAGATAGCCCCTTTTAGTTTGTTTGTCACAAAAATAGTTTTTAAGGAAGAAAATGACCAAAATGTTTTTTTTAGAAGCTAAAAAATTCATTTATATGCATTTATACCCCTAGGGTTAACTAATTTGGACTTTAGGGTTTAGAGTAAAAGGGTGGGTTTGGGGTTAGGGTTTCAAATTTCAAAAAAAAAATAAAAAGAAATCAAAATTTCAAAAAAAAAAGTCTATTTTGGTCATTTTATTTTTTTTGTGCTATTTTTGTGACAAAAACTTAAAAAAGGGCTATTTAAGAGAATTGCCCATAAACTTATGTTTGTTTCATTATTTTCATTTCCATCCATATGAGTTTAGTTAATAAATTACTAATATATCCTTATTTTGATTTAATCATCACATTTTGAAAAAATATTTTTTTTTGCAAGAAAATGCGTTTTTGCGGTTTTGGCGGGAAAATGCGTTTTTACGGTTTTGGTGGGAAAATGCGTTTTGCGGTTTTGGTGGGAAAATGCATTTTTGCGGTTTTGGCGGGAAAATGCATTTTTGCTGTTTTGGCGGGAAAATGTGTTTTTGCGGTTTTGGTGGGAAAATGCATTTTTGCGGTTTTGGCGGGAAAATGCGTTTTTGCAAGAAAATGTGTTTTTGCGGTTTTGGCGGGAAAATGCGTTTTCACAGTTTTGGCGGGAAAATGTATTTTTGCAGGAAAATGCATTTTTGTGGGAAAATGTATTTTTGCGGTTTTGGCGGGAAAATGCGTTTTTGTGATTTATCATTTTTTATGAATAACAAAATAATATTAGGTTTATGTTTGTAATTTGTGAATTATATCAGGGATATAATAGACTTTATAACATTTTGACAGAACCATCTCCATCTAGATGGTTCAATTTGGATCATCCAGCTGATTTTCAAAATTAAGCCTAAATTTTTAAAACTCATCCAGTTATCTAGATGATTTGTATTATTAATGCCTAAACAAATAAAACTCTTATCTCTATCTAGATGAGTCATCTGGATAATGAAACAAACATGCCTTAAATAAGTAAAAATGGTTTAGTTTTTATCCCCTTTTAGTTTTGATATATGGATAAAAAAATAGAATTGTAAGCAAACAGAGTACTAGACCACTTTTGTTGACGATCTTTTACTTCAATAGTAAGTATATAGGGGTTCTCAAACAATGTGAATACTCTACGATTTATCTCTAATTTTTAGTAAATTGTGTGGTTTAGATTTTCGCCTAACTAATGTCTAAAACAATCTCAAACACTAATAAATATATAACGAATATATTACAACAACAAAAAAATTATTGTATATAAGATAAATTCTCAAATGTTCACAAAATTTCTCAAAGCATGTGTTTGTATAATATGTGAGTAGTTCAAAATTTTAGAATATTAAATTTAACTAAAATTTTATGTTTTTTAAAAGATAGTATTATTTAATTTATATCCTAAGATGAGGTTTTTTAGTTACATGAATATTTTTATGTTGAAATTTTTTTTTCTTTAGATTTCTTTTAACATTTAGATATTCAAAAATATGTTCACTTTCAACAACCAAAATATCAAATTATAATATATTTAAAAATTAAATTTTATAAAATATTATATAAATTTTTAAATTATTATTAACATAATGAATTTAAATATTATTATTATTATTAAATAATATGTATTTTATAACAACTATTTTTGTAAAACAGATTCTGTTTATCTTTTGATATCAAATTATGTTGATATAGAAACCCAAAAACTAAGAGTCTGCTAAATGTTGATCTCCCACTCATATGAATTTCAGCTGACAAATTTCTAAACTAACAAAACCAAGAATGAATAGTATATTGTAGCTTCTAATGAGAGACTTAATAGGTGATGGATCGCATCCTACACCACCTAAAACAGTATAGAATCTATCATTCCATTGATCCATCGAGTACGTTTACTCTAATAACATACCCTATGAAATGTTAGCCAAACCGAATCTAAGTATCATATTCCTAAAATTAAGTGATGGTAGCCAAATGATAATATTTTAGGATTTATGTGTACCCATAACAGTTCTAAATTCAATTTTCTCCTAACTAAACTATCGGTACTTGGCTAATTTGAAATTATATTTTCATCCAAATAATTAATATGATGAGATGTAATAAAAATCGATTTATTTTTTAACATTAGTCAAAAAATATTCTAAAAATTTGGACCAGACAAAATAGTTTTATTATGTAGTACTAAATATGTTCTTCGAGACTGGCCGAATTGGGTATATAAAGAGAAACGTAACACTCCCAGGAAAACTAACAAGTGTTCATTCAATAATACAATGATGCGGTATTTAATTTGGTAAAATTGTAACTACGTAAGTAGATATTTTTATTCACACTAAAAAGAGAGAAATCTAACTCAAAGAAAATAAGACTCCACACCCTAAACTCACCTAAATCACATAAACAATTATTTATCAAAAAACTCAGTTGTCTTCTTTTTCTACTCAAATCATTTCTTTCTGACTTTGAACATTGGAAGTGCATGAAATTATATATACAACACTTATGTCTTTGAAGACTCCAATCATCTTTTATGTAGTATATGCTTATATTACTATTCAACTATGACTTTTCAGTATTGTCAAAGAGCAAGCAGAGAATAAGAATAACTAAATTAAATCGCAAATTCCTTTTTTTGTTTCTTATATATCAAAATCAGAATATGGATATATTGATTGCTTTTAAACATAATTCAAATACCAAAAAAACTAGGAAACTATATATGACGAAAAGTCTCTAATAATTTTGTTTTTATCAACACTCTCTAATAAAACTAAAATTCAGTAAACATGAAAAAAAAAATTATTAAAATAAAATGTTGAGATATGCTTAACAAGTTTTTTTTTTCTGTAACACACTTAACAACTCTTTTTAAAATACAATTAACATTGTTCTTCAATTTTGGCATCTTTTGTGTGTGTCAAATTCGTTCTTCAAGTATATTTTTTTTCTTGCAGCGACAAAGTATTTGTGGATGTTCAGTTTCTTTTCCCCTTTTACTTTTCATAAAATATGTATCATATCAGATATACGTGGCTGTAAGAAGTCTATGTTAGAAGTTGTGGTGACTAATGAACGCCAAGTCGATTTTAAAAAGTGCAATGGTGTGGATAAGAATATGATACCTTTATTCAGACCACCCCAACAAATCCTTAAATATGTAATAAAGTCGCTAAAATATATATATATATTTTTTAAAGTATAATATATTATCCCACTTGGACGCACGACGGAAAATACATTTTCTTAATCTCGATAAAGATGCTTAAAAACCATTGTTTATCATTTTCTGACTGTTGTTTCCCCCAACTAAAAAAGGTTATTCAGCTTTCTTTGGTAACGTAACATTTTTATATAAAAGAAATATCGTTGATATATCACATTATCACATGAGTCCATGACTGCTTTTTTAACTGATCAACGATTCAGAACGATGCTAGGTTTTGCCAAGAAAAATTGATCAGCACTCACTAATTGTTCTCTTCCTCTTTTTGTAATGCCTCTCTTCCATGTTACCTTGACATGGGACATTAAGCGATGTCCAAGATTTGCTGCCAAAATAAGCTAATCTTGAATTTCATGGGCTTTGCGAGTGATGATGCATTCACCAAACATATTTCATGTAGACGCAGACGGAGTGATGCATTCACCAAACGCATTTTAAGTGGACCGATCCGTCTCATTCTCTTAGAGGGCCATGTGCATGTTCAATATCTATAAGAAAAATACTCTATATTAATAAGAACAATTTAAAATAATTTTAAAAAGTTCTAAATCTGGAAAAAATCCTAATTTGTAACCATAACTGCCAAAAAATAACTTCAACTCAGTGCGAATAGACTGTGCACATACTTAGAGATGGACCTTTGTGGACGCAAACTCATTTGCTTCTACTAAAACTATGTTTTAGAGCTTCTACTTATCAAAAATTAAATCTATTGTTGAAAATTTGCATTTATTTTGTATATCATATCTTTTGAGAAAATACTTTTTATATATATAGTATCCATCGTAACTCGATATTTATTTCTTAAAGTTTTGTTACTATCTTAGTGGAAAATGCTAGATCCATAGCGTCTTACAATTTTTTTCCAAAGAAATTTAGTTATTAAAGCATATGTTGAATAGTTATTAGTTAAAAAATACTTGGCTCGGGAAATCGTAAGGTGTTTATCTAACTTTAACTAAAGGGCTTATTTGTAGAATAACCAAATAACTTTATGATCAAAAAAAAAAAAAAAGAAGCTAAAAAGTATCCATCTACGCAAGTAATAAAAATAAAGAAGGAAATAAGGATTAGTCCAAAAACTGTTTAAAGTGTAATTTCTGTTTTTCAATGTTAGAGAGGTGATCTTAATCAGACTTATCCCGGTCATAGTGGTCTTAAACAGTCTTATTCCAGAGGTGATGGTTCTAATCAGGCTTATCCCAAAACTGTTGATTAGGCTTTTACTTTATAATTAAGAAGTAGAAAAACAAAATATTTAATGCAATAAAAAGTTCCAGAAATGTAGAAGCTTTTATAAACGTAAAGCAGAATTATTACAACCAAGTTTATGGATATTGATATTGTAATATTCGCAAAAATTCAATTAAAACTTTGAAAGCCCGATTTATTCCATGTCAGCATATCCCCTAACCACGAAACTCGTGTTCATACGCGTCGGACATGACAGCTCACTTTTGAAGATGAAAAGCAAATTAAAAAGCGACGAAAACGACATTCAGAGACCTGTGGCTCAAAATTTCCCATCGTCTTAAATTGCCACGTGTTACCACTGTGCAATAAAGTGTAGTTGTTATTAAAGATATCGGATCTTCTTATGGATATTGTTGTATACTTTTCTTATGGATATTGTTCATCATAGTCAATTGGGCAATTCTCTTAAATAGCATTTTTTTAGTTTTTGTCACAAAAATAGCTTTCAAAAAATAAAATGACTAAAATAGACTCTTTTTTTTTGAAATTTTAATTTTTTTTTAATTTTTTTTTTGAAATTTAAAACCCTAACCCCAAACCCACCCATTTACTCTAAACCCTAAAGTCCAAATTAATTAACCCTAGGGGTATAAATGCATATAAATGAATTTTTTAGCTTCTAAAAAAAACATTTTGATCATTTTTTTCCTTAAAAGCTATTTTTGTGACAAACAAACTAAAATGGGCTATCTAAGGGAATTTCTCTAGTCAATTCTTATAAATTATTTTCTGAGCTATCTGAAAATACCTGAAAAGGATGAAAAATTATTTCATTTGCAAAATGTTAAACTGTTAAATTGATAAAGAAAAATTCTCTTAGATAGCCCATTTTTGTTTGTTCTTCACAAAAATAGTTTTTAAGGAAAAAAATGACCAAAAATAGGTTTTTTAGAAGGTAAATTTTTTATTTATATGTATTTATACCCATAGGGTTAACTAATTTAGAATTTAGGGTTTAGAGTTAAGGGGTGGATTTGGGGATAGAGTTTCAAATTTCAAAAAAAAATAAAAAAAAAAAGAAGCTATTTTGGTCATTTTATTTTTTTAGGATTATTTTTGTGACAAAAACTTAAAAAGGGCTATTTAAGAGAATTGCCCATTGATAAATGGATTAATCTAATTCCAGAAGGCAAAAAAATATATTATGCTAATGGATTTCCATAACAAACCTATTGATCCTATCTGTACCCGTACTAAGTTATCAAATTGTTTTTGATTAATCTAAATCTGCTAACCCACAATAATTTATTCCAACAGAAAAATATGTGTCAGACTTCTTGAGTTATATGTTTGATAATAACATACAAAACAAAAAATGATATAAATCACGTAAATGTTTCAAAAGTTACCCAAGATGCATCATTGTAAGTTATCTTTGAAGCATAGTTCACTTGTTTTCTGTTCCATGCAACGCAATGACATATTTTCAGTTTTAATGAATGTTTCAAACTATTATAATGAAAGAACTTAGTGGTAAGCATCAACTCGTAACATAAGTTTAGTGTAAACCTGGCTATTTTATTCGGACCCGAGAACCCGATCCGGAACCGATCCAAAAATACAGGTTTGAATCCGGAACTAGAATCGACAATTTTACTCTATTGGGTCTAGCGATGGAGGATCCGTGAGTAGCAGGTTCGGGTCTAGAACCGACCCAGGGACCTGATGGGTATTTTTGAAACCCACAATTACTAGACTTAATGATGTATTTTCTAATCGGATGCACCCTTTACACTTCTCCTTATAAACATTTACATTTTTTTTAATCCAAAAAAACACGATTGAAAAAACAAATTTGGATTTATTGACCATAAATCCAAAAATTAGGTTTGATATTCGGGTACAATTGCAGATTCATAGGTACAAATAGATCTGAAATCATATTTTAGATCCAAAAATATATGGAACCGACCCGAAATATCAGAAACCGATGCCACCTAGTTTATGGGTTGAAAAATAGCCCATGACATACAGTTTTTCTTCTTCCTCTTCTTCTTTCGCATCGTTTTTCATCACAAAAAGTCGTACCAAAGTTTAATCAAAATCAAAATATTTTAAAAATCCGTAGTCCAGTCTAATTAGACCCTACATTTAAGTCCAAATGCATCCCATAGTAGACTTGGTAAGGTATGGTCCGCAAGTACTCGGCCCGTTTAATATCCTTATTCACGATGATCAGACCTAAATCAGGTGTAAATCATAGCTAGACACTACAAACGTTGGGCTTGCCTGGCCAATTTAACATTTGAAAATATGACTATTGGGATATATATTCTGACTTGAAGCCCCAATAAAGTATAAATTAAAAGCTCAACATTGAAGTGGAAGACAAGTGACAAAGTTTAGTGATGAACTCGTATGCAGATAAAATGAATAAGGCGGTCAAAGCTACATAGTTAAACGAACTCTAGTTCAAAAGACCTTTTAAATTATTATTTTTGTGTTCTCTACAACAATTCTCTATAAGAGGTTTCAGTTACCATCTAATTGTGGTAAGTTTCTATCAAAGATCGTTTGGAATTTAGGTGTTCTTGCTTGTTTCCGGACTAGTGTTCTTTTTTTGGTTCTTATTGCTTTCTACAATTTTTGTTCTTGGTCATAATGGTGTAGCTTTGCTTTGTTTTTTATGAATTCCCGATCATCGGGCTCTATCTCTCCTTTGTTGGAGCTATGTTTCTCGAGATTTTTAGAATTTACCAGCTTTATTTATCACAAATGTATTTCTCAGAGAATGAATGAAATTCCAGTGTTAAAAAGTTCTCTCAAACAATTCCAGGTTTTAAGTTATTCTTAATTACAAATATTGAAATTGCAATTTCTGTTGCAACAATGACTTACGGCTAAAACTATCGACTTTGTGAAGATTAGTTTTAAATTTAAAAAATTTTAGTAGTGTGATATGACTTTCGGTATACACTCGACTTTCCAAATTTTCCAATTCTTATGTCGACTCTTAATAGATAAAATGGACATAAAAGTATTTTTTTTTATCTTAAGAAGAGCATATTTCACTAACATGATATCGTATTAGAATTTTTTTTTTTTTTTGGTAAGATGTTAAGAATACCATTTTCTGAAGGATTACACTGTTGTTGTTAAACAACTTATTACAACTTGAAACAAAAACACAATCAACCACCAACAAGTCAAAATTACAGAAAAGAAAACCTCAAGGAGGCCTTGTACACGAGAAATAGAAAAAGAGTAAAACAGGAGGCGGTCTCGCATCATCCGGTCCAGAGAGGCAAGAATGACTGACGGAGGTGAGGAGATAGCGGTGAAAACACAGTAGATAGATAGCTGACTGGTAGTAGAGCTTAATGACTGCTGAGGCATGCGCATTTGCGGTGCTGCGGGATTGATTTATCCATCCTACAACAGAGTGCAGGTCAGAAGGTGGAGACGGCCATACTCGAGTCGCAAACGGTCCCCAGACTTGGCGAGAGAACGAACACTCAAAGAAAAGATGGTGATGGGTTTCCACTCCTGAATTACAGAGAACACATGTCTCTGAAACATTTAAATTCAGTGGCAGATCCAATTTTTTTTTGTTACTGGTGTCGTAATTAAATTAATTATTTAACTATTTTAATAATAATAATAATACTAATTAAATTATTAATAAAATATTTAATACATATAGTATCTGATCTAGAATACTTTAAAAAATCAATATATATATATATATTGTCAATAGTATTTAAAATTGTCAAGTTTCTAATAAAAAATAGTACAAAATTTTAATTTGGGTTTGGAAACCTACATAAAAATTAATAACTAATTTAAAAGTTGACAAACAAAAACTAAATTAAACTTTGTCCAGTCTACAAAGTCATCTGAATTCAAAGAAAACAAGTAGAAATTATATTGGGTCTTTGGTCCGTTAATAATAAAGAGAAAAGATAAAATTATGTGTCACTTAGACGTTGAACTCGGATTTAAAGATGTCATAGTAAGGATATTAACCAACTGACCTAAGTTGTTTCATTGAACTTAGGTTACAAAATAAATTTATAATGTTTAAGGGGTGCCAGCTGATACCCCAACTCACTACGTGGATCCGCCTCTGTTTAAACCCCAATGCCTAAGTTGATCCTTTGTTGGGAGTGTTCTCAAAAGAGAAAGCCAAGCCATGAAATAATTGCGTGAATGTGTTCCTTGAATCAGATAGTCTTATGCCAATAGACTACTGGAGAGCGCAGGGCGTTCCCATAAATATTCCCAAGTTGTTTTGGAAGAAAAGTTGGTACAAACGTACCATATGATTTTATCCAAAGATAAACGTCATCACCTTTTGAGATGTGAGGAGGAGAAATGGAAGTGAGTAATAATTGCAAAGTTTCCACCCTCCTGTGATCTTGCAGCCGGCAAGAACCAAGAACCATTCCTAGTAGCATCAAGTACAAAAGCGTCTCTTTGTATGTGTAAGCTTTGTGGTCCTGTTTGACGTTATTACTACTAGGATTTGGACCCCGCAGTTCGTGGAGGAAATGATAATAATTTTAAATGTAATTTAAAAATACTAATTATATATCTAGGTTGGTAATTTTAACAAATGTTTATTATAAATTTGGATAATGATTGAATCGTTTTGAGTTTATTTTTTGTTCAAAAGCATTTCGATTATATTCAAAACCTGAATTACATGCATCGCTTTATATGATAACACAAACAAATTTCATTTTTTGTTCTAAACTAAGATAGAAGTTTGCAATTATAATTTTAGTGTATATGTATTTCTTCAAAGATATTTGATGATCTTTAAACAATGAACACTCTATTTTCTAATAATTAATTTCTGATTTCTTGTTGTTATTCAAGTAATGATTTACTAAAATTCACAACTCTTTATATAAATTATTAAGAGTTGCAATGGATAGTATCAACAATTACAATGGTTAGAGTTACAACGGTTATTACAAAGAGTTACAATTGTTAAAACATGAACTAGATTACATTGAAACATCAATATAGAATTCAAAGATTGTGTAAACAATAACTCTCTTTATTAATGCTTAAGAAACTAACTCAAAAGCTCTCAAATACTTAATCTCTAAATTCATAAGTTATGCCACACATTGATATCTATAGTTCTTAATCTTACTAGGTAATACATCTAGATAACTCATAAACATATTATAAATCGTAATTTCCATAACTGGATAAGATTAGGTAAATAACATGTATCTCAAATTTCTTTTTCTTTCAGCTTAATCAACATTCTCCCCCTTAAACTTGAAATCATTTCTTGTCAAATCTTGAATACCAATGAGATTTTCTCATTTCAGTGAAGTTGATCCTTTCTAAGGTTTTAGTCAATATGTCTGCCTTTTGCTTTTCACCTGAGATGTGCACCACACTCACTTGACCATTCTCTACACACTCTCTTATAAAATTATACCTTGAATGTATGTGTTTGCTTCTACCGTGTAAGTAGTTTGGCATATGCATATGTTTTAGTACGCTTCTCGCCATCTCCATTAAGGTTCTAATCCTTCTCTCTACCATTCTGTTTTGTTGTGGGGTGTATGGAGATGTGAGGTGTCTCTTTATACCTGATTCTTCACAAAAGGAGTTGGACTGGTGTCTCTTTATACCTGATTCTTCACAAAAGGAGTTGGACTCTTGGGACACAAATTCTCCGCTTCTATCAGTCCAGAAACTCACTATCCTTTCACCTGTTTCTCGCTCTATAATACCCTTTAGTTTCTTAAACTTTCAGAATGCATCACTCTTCTCTTTTAGTAAGATGGTCCACATATATCTCTAGTGGTCATCGATAATGACAAAGACATATATAGTTTCAGCCAACGTGCTTGGTTTTATAGGACCGCAAAGATCGCCATGTATGAGCTCAAGCATTTTGGTTGCTCGATATGCGGTGGCTTGAGGGAACACTTGCTTTGTTTGCTTCCCAAGCAAGCAAGATGAGCAGACCTCCTTAGTATTTTGAACATTCAAGATACCAGTAACAAGCTCCTTTTATATCATTGTCTTCATCGTAGAGAGGTTGACGTATCATAGACTTGCATGCCAGCGATTTGATTCACTTATCTTTATTAGTATAGCTGTGTAGTGTCTCGAATTCCCATACACACCTTGTACAAGCGGTTTTTAGATTTATTTGCCTTGACAAGTAATTTTCCATTGCGATCATGCATAGTTAGGTATTCACCCCACAGTCGTACGTTAAAACCCGACTCGGTTTCTTGACTGAGAGTAATGATACAGTTATGAAGTATACATCAGCCATCTTTCGTGGTTCTATCTATGAATGATATAGTGCCTTTCCCTTTGATGTCGATTCGCGAATCGTCTCCAAATCTTACTTTTCCAGTGACTGCGCTATCGAGTTTAGAAAAATATCTTTGGTTTCCCGTCACATGATTACTAGCTCCATTATGAAGGTACCATTTGTCTTTGTTATCAGTGTTTGTCTCGTATTTGTCAAGGATGCAATTCTTTTCATTCAAAGAAACCACTTCATGCATCATTAGTTCTTTTGCATTTTGTGTATCACTACCCTCATTCTCTTGAGTTTTCTGTAATTTGAGCAGGCGATCAGGAAAATCCAACGCATAATGACTTATTTTATCACAGCAATAACATGTAATCTTCAAAACATCAGGTCCATAGTAACGTCCTCGACCCCATCCTCTGTAATAAATCCCTTTTCCACGCCCTCTGCTCCAGAAATCTCTATTATAGTCAAGATTTGATTGTGCTGTCTGCGATTCCATATTTGAATACATCAACTTGCTCTGATCCTCTTGGGGTTCTTCTTCCTCGAAGATTCTTTCTTCATATGCTTTAAGTCAACCAATGATGTCTTCAGAACATGTATTATTAAGGTCCAAATTTTGCTCTACCGAGGCCACAATATGTTTATATTTATTCTGTGGATGGCTTTTTAGAAAGTTTTTAACCAATTTTGGTCACTCCATACTTACTCCTAGGGCTGCCGATTTGGAAGATATTTCAGAAAGCTTCCCTCCAAAGTCATCACTTGTCCCAGTCTTTTTTTTCTTTCGGCGTTGAACTCATTCATCATGTTTGTACATACATGAGCTGGTTCATTGATTTTATTTAACAACTTTTGGTGGCAAGACATGTGTGGAAAGCGATTCCGGTTACTCTTTTCTTGAACAAAAGACATCAATAGTGTGCCCGTTAATTCCAGTTTTTATATATATTAATGCTTTTTAGCTGATATTCTGCTCGTCATGATTCTGCAAGTCCTCCCAAACTCTCTCCCGTTCGTAAGGGATGTTAACATGCTTGGTTACATTATGTTTAAGGTTCTATATTTTAAAAGTTTCACATCACTTGAATTATCACTTACTCAGTCAGATCGATTGCGCCAATTTTCTTGTTTTACTAATGGTCCACTTGAGATGTTTAGGGTTACCCACTTGCTTAAAAGGAAATAAAGGTGTCTTCTTGTGTAACATCTCTTTTATTTTGGCCGACATACCTCTCTCTCTCGATTGCAATATGCAACCCTCATGAAGAAGTGCTCGTTTAAAACAACCCATGGATACCACTGAATATTCTCAGGCTCCTCCACTTATGTTGTTTGCTCCTTCTACCTCTCGCAGGCGCTAACACAAACGAAGTTCACCTTTGGTTTCTCCTCCACCAGAATCTTCTCCACCAAAAGTCGAATCGCTCTCCACCTCATCTGACGATGACACCGATCACTTTCTTCCCAAAGAATCTCGGCATGAGGCTAGTCGCCAAACCTTCCAGGCTCGTTTCCATGAGACTTCTGATCTATTCCGGCTAATGAATCCCAACTTTCATGTCTCCAGTCTTTTCCTTTCAGTGCATGCTGCTCAACGCTACATGAAATTGTTATCTCGTAAGTTTGTCACTCAACATAGTCTCCGTCTTACAGTGGAGAACCTACTTGATGCTAGAAGGTTTTTGATGCTGGTTTAATCTACACAGTCATTGTTCGGATCCGTTTTAACTGTGTGTCGTTAGAGAATTTGTGGCTAATCTGTTAGAAGCTGAGGAACGAGGTGATGGACTTGCCGTGTATGTAAAGGGGTCTCTGGTTGAATTCTCTCTGAGTTTAATCAACTCAATGTACTACATAGATTTTGAGGTAAACCCTGACTACATGGCTGAGAACATTGATTGTGTTTGTGCCTTTATCACTAATAATAATATTCGAAGATGGGAAAACATGAGCTCTAAATACCTGACCAAGTTGAACCAGGTTCTCTACAAGTTTTGTGTGCTTGAATTGGATTCCGACCACCAACTACACATCTATGACTCATTATCGTCTCAAGTTTCTGTACATGATCAGTCACTATCGAGGATTTGACTTCGGTAGAATGACGTACAATCAGATCATGAGTATGACTGAGAAAACAAGTGGGGACAAGTCACGAAGGATCATATTTCCAACACTGATTCAACAAATTCTTCAGTGTCAACGTGTCATTCCTCCTGATGTGTGTGATGAAAACTTCACTGGATTTCTGAAACCTGTAGTCAAGGACAAGAAAATTGGACAGGCTTGGTGCGGACTCAAGTGCTCTTAGTCTTGAGGAGGACAATGATCAAGAATTTGCAAGCCTTAAGACTATTCATATTTGCCTGAGGAGTAAGACGTGTATCTGCTTTCTTATGCTTAGATTTATCTTTTCTCATGAAAACAATGATGAGGACAGTGAGGATAGTGGCTGATGAGCAATCATTGAAATCCTTTGTTGTTTCAGTTTCTCGCTGTCTATTTGCTTCAGTTAGTTTGGTGTTTGTTGTTTGGTCTTGCTTCTATTTGGAATTCATTTGGTTATGTGTTTATGGAACTCATCTGAGACTTGATTAAGAATGTGTTTCAGTTCATATTCATGTGAAACTGCTTATGATAAAATGTCTCTTTGTGCCTTGGCATGCTGGTGTTTTGTAATGTCTTTGCAGGTTACTTAGATTGTCACATTCAGATAAAAAAGGAGAAAATATAAGCTTAAAGAAAGGAGTTTGGTCTTGATGAAATTGAGGATGGGTTACACATGCTGATAGATGTGTAACACACTGTTGCGAGTTAGTTATAGAACGATGGATGTGTCAGATAATCATTGGGTCTAAAATGTTGCTTTGAGGTGAAGTAAAGAAGATTTGAGTTTAACATAATATTAAAAAATAAAATATTGTGTGGGGTGTGTATTTAACTAAATTATTTTGGATAGATTTATGTTAGATTATCTATTGGAAAAAAAATTAAGTAAGAGGTTTGTTTTTGCAAGTTAGCAAAAATAAATGATAAGAGTGTGTAACTTGATCTTTGTGTTTAACATATTAAAAATTGGTATGTTTTTAGTTATGTGTGACTGACAGTAAATTTTTGAAAATTGTTTAAAAATCTTTAATATACAAGTGTTCTTCAAATTTTTGGTGTATTTCTTTATTTGATTGTCTATAACTTTTATTTCTATCCAAACACGTGTTTATTTTGGAATTGGCCGTACTGTGACGGTCCAAGAGAAGGTTGGGGTTGGCGATACGTATGAAACTCTTGCCGTTTCAAAGAACCATGCGACACGTGTTTTTTGCCACATCAAGTAGTAAAAGATTTATGGAATTTTGTTTATATTTCCTGAAAAGGAAAGAGCTACTAAAAGCCTAAAACAAAAGGTAGGGATTAGCCTTAGAAAGGTTTGACAAACAAAAGGATTAGCTTTACAAGTTTTGATAAATAAGAAAAGAAAAAGAATTAGCTTTAGAAGTATCAACTTCTTAGCAAATGAACTCATCATTGTTAGTAGCCAACATATCTCAATTAGATTGAGAAGAATAATTTCAGTTTTATTTACCACTGGAAGGTCTGGTTTAGCTCCATTCAAGAATTGAAGTAGGTTAGAGACTAATGGATGTTCGGCTTATACTTTTCTTTTCTTTTAGAACTTTTTCTCATTACATTTATCTTTTCAGTTGTGTATTGTATGCATCCTCTTCATTTGAAGATTTTAATAATAATGCATTGATTGACAAAACATGTCTCAGTTGGACTTGGAACGAATAATACAAATTATCTTCGTCCCAGTTGTTTAGTAAAACAATATGCATTTGTTCCCTAGTAGATATATGTTCCCATCTCAGAAAAATAATTGATTGTTCTACTTCGACATGAGGTCTACGTTCATGATGCACGGGACGGGCTCACACTAAAAATATGTGTGTAGAAGAAGTCACACCACTGAATATTAATAAATCTTCTCATTATACATATATATTAAGCCAACAATTACTGTTTGCTATGACTTCAGGTCATACATTTTGCAATAAAGAAAAGGTTTTAGAAGCAATAAGTAAGCAACTTGAATGCTTAAAAGTGAAACGGGCAAGAGATAAAACTAGCTAGAGGATATCCATGGTCACCATAGCGAGCTAAGCGCACAATTATTATGGGGGTTTTAGAGTGGAGGTCTTAACGTAATATAAGAACCGTCTCTTAACTTTAACTAAGAAAAAATTAAGACACATTTCTTAAATAAATCTCGTCCTAAAAACCTTGTAATAATCATGGCCTAAACCAAACCTACCACGCCAACCATGTTTCCTATGTATTCGACTTCCTTTTGCCTTAGTTGAGGTCAAAGTAGCATTCATCTCTGTTGTTTTTTTAGAAACTGTCACCAACCTATCCTAAATAAGTCTGCTAGTTGATAGAGTCATTAGGTCGAGAATGAAATCTTCATCCACTTCCTCTGAATCCACTATATCCGAGTCCCAGTCAAAAACGTCAAACTGATTTGTATGCTTCTCACTTTTCTACGATAACAATCTTATAAGACAACAAGTGTTACCAAACTTCACTAACCAAAAAGAACCACGTGTAAAACACAATCAAACGAATCGGAGTAATCCTAATTGTATTATAGATCATAACAAAAATTCTGTAAGTTTGTTGCCAGCCACATTTCCTTTTTTTTATTACAAAACACTTTACACTTCTAACTTCAAAGAAGAGCGTAGAGTTCTATTTGGGGAACTAATGGATCATCATAACTATCCCAAAATAGGTAAGAACTAAGAAGTAGTGAATTATATTTGGCGATTTTAATGAGATGTTTGATATAGAGAAGCATTCGAGTTTTGCAAACTCTCTAATTCGATTCTAATGAGATTTTTGAATTGTATGCGCGAGTTTTAGGCAATGATAAAAGAGAAAGTGGAGTGATCATGAAGAAGTTGGACATGATCTAAATGACGTGTCAAATCAAAAACATTCGCAGTAATAAACTGAAAAATAAAAAATTTAATTTCGTGATGCGTTAGTTGAATTGTTTTTTTTTGTTTTTGAAAAAAAAAATATATATATATAAAACGAATTTATCTATGTAACTCATCTCTGTTAAAAAGAGTATAAGCAATTTTTTGGAGGAGCAACTTTGCAAAAGATAGATTGGGAATTTGGTCAAAAAGGCAAAGGAAACTTATACGGATTTTTGTGAGAAGTAGGAACATAATTAGAAAAATCCACGTGTTCCTATCTATCACTTGAGTGTAATTCTTTCTAGCTTCGATCTGGAGTTGATATTCTTTTTCTTGTACTATGAATTTTGTCTTTAGCTTTTACTTTTAGTGTGAAACATACATTCATTTTTCTGGCAACTTGTGTATCTTTTCTCTTTTGAGTCTGGGAAATTAGTTCAAAAGAAAAGAGTGCAATAGAAAGATATAAATTATATATCCAGTATCCGTCCAAATTCCAATTTATGATAACTCTAGTTGATTAAAAAACACCAATTCATCGATTCTATAACGATTTATACAGAAAGTATAAACAAAAATACTGAGGAAGAAATTTGGGTAGAAAAGAATAAAATGCACATGTTGTAGAAGTGACAAATGACAACCTCGTATGCACAAACGCGTGATTCGATCATTAAAAGGCAAATAATTCGCATATGATAAGGTTGAGGTTGTTCAAAATGCCTTCACATTCTAACAGATTTTCATCATCACAATCCTCATCCATTCATCATCATTACCCATCTTCACAAGGAAATCGTTTTTTTTTTCAATTTTTCACTGAACTTTTTAACAAAATATTGGATAATAGTATTATAATTTCTTATAACGGTAGGCATTGTAATAGGACAAAGAAAAGAGTTCCTTTAATATTAAAGAATCTACTTTCCAAGGTTCATGCATGCATACTCTCTTTTCATGAGAGGGATAATACTTGTTAAGTAAACAAAACAAAATTATATCCATGGGAAACTCTTTTCTCATAGTTATCCTGAATAACAACACCAATAATAGTGACCCGAGGTAATTTTCCTGTTTCAGTTATATAATCATATAGTTTCAATTATAAACTGTTTTCAGACCAGTAATCATAGTATTATACTGATATTCCTTTTCCAGCGAGTAATAATTAAAGAATGGACAAAACATCAGGATTTTAGGTGATAAGATTGTTCTTATCACATTAACCAAAAAGGGACAGGGGGCCACAGGTGTTCCTGGTCAAGTTGAAACTTGGAAATATTTAAGTTCTTGAAATTGAAAGGCTTTTTTTTAATGAGAAATGATTTTTGAATACTAGACATCATCTTAAGTTGCCTAAAGACATTTCCAACCATTACACCAAATTTAGTGTTAAAATTATATTTAATTGATGTTTTGGTGTCATAGTTTTTTGTCATCTCTAATCATAACACTAAATATTAACACAAAAATTAATATTATATATTATTTAATGTTTTCATTTTTAATGAAGTTTATATTTTTGTTATTTATAATTGATAAATATTTTTATCATATTTATATATTGTATTTGTTAAATTTTTATGATATTATGTTTATAAAATTTATTTACATTTATATTTTTGGTTCAATAATATTATATTAAAAATTACAAACTATTAATTACTAAAAGCACATAATAAAATCATATATTTGTAAAAAAAAAGTTTGTATTAGTTAGTAATACAAATTTAACTATATTATAAAATATGTTATTTTAATGTTTACTGAATATAGTATTACATAAAGTGTTAATTATTTATTATTAAATATAACTTTACATAAAGTGTTACTGATTTCTTATTTAAAAAATAAAATAAAAAATAAAAAAATTTATAATATTTAACTTTTTAGAATATTAAAATGATAATAATCAGTTAATGATTTCTTACTTGAAAATAAAATAAATATTTTAATTAAGTAAAAATAATTTTAAAATAAAAATAATACAATAATATATGTTTGATTACAAGTATGAACTAATAAATAATAAATGTAAACTATATTACTAAATAAAATTACAATATAATATATCTATCAAATATTTGATGTGATGAATAATATTATAACAAATTTGGTGTATTATTATTTAATTTACACTAAATTTGTGAAGATGATATTATTAATAATATTTTATTGAAAATAAAATTTTATTAAATTTGATGTTTTAATGTCTCGATAGAATTGGCGTAACAAAATGGACGCATCTTTTTCTTTCTCTATCTTACTTAACAGTCTGTGTCTATGTGTGTGTACACCCATTTTCTGATTTATAATATGAGTTGATGGTTGTACGAGATTTAAATCTGAAACCCATTTATATACAATAAATCATTTAGAGCGTAGACAAAGTTTTCTTTATAGTAGGTGAGAACTCTTGAAATTCAATACAACTCATTGTTTAAAAGAACTTGATACACAAAAAAATGACCAATAATTATTGGTCAATATTAACAATAATAATATTATTTCCTTATTTCTCTGATGGAAAACTAGTATATAGAGAGGAGCTTCGTTGCTCAAACCCTTTCCTCTTCTCTCTTAAAACCTCTCTCCCTCTTCAAAAACCCTTTTCCCTTCTCTCTTACATGACTTTGATTGTTTCTGAGAAGCTTTATTAGGATAAAATGGATTACGATGCATCAAGAATCTGTGAAATAGTAGAAGATGAAGAGCAAATTGATATGCCACCTGGATTCAGATTTCACCCTACTGATGAAGAACTCATAACTCACTATCTCAAACCAAAGGTCTTCAACACTTTCTTCTCTGCCACCGCCATTGGTGAAGTTGATCTCAACAAGATCGAGCCTTGGGAGTTACCAAGTAAGTTTCACAACCTTTCAGGGAATTAAAAATTGTTTGTACTATAAGAAAGCTGTAAATATGCATATATATGTGAAGTTCAAAAAAAAGAAGAATATAAATCTTTAATAAAAAAAATTCACAAAACCTTACAAATAGTTTGAGACTGCATGAAGTATCATGCCTTTTCTAAACTTGTTTTCTGTTAGTTATTATTGTTCTGTAATTTATTAGACTCACAAATATGTTATGATGGCTTTTGGTGGAATAGGGAAAGCTAAGATAGGGGAGAAAGAATGGTATTTCTTTTGTGTGCGAGACCGAAAATACCCAACCGGTTTAAGGACAAACCGGGCAACTGAAGCCGGTTACTGGAAAGCCACAGGCAAAGATAAAGAGATTTTGAAGGGAAAATCACTTGTGGGTATGAAGAAGACTTTGGTTTTCTACAAAGGAAGAGCTCCTAAAGGAGTAAGAACCAATTGGGTTATGCATGAATATCGATTAGAAGGCATATATTCTATCCAACATCTTTCCCAAACAGCTAAGGTAACATCAAAGAGATTTTTTTTCTTTTTTTTTGGTGTGTGGAAATGAATTGATATTTTGTGTTTTGTTTTGTTGTCTGTGAATGTAGAACGATTGGGTTATTTGCCGTATTTTCCATAAACGTGCCGATGGTACAAAGGTTGATATGTCCCATTTAATGTTGCTTGATTCACACATTAACCGGACTGAACCGGTCGGATTACCTTCGTTGATGGATTGTTCTCAACGAGATTCCTTCCCTGGTTCGTCTACTCACGTGACCTGCTTCTCCGACCAAGAAACCGAAGACAAGAGACTCATTCATCACGAGTCCAAAGACGGTTCTGGTCCTCTGTTTTACCCTGATCCTCTGTTTCTGCATGACAATGATTCGCTAATGAAACTGTTGCTTAACAGTCACGAAACCCAGTTCCCCGGTACTGACCCCTCCGGTTTAGCCGGTACGGGCCAATCGGGTTGCTTTTGGAATTTCTGAGGTGTAATATCTGTTGTAGACTTGTAATTCATGTGTTCATGTCATTTGTTAGTTAAATAATATAATAAATTCATTTGTCTTGTGCAATGTTGGACCTAATTTAGTTTATAACTAATTTCTGAAAACTAAATTTATTACTATGTTCAATATTTTATCTTGAAACTAGAGAAGTGAGAAACCAATTTTGTTTACTGTTCTTCACAATGACGAAAGACATGTGTTAGGCCACCAACCAAATAGTAATACTATGACTTATGAGCATATTAACAATGTTTGAAAGATCTTATCAATTATTATATTGTTATGTCAAACTCAAAATGTTTAGGTGATCATCTTGTTTTCATACTACCTGATTTTAAAATGCTTACATCAAACTGAACATGTGTGCGTCAATTTTTTTTAGCACTGCCAGGTGATTTTATTAAAAGAACAATTCTACTGTTATTCAAATATTGATTTTAAATAACACTTTAAAATCCAGTGTTATTAAACATGACATGTCATAAAACATTTTGAAATTCATTATTATTGGAAAAAAATTTAGGTTGGAAATTTTAGAATGATTTAAGTATTTATAAAGTATTTGAGGTTAGATTTTAGTTATAAAAATAAAAATCCAAATCTCATAGTTTTAATTGAAATTATAGAGTGGTTTAACAAAATCGTATTAAATCCTCTAATTCACCTACAATTATCCAAAAATTCATAAAAAAATAAATCACTTAAAATTTCAAATTCAATACACTTCCTAACTGAGTCTCTTTAAATGTTTAAATATCTTAAATCAATTACAATCACATAGTATAATAGAAGACAATATTAGGCTTGAAAGATATATAAGATAAAAATGATAGCGTAATGCAATAGTAAAACAAGTAAAAAAACTTGTTAACTGAAAGAATTTAAATATAGACAAATGTTAGCCACATGATTTAGTGGTAGATGGATTTCAGAAATACATATATTTAAACCAATTCATGACATTAAACCTATGTAACCATCCAAATATGAGATCATGTTTAACTTTATTTGAATATCTAGAAATATAATCTATCAGTAGGATCCACATCTCCTTATAGATCAATGTCAGATATTTCAGATTAATAAAAATAAATAAATTTTGAAACAGATATATATATATATATATATATAAAAAAACTTAAATGTTCGAAAACCAATTATTGTACACAAAAAATTGAAATTACGTAAATGTAATTTTCATAACTGCGAAGTAATTTCATAAAAGTATAATTTATACTTGCATCTTCATTAATACCATGTCTTCTTGTGTTATCATGACCATCTATCAATATACATTTATATGTTATAGATAATTACATATGTGAATGATCATTATGATGTTTATCTTTTAGAATATTCTAGGTATTTCAAGATATTAAGATAAGATTAAATCTTTTGGTTGTACCTTATATAACAAGATTATTATTTATGGAATAAACACACAAAAAATACTTTCTCCTTGCAACATGTTATCATCACGACTCTATATTTATTGAGTTTTGCATTCGTTCATTGTTCACCTTGATGCAGTGTTAGTCTTCTTAATCCCCTCTGTGTTCCATCAAAAAGTAGGATTATGTCAAATTTCACTGGCCTTTATTTGAAGTTATTGATATCACTAGAGATAACTATTTGACATGAGGATTATATGTCAAATTTTCCCTTAGTGCAAAGGGACTTGAACATACGGCCATTGAAGGAAATCAAAGCTCAAAATCAAGAAAAAGCAAAAGCTATGAAACTTCTTCATCATCACCTCCATGTGGTCTCAAAACTGAGTACTTAACTGTCAAAGATTTACAAATCCCTTGGAATAATCTAAAGGATAGGTATGACCACCAGAAAACTGTGATCCTACCTAAATCTCGTTATGATTGGACACAATTGAGACTGCAAGATTTTAAGTCTGTAAGTGATTATAACTTAGTGTTGTTCAATCTGTCGTGGTCTATGGGCGTATGCAGAGAGAATGTAGGTCCTACAACATTGGACCCCTTTGATGGATATAAAACTCTTCGACTTCATACCATTCTGGATACATATAGGAGATATTCCGTTCTAGTTCATGAACAGAGAAGTCATTGTTCACATTGCTCGAGCAATGGGTCAATACATCCAAATGGAGTATAACGAAGAGATCGGTGGTCGTTTGGAGTGTCAGGATCCGTCTGAATTGGAACATTCATCATCTATTGAGGTTCCAAAGAAACTTTGAGTTCTCTCCAGGAAATAATGCTCTCTTATGTTTCCAATATGAACGCTTGAGAGGTTTATATGAGGCATGCAGTTTGATCACTCATGATAGGGGTACATGTGTTATCAGCAATGGTGGCTCTGTATTATATAATGAAGATGATGATAACAATGATGAGAATGATGATGAAGAAATAGTTTCAAATCAAGGGATTATCATTGAAGATATAATTGAAGAAGAAGAGGTTGCAGATCCGGAACCTGATGCTGATCAGATTCAAGAAGCTTATGAGAAGAATGTAGCTGCTTTGAAAGAAGAAACAGATGATAAAGAACTCTGGGATGGACATGGTATGCATACCATGTATTCAAATGAGGTGAACAGAGATGAGATGTATTCTCCTTATTACCAAGGAAGTTCTCGTAATGAAAGAGAAGCATGTTTAAAAAGGAAAGCTTGGTTGGAGTCTGTTAATGGAAATGCTACAAAATGCATTAATGGAGAGATAGAAGAATCCAGTGGAACCAGCAAGGCTAAGCGTCTGAGAGAATCAGTGGTGAAAGACTCTGATCATGAAAAGGAGGTTGAAGAAGGTACATAAGAAGTACATGATTTGGTGAGAGGTGTGGTGGGCCCACAACCACCTCTGCCACCATGAGGACAACATGATGAAACTGTTGAAGTCTAGGCTAGGCCTGGATATTCGGGTATCCATTCGGGTACGGGTCGGTTCTTTCGGGTATCAGGTTTTTTGGGTTTTTCGGGTTTTGAAATTAAGTTCCATTCGGGTATTACAAATTTTTGGGTCGAGTTCGAGTCGGGTCCTCCCGGGTCCGGGTGGGTTCGGTTCTCATGTATAAGAGCTGGAAAATAACCAAATAACCAAAGTATCTAAAACGGGTTCAAGTATTTGTACCCAAAATAACCATACTCGGCCAGTTCGGTTCTAATTTTTGTATCTATATTACCCAAATTTACCCAAAAACAATCAAAAATACCCATTAGACTAGTTTTGTTTGGGTATTTTTATCCAAATTATCATATTTTATCTGAAAATACTTAAAAGTACCAAAAATAACTACTATATTTAACTTAAAATTCTAATTTAAATTATTAAAATAATTATAAGTATAATTATAACTAATATTTTAATATATACATTTACATTTCGGATATCTTTGGATACTCAATCAGTTCTCGGTTCAGGTCGGATTCAGTACTGGTTCTTCGGATATAGCAATTTAGGACTCATTCAGATATTTACCCTGGGTCCAATCGGGTTCGGGACCCTGATTTTCGGGTCGGTTTCGGGTCAGTTCTTTGGGTCCGGATTTTTTACCCAGGTCTAGTCTAGGCAATGACTCGACAGTTCGATGTGTGAAGCAGATAAATAAAAAATATCTCTCGTACATCATTTGCCTTTCAGAGACAAAGCAACATGATGATTGTGTTTGAGATGTGGTTTCTCTGTTGGGTTTTAATAATTACCTAACAGTTCCTCCTAGAGTGTTTAGTGGTGGATTAGCTATCTTCTGGCTTCATCATGTTCATCTTTCTGTTTTATGTTGTTCTCTTAATTTCATAGATTGTAAAGTCAGTAATAATGAAAGTACTTTCTATTTTTCATTTGTTTACGGTCACCCAAACCTAGCCTTACGTTTGCATACTTGAGAGATAATAGAACGGGTATGCATAACAAGAAAGAATGAATTGTGGATGTTACAAGGAGAATTTAGTGAACTGCTTGGGAATCATGAGAAGATTGGTGGAACATTAAGACCAGAGAGTTTGTTTGTAATGATTTCCTCTTCTTAGTTCAGAATAATAATTTGGAGGATACTAAAGCTATTGGTAATAGATTTTCGTGGATTGGAAAAAGAGGAAATCATTACATACAATGTTGTCTGGATAGAACAATGGCTAATGGAGCATGGTTTGATTTATTTCCTGCAGCCATGACTGAGTTTTTGGAGATTAATGGATCTGATCACAAACCTTTAGTAAGCTTTCTAACTAATAAAACAAAAGAGCCAAGGAAAACATTAAGATTTGATAACATAATGTGTGAAAAAATTGTT
The DNA here is from genome assembly GCA_012274485.2 of Sinapis alba. NCBI lineage: Eukaryota > Viridiplantae > Streptophyta > Magnoliopsida > Brassicales > Brassicaceae > Sinapis > Sinapis alba. The sequence continues at coordinate 209,709 of MU105647.1, read as the reverse complement.
TTTATGATTCAGTTATAAAAAGATGGAGAGGAACATGTCATATGTAGTTGTTTGATACACCTCTTTCTCAACAACTGATCAGATGTAGGAAAAATATTTCTCTATGGAAGAGGTCAAACAAACACAATGCATGTGGCAATATTCATAGGCTACATGGTCAATTGGACATAATTATTGCATCAAATAATGCTTCTAATCAAAATGTAAATGATGTGAGAGAAGAACTTGATCAAGCATATATGGATGAAGATTTTTTTTTTTTTGAAACAGAGGAGTCAAGTGATGTGGTTGAGAGCATGAGATAAGAATACTTCCTACTTTCATTATGTTACTAAAGCTCGCCGAAATCGATTACATTTGTCTGCAATGCAAAACAGTTCAGGTGTGATTCATCATGGTCAAAAAGGCGATTGGAAAGATAGAACATGATTATTTTCAATCATTATTTTCTAATATTACTGATGTTTCAAGTGCATTTTTTTGGAGTATTTACTGATTTTCAGACACAAATTACAGATGAGATGAATTTGGACTTGATAAAACCAGTATTAACTTAGGAGATAAAGTATGCTATGTTTGATATTGTCTCTCACTATGCTTCAGGACCAGATGGTTTCTATGCAGCTTTTTATCATCAATATTGGGAGAAGTTCAAGCAAGAGATAATAGAAGAAGTTACAAAAAAAAATTATTGAGGGACAACTGGATGCTCAAATAGAAGAAGTTACAAAAAATTTTATTGAGGGACAACTGGATGGTCAACTCAACCATATGTACATGTGTCTCATTCCCAAATTCTACCCTCCAACAGAAATGTCTCAGTTTCGACCAATAGCGCTTTGTAATATTGCTTATAAAGTGATTTCAAAGATTCTGGTGAAACGTCTGAAACAACATTTACTTGGACTCATCACTGAGAATCAAGCAGACTTCATACTAGAAAGAATGATTACTGATAATGTCATCATAGCACATGAAGTGTCTTATAGTCTTAAAGTTCGTAAAAGACAAGCTTCTTCTTACATGGCAATCAAAACTGATGTTACAAAGGCTTACGATCATCTGCAATGGAGTTTCCCGGAAGAAACAATGAGAAGTATGAGATTTCATGATAAATGGATCACGATGATCATGTCATGTATAAGATCAGTAACGTACTTGATGCTTATCAATGATGCTCCTAAATAATTTATAATACCAAAAGAGGGATAAGACAAGGAGATCTCTTGTCTCCTTATCTTTTTATTCATTGTGTAGATCCTATCACATATGATGAATAGGTCAATGAATAAATGATCTTTACTGGGGATGAAAATTGCCTTGCAAACACCTGCAATTAATCATTTTTTGTTTGCAGATGATTCTATGTTTTTCTCACTTGCTAACCCAAAAGCTGGAACAACATTAAAAAAAATCCTTGAAGTCTATGAGACAGTGTCGGGTCAGGCAGTTAATCTTGTTAAATCTTCCATTATCTTTGGCTCAAGGGTTTCTCAACATGGTAAAACAAGAATGAGAATTATTTTGGGTATACACAACAAAGGAGGGATGGGTAAATACTTAGGTTTACCGAAAAAAATTGGTAGCAAGAAGAGTGAAATATTCAGGTATATAGTTGACAAGGTAAAGTCAATAACTCAAAGTTGGCATCAACGTTATTTATCCCCAGGAGACAAAGAAACTTTATTAAAATCTATTGCATTGGCGATGCCAATTTACACCATGAATATTTTTAGGCTAACAAAAGAGATTTGTGAGGAGATTAATGAAGAGAGAAGAGGGTTTAGGTTTTAGAGATTTAGAAAATTTCAATCAAGCTCTAATTGGGAAGCAGGTATGGAGAATATTACAAAACCCAGGATGTCTTATGGCAAGAGTCTTGCATGCTAGATATTTTCCAGATGGTGATATCTTGAATGTTGTGTTGAAGAAGAAGGCCTTGTATGCTTGGAAGTCGATCCTTCATGGCAAAGATCTTGTTAAAAAAAGAATGAGATATGTAGTGGGTAATGACTTTAGATATAGCATGTGGAAGGATCCTTGGCTCCCTGCCCAAGACTACCAAGACCAATTACTCCAATAATAAATGAGAGTAAAGTCAATGAATTTTTCACAACATATGAGAATCATTTGAATGTTGAGAAATTGAGACACGGGGTATTAGAAGAAGATGTTCAGGGGATATTAAGAATCAAAATCACTTCAAGGGCACAACAAGATTTACTTGGATGACTGTACAATGAAGATGGAATATACACTGTGAAGTCATGGTATTGGTTGCAATCACATCTTCCTACAGAGCTTGCTATTCCTCTTTTTTCTGGAAGCATACCTTCAAAGCAGCGAATTTGGAAAATAAAAAACCCCTCTTAAACACAAATATTTTGTATGGAGAATGTTATCAAAAATATTATTTATTGGGGGAAACTTGTAGCGAAGACACATATACCAAAATGCTATTTGTAAACGGTGTTGGTCAGCAAATGAAACAGATGAGCATTTGTTCTTTCAAAATATTACATGGCGAGCTTTAGGTATCTCTAATATAGTTATCAATAATCTTTCGGCCACTTTTGAACAAAAGCTGGAAGAATGTATAAGATGCTCTACCTCTTCTCGTTTACAACATCTACAAGACTTGTCAATTTGGATTCTTTGGAGAATATGGAAAAGTAAGAATATCCTAACATTTCAGCATAAATCAATTCATTGGAGAACAACACTGCAACTTGCTAATGATGATGTGAAAGAATTGTTGAATACTGCATGAATTAGAAGTCTTCTGACTTCAAATAATCAAAAGCATACATGTCAAAGTTTATATGATAAGTGGAAAAGTCCACCAGCAGGTTGATTAAAATATAATGTTAATGGATCCTATATCAATGAAGTGCTTCCATGAAAGGTGGGATTAAATCATGCGAGATAGCTTTGGTTTTTATAAAGAGGCAGTCCAAGCTATAAGGAAATAAGTTAATAGTGTGTTGGAAAGTGAACTACAAACGATTCTGATGGTAATACAATACGCGTGATATAATAGACATAAGAAGGTAATCATCGAAACTGATTGCAAAAGAAACAATAGAGATGTTGAATAACCATAATTTTTTTTTTATGTTTATAATTGAAAATGAAAAATACAGTAGTTGAAGAATCAAATAGAATTCGTCCAATTTTTTTGGATAAACAGAATATCAAACAAAGTAGCAAATAAGCTGGCGAAGAAGCTGATACATGAATCTAACGTATTTTTATTTCACTTTTATGTTCCATCATTTTTTACAAATGTATATATGATGATTATGTTCAATCAGCTTAATAAAATGTCGAGTTATAAGAAGAAAAAAAAAAATTCTAAAAAACAAACGTAACCGAAGCAAAGTGGAATAACGGACCTTAACTCAAAATTCCCCAAGCAATCTTCAAAAATTCCCCTTTCTCCCTTTAATAAAATATATTTTCTTTTTGATTTTTTTAAAATGAAAAATATAGCTAAAGACCCTAACACCCCTAATAAATCAGTGTTATTACTAACCCAATACATAATTAAAAGAAAATAAAAAGGAATTTTTTTTTGAAATTTTTGGGAGAAAAAAAGCAGCACCCAGGGAACCAGTAGAAGGAGGAACAAGGTTTAAGAAACTTGACAAAAAAAGAGACGGCTACTTGACTAAAGCAGCAGTCTAAGAAACTAGAGCGCAAATCTTGTGGATGGAAGATTTTGGTGGGAAAACTAGGAAAGAGGAAGCCGCTTAGGAATAACGCTCTCAACGGAGAGTTTTGGAAATCTCTGGATCTACTATTGGAAACAGATTCGCTCAAACCCTCGTTAGCGATGCCATTGTTGCTATTACTAGAACAATCTCTAGTCAAGAAAATGTGATCATCAATGTGCTTGGCGCGATCCAAAAACAGTCCTCCTCTGAAACAAAATGCATCAGACAACGAAGAAGTTGATAAGGATGAAACAGAGGATGTCTAAGACCGAGAGGACATAGATTCATTCCTCAACAACTTTTTCTCCTCCTCATGATCTTCGTAATCAGTTTAAGAGACAAAATTCAATGGTTTGGAGACAGGAATAATAACATCTTCTCCAAAAGGAAGAAGATCAATGTGAAGGACGTCTCTCTTTTTGAAACTGAAACCCATAGATTAGAAAAAGTTACAGTTAGAAACATTGTCAGGATTCATGGTCTAGAGGTCTAAATCGCCAATTGCTTGAACAAATTCATCTTCTTCGACTTGGGAGTTGCAAATTGGAAACCTCTTTACACGAGCATTGGAGAACCAGTCCTCTTTCTCCTCGCTCCCTCGACTCCCCATCATCATCACCATCACCACCAGCTTCTTCTGCCTCCCAAAAAAAAGAGTAAAAATTCCCAGCAAATCTAAAACCAGTTCTCTGAAACAACACAAAGAGCAAAGAAAAAGAATGGAGATTGTATGTACTTACATGTTGACCGAAATAAAACCTTTTGTTTTGGGAATCAAGTTCTGAACTCTCTAATAATGGAAAGGAATGTGATTTTTTTTTTGTTAAGACTATGAAACCTTGTATCGATTCAAGGTTTCACCCTCTTTTAACTGTAAAGACTCTTCAATCTCCTCGCTACGAAACTGAAAAAGAGTTTGATTTTGATTTAAAAGTAAAGAAATTTGGAAAGAGAGAATTATCGAAAATTTCAGAGCTTTCTTTGATTATACGAAGAAGAAACAAATGGAAACGGGAAACAAAGATACTTTCTTTTTATATTTTTTTCTCTGTTTTATTATTTGTTAATTTACTTGAGAAAATAATTTGGAAATAGTCGTCGGCAACTAATAAACGTCAACTTACATTTTCTGCACTTGTGCTTGCTTTTACACTTTGAAATTGACATCTTTATTTCATAATTTTGAACTTTACTCTTATTTGTATTTTTCCTTCTCGTTTAATTTAGACTATTTACTACAGAGTGTTGAATAAAAAATTTAGCAGTTAAATCGATTGTAAAAGATAGTTGAATTATAAAAATACAGATGTAGATTAAATGGAGTTGAATGCAAGAAAAAGTATAACCGCAACTTTATATGAATTTTATATGAACATTTACTATTTTGAATTATCTATAAATAAAAACTAAATTTATTTAATTTGGACATCAAAAGACGAAAAACGGATAATACATAATACAAGATAAGATAAAATTATAATAAAAATTACACTTAGTAATTCTTGGTAGTCTTCAAGGTAATAGTAATACTATCTTACACATAGTAATACTTTGAACAATTTTATGTTTTTTTAGTAAAACCATCTCAACATGAAATATTTTGTAGTAAAACCGATTTTTTTATACAATAAAAATCATTAACGAAGAGTATTACATAAACAGTTTATCAGAAACATATAGTTTTATCGACTCTACTTATTATAGCTTTAGGATTCACACAACAACCATGAAAAACCATGAAAGTTAAGAAATTATTTTGGAAAAATGATAAATATTTCTAAAACTATAGAAATAATCATCTATATAGTTTTAATAATCTTATTTACTATATACATAGTCTAATATATAATATATTGGTTCTATATGCTAATTATATATGTACTAGTAATATATAGAGTTTCAAATTATACATAATAAAACTCAGTAATCCTAGTAATCTGAATTACACATGATAAACTCAATAATCTTAGTAATCTGACTATACACAATAAATCCAGTAATTCTAATAATCCAATTACACACAATAAACTCAGTAATCCTTATAATCCGATTACACACAGAAAATATAATAAAATTACACATTCAAACACCTAACCTACTACCACATTCAAACCATAGTCATATACTTGACTTTTTTTCATTCTTCTTTTTCTTTTCCATTAGATTAATTGATATAAACTTTGTTTGTTGCGGCTTTTTTTTACTTCATAATATGGAAGAAGTATTTTTATTACTTAAATTTTTCTACTATAATTCAATCAGACATATGAAAATATGATATATTGTCCAGTAATAAGTCATAATATTTATTTTTTAATATATCTAATATTTTAAATTTGTTTAACTTAAAATGTACTACATTACTATAAGGCATAGTAATACACAAAAAAGAAATATATTGTTTCTCTTTTTAATACTAGTTATCCCAGCAACATGCATAAATTTTATTTATCATAAAGAAGACGAGAAGTATGTTTCCTATGCGAAATTGCTGTAGAATACAAGAAAGTAACAAATTTTTTATAACAATTATATATTAATATCATCAAAAGAGTGACAGAGTTTATAATAGAACAAATATATTGAAAAATTATTATAACACAACAGAATTATTTTATCTTCAATTATCATATTCATTTAAATCTTTTATTTAAGTCATTGTTTTATTTGTTTTATGATATAATATATATATATATTATTTTATAAAATTATAAAATTATTAATTCAGTAATAACTATATATATCAAAAATAAATTTAAGATATTATTTTAAATTCAAATATTTTAAAATTAATAATTGGTAGTAATAAAAAAAATAAAAAATTAATGTAAAAAATTATTAAATTTATTTGTTTAAACTAATTGATGATTGAAATACAACAAAATCATTTATTCTACTATTTTATTATTTATAAATATTATTAAATATAAGTAGAAAATTTAAATGAAACAAATTTAAAAATTATTTGTATTTTTGTAGCAAAATAGAAATAAAATTGTAGGAAAAACAATATGATAAAGAGAAAAAATTGTTAGAAGAAAAATTGATTACATGAAAGAGAAAAGATAAAAAAATAATAATAAGAGGACCCACCGTAGTGTTGACTACGTGAAAATAGGGAAGAAAGAAAGTGGCACCCACATGAAAAAGTAAATAAATAAAAAAGAAAAAGAAAAAACAGAAAAGGGTAACGATGGAATCAAAATAGAAGAGGGGTAGTGAGAATTAGACAGGGGTAAAGAGAATAATTTTTGGCTGATGAGGGCATTTTGAGTTACTCCCCTGGAATAACGAGTAAGGGTATTATCGTCATCCTATACAGTCGAAAGCCCAAAACCCTTTCTTCAGTTTTTACCTGCATCGCTTTCTTCTGCATTTTCCCTTAGCATTTTCCCTTAAGCAATTCTCGCCGGAGAGCTCCCGGTAAGTCAGAGATCTCCTTCTCAACCATAACCATATATTTACTTTCATATACAGAGAAATCTCATTAGGTTATCAATTTTTTCTCCACGAATCATTTGGAACAATTATCAGATTTTCATCTTCAGATCTATTTTCACGATTTGTTATTAGGTTGAATTCGTTTGGAAAGAGGATGTTGAAGTTCCTATCAAAAGTAAAGATTGAGTTCAACACATTGGATCCAAGACTCGCCTCTTGCGTCGAGTTCTTGGCTCAGTGCAACGCGAGGAAGGCCAAAGAGTCGAACCCTAACTGTCAGGTTCTGGTGAAACGCAGAACAGACGATCAGCCGCCGCAGATCAGTGTCACTTTCGTTAATGGTGTTGAGGAAGCTTTCGATGCGGCAGCCACGTCGGCGCAGTCCATCAGGAAGATGATTCTTGATAAAGGGCAGTATCTTGAGACAGAACAGATGTTCCGTGAAGCCGGGGAGCAGTGGCCTGTCATCATCCCTGAGGAAGAGATTCACCAAGAAGCTCCTGGTGTTAAGGTCCGTTGTGTTTTCATCATTTATCATTGTCAGTAATAGATTCACCAATAACTGATCTTTGTGTGTTTTGGTTTGGTTGTTTTTTGCAGCCGAGGAAAGCAGAAGACAAGAAGCAATGATGCTCGCTTGATTTGGGTTTACTCTTGTCCAACTCTAGCTTTGGGTTTCAGGTTGTGACAGATAAATTTGTATTGTTTCTTTCTTTATGTGAACCTGAAATGTATGATCTTTTGATCAGAAACAATGAAGTTTAATTCGTGTCTTTCTTTTCTCAATAAGAGGCTGGTAGGCTTGTTTTGCAAGAAGATGAGCCAACATACTGGTGATTCTATGAATAAACTTAAAGCAGATGGATGGAAGTATAGCAGATAAGGCTTTGATACTTATATATATATGTCCTTGTGATACTCTGTTTTGATGTTTCGGATTAGAGCTTTTGCATCCAATTTGATACATATATTGTTTAACCCATGTTATTGATCTTGAAAATAGAGAATGTCTATCAAACACTGTTTTTAGTGGAGATTTTGCTAGTAAATTATACACTTTGAAGAAGTTTTTTTAACACTAAAACTTCATTAACAAGAAGAGATTACAAAGTGGAAGGCTTTAATAAAATATATTGGTGAGATACTGAGCCAGCAAGTTCTAAACCTTCTGAAACTAAGCTCCAAACAAAATAAAAACGAAGTAACTACTATCCGTTAATCACACAACCTAATCTTCAAATCGTAAAACATATTGCAAGATCCTCAAATCCAAAAAACATTCGAAAACATCAAAACTAGAAATAAGCTAGAAGAAGAAATCATCCCCGCCCATTACATAGGCGAACTAAAAGAATCATGAATCCTATTATATTGTTACAATATCAAACCATAAAAACTTATATGAGCCATATGATGTAAAATCAGAACAACCACCATGAGATATAAATTGATTTCTCTTACAGAGAGATAGCAAGGACCACATAGACGAACATCTGCTTTCTGCAACTATATCGCAGATGAAACATAGAAAACTACGAGAATCAGATTACATGTAACAAATCGAACACAAAGCTCCAAACAAAACTAGAAGACAAAGACAAGTAGATCTGAGACTCAAAAAAACATAGAGCAAAAGCTTCTACAAGGTTCAACAACCGAGAGAGAAAAGGTCAAAAGAAAAAGAGAAAGGTGATTGAAGCGGGATAAAGGAACATGACAAACAAGAAATCAAAAGAGATGACTCCGACGGTGACGCCGAAGGCACGCCATCACCATAGATGCAAAACAAAAGCGGAGAAGACGAATAGCATAAGAGAGAAGGAGGAGAATATTATTCAAGAGAGAGATACTTTAAAGAAGCTAGTTTGTTGTTTATGAGTTTGTTTAGTGAGTTTATTATAATATATATATATATATATATATAATAGAAAAATGCTATTTTTGTAGAAAAGTATAAGAATATTATTTTTGTTATAATAACATTTTTGATTATCTATAGTATTTTTTCTTTTTATTTTTAATCGGTGACATAAACCAACTCTTCCCTCTATAAATAGAAACATAAGAAGAAGAGAAGACATCATGAATAATAAACATCACTTTGCTCTTTCACATATCACGTCTAATCATGTTTTTCTTACTAAAATTTTGTTTATATTTATATTAATATAATAATAATAATATATAAATACATATATATATCTTTATTTTACCTAAATTACAACAATGTTATCCGCACAAGTGCTCTTATACCAGCGAAGTGAGGTTTAATTTATGTCTTTCAATATATTAAATTTATTTTAATTTTATTATTATGAGAGTGACAAGTTCTGCCTTCTCCGTTTATTTTTCGGGATGATAGGTGTTACCTTCCTCAACTAATCGTTATGGTAAACTATGGCTTCACTATCAAAGAAACATATGGTAAGCTTTATCTCTATGAATTAAAAAGGTCAATATGGTAAACTATGTCTCTTCAGACCATATGGGAAGGCTTGGTCTGCTTAAATAATAATAGAAATAGTCCAAATGATAGATTATATCTCCTCAGACCATATAAAAAGTTTTGTCTATTTGAATAAAAAATGACCAATATGATAGACCATGTCTCCTAAGATCATATGGTAAATGCTTCTAGTATTATTTAAATTATGTTACTTAAATTTTTGTATTTAAATTATGTTTTTAATTCATGCCTTTAATTTTTGCCTTAAAAATTTGTATTTAAATTCTTCATTTAATTTCTCGTTTTTATTATATTTTATTTTATTGTTCTATGAATACAATTATCATGTTGAATTTGAAAAAGTTCAAAATAATTGTCTTTATTATTACAAAAAATAATTATATGACATGGACAATACGTGCAAAGATGCACATGAGAGAAAACTGGGTCTTAGTAACCGTCAATAATTCAAAATGGTGCCAAATGAGAAAAAAAAAGAAAATACATGATATTTTTACGATACCACATATATGATGGTATAAAGATGAATATATTATAAAAGAGAATCCTTCAAATATTTGGAAATTATTAAAAGAGAGGTTTGATCACCAAAAATATGTGATCTTACCGAAAGCTAAACGCGAGTGGATCCATCTCCGGTTTTAGGACTACAAAAGTATTATTGAATATGATTATGGATGTTCTGAATTTCATCAAAAACGATGTTATGTGGAGAGAAGATATATGATTATAATATGATTGAGTAAAATCTCTTCACGTTCAATCCTGAAAATATAGTTATGCGGCAACAGTACCAAACAAACATATATACTTGTTATACGGAGTTGATGCAAGCCTTCCTTGTAGCAGAGCAGAATAATCAACTCGTAACGTTAAACCATCATTTTCGTCCCACTGTATCTGCTTCATTCCCTGAAGCAAATTTTTTACCATCCAGTTATAATAATTGGGAACGAAGAGGATGTGGACGTGGTCGAAACCGTTATCATGATCGTGGAAGAAGACGAGAAAGAAGATTTTGTCCCTATGATGAAAGAAATAAAAGTAACTTCCACGAAAATGAAAGGGTTGGGATGAGAGAAAGTAAACTGGACTTTTTGCTACATATGCGGTATGAAAGGGCATTGGTACATGTTTATTGTATGCCAAAATATTTTGTCGATATGTACCGAGAATCCCAAAAGGCAAAAGAGAAGTAAAACAAACTTCATCTCTGATGAACACGATCTATCTTTTTATGGTTTAAATAGTAATACTCATCTTGACGTGTCAGACTTTCTAGTTGATCCAAAGAAATATCAATGAATAATAATATTGATGTGATATAATAGTTATCTTCTTGAAGAAGATAACATTTACTGTTTTCTATTGTTTATATATTTTGTTGTAAGATATATGATATATGATAGATTTTATGTTTAATGATTTATATCTATATATATAAAGTAGAAGAGAGTCTCTTCTCACACTGCCACGTAATCAGAAAAGGATGAAGCGTTTTTGGATACATGTCCTATTCAAACCGGCGCTGATCCTGTGTTTTATTTTTGAGTATGGGCTTTTATAACAATATGCCAAGCCCATTTAAGCTTTAGGTTTCTTAGTTTAAAATTTCGAGTTCATTGATATATTGCTTTTACTTTTACTAATAATCATGCAATAATAATATAAGTTGTTTTCTATATTTTTTAATATTTTTCTTAGTCAACATTCTTTCCTCACCTTTAAAAGAAGAAGTTGTAATTCCCAAATTCTAAGATATCATATTATTAATAGGTTTTATGGTTTCACCTACAAAAAAATGAAATATCCCACTAGCATTTTCTAAAAAATAATGTCGATTTCATTGAATAACAATTTTTATTTTAAAAACACATAAACTGATGCTTATTCAAAATAGACTTGACCAAAGATATTGTACTTTATTGCATAACCTCTTTCTTCGAAGCCATTTCAAACAAACAAATATACAACTGCCGTTGACCTAAATATGATATATTTTCAGGGATAACATATGACGAAGATTATGAATGATATTTAAAATTAAACGTCGGCATCCAGTTAGAAAAATTCCGAAAAACCTAAATGATCTAAATTTTTTTTTGCAAAACTCGCAAGCTATTAAAATGTGAGTCAAACATTTTTTGACATCTTCAAAAAGCAACCCAAATTAATTCATAATTCATTAGTGAACAATTCAACGTAAATAATCTAATAACATTAATATATTTGGTTACCTGATATTTCATTAATATTACACCACAAATTGAACCAAAAACATCAAAAGAAACATAAAAAGGAAAACCAAAACATGAACTACAACTATTATATAGCAGTAACCGCCATCTAATAATTATATATATATATATATATATATATATATATATATATATATATATATTTTCACTATATTCAAAAACAAAAAAAAAAGGTATTAGATACTTCAGTCAACAATTTTAACACATATGAAAGCATTGATAGCTTTGATGGAAACTCTTCAGACATAAACCATGCCGCATATTTTAGAAATCTTAGCTGACAATACTTTACAGCGGAACCATTCAGGATGATGAATCAGCACAAATCAGTACTTCTACCACAACAGATCTATCAAAGGACTGAACCATCTTCGCCAATCCGCAGATGAGAACTATGACAGCAGTGCATATCTTTATGTATATTAATGCTGTGCATAGACAATTTTAAAGAGGGAAAAGAATATGTGGATAAGCTATTCATGAAAAATAGTCAATTCAAGTCGAATCAATGTTGGAGCAGGATTAAGAATTCACTTACTGGATTCACAATCCCTTGAAAACAAATTATTCAACCAATACGGTCTCAATGAAGCTCCCAACAAATTGCGACCTCTTTAACATGAACAAAGTATGCGAGGATTGTTACTACTTTAAGAGGATGAAATAATTTATTATCTTCCTCCGACAAGATAATGACAAACACAAACACAATCATTTACTTTTTTTCTTTCTCAACATCATCTTGACTTGATGTTCAAATTTCAACTGAATTTACACTTCAAAAACGTAACGAACTACGGTTGCTAACCACTGTCAAATGAAAGGAGGAACATATATCACTCTCTTTCAACATATTTTAGTCTTCATATTTTTGAATATATTTTCTTTACTAAGCCTATAAAATAAATTATAAATTCATTTAAGAATAAAACATAGGAACCCGGCGCGTTGTGCCAGAAAACCACTAGTTAATGTATATTTTATGAATATTTCAAATTCAGTAAAGCCAAAATTTAATACTCAGAATGAAAATATATGTTTGGCTGATAGTGTGTCAATGCACACGATAATTAAAGATAAGAAGTATGTCTTAAAATAAAAGATTACTTTGGAAGCTTAAGTACAATATCGGGTTAGTGCAAAGATTATTATAGGATAAGGAGCTTAGGTTTCTCCGGCTCGTTTTCAAGGATAAGGAGCTTTGTCTCAATGCACCTAGCGTGGAGGTTTGATGGTCAAAAAGCTGGGTCTTCATCATCCTTCGGGGTTCGTGGTCTGCGTTTCTTGTGGTTCGTCGGGGTGTCGTCGGAGCAATATATTAAGAAGCAGAATTCCCCTAATAATGTCCGCTCTTTGGTGTGCGCTTTTCTCTTTGGTCTTCCTCCGGTGTATCTGATTGCTTGGGTGCTTTGTAGATTTGATCTAATTTTATGATTGGGTTTTACTTTTTACTTTTGTTTATTATGTTTTGCTTAAGTTTCCGGAGATTTTGTTCAAATCTGTCGGCTTATGTTTCCTGAGTAAGATGTTTTTTTACTGCTAGTTGTAGTTTTTAGAAATTTGATATAATTTGTTAGTTTAGATTTTCTTCTTTGTGTAATATCTGTTTCTTCATCAATGGAATGTCTCAGAGGGTTTTTTTTTCTTTTACGTATAAATCTGTGACACTATTCTTTTTGAAAATCACTAAAATTTCAACAAACTATACTTAAAGATTCAATTTTTGTATTTTTTCAATTTAGAGTATCAAGATTTCACCAAATTTATTTTAGTTAAATTAAATATGTTAAGTAGGTTTTAGTGTATGTTTAAATAACTTTTAGTCTGATAAGGTAATCATCTCAAATACATAATTCAATACACACTGTTTATTTATTTGATTTTTTCATTATTTAATTTGGAGCACTGGTTAAATATCAGTTTAAATGATGCTTTAAAATTGTACTCAGTACGAAACCTAGGGTACTGGATCAGAAAAAAAAAACATTTTTATTGGTAAATCTCAAATCAACACTCTGGTTCGAGTTTTCAACACTCTGGTTCGAGTTTTCAACACTCTGGTTCGAGTTTTGGATAGTATACATAACTTACGCAAACAGCAAATGAGTTTCTTTAAATGTATATTTTACAGACAAGACCTCTATTGAGAAAACGTATGTGCATAAATATACCAAACAAGTCTTGGTCCCTCACTCATTACCTCTGTTCTCTTGCCGGAGCATTAGGATTCCCCATCATATCCATCATCATTTTCTCAGGTGAATCTTCCCAATTCGTAAACGTCTTCAAGTCAATCTGCAGATACATTAAACAACTTGTCAAACTTGGAAGTCCTTTGTGCACTTGCATAATAGATCTTATGCTCTTTTTTTATTTTTACCTTTCGACGTTGGTCAGTGAAAAGCTCTTCTCTCTTCTTGTATGCTTCTTGAACTTCCTTAGCAGCTTTTCCACCTAATGCCCATGCTTCAACATCTAACACCAAAGCCTCTACTGGTAAATAACCCTGCAACAACACATGTTATAAAGATCCAAGACCACAGAACTTGACACATATATAGACCAGCACTTATGTGTTACCTGGTTTGGGAAGAGAGAGCCAGGCTGGTAAGTTTTATCAACTGCATGATGACGGATCGTGATCTTAGCAAAGTCTTCGTCCATGAAGATTCTCTCGTTTCCTTGTGTTCCCCCGAATCCAATTCCAACAGGCTTTGGGTTTGCGTCATAGACTCTACCAGAGGGATGAAGATGGCTATATGCAAAGTTTTTCTCTTTGCCTGAAGATGAACACAAAACCATATAAGACTACACTAATGCAAAAACTGAATACGCCTATGAAAATTCTCTGATGTGTGCAGTACCTGAAGATGAGAAAGCATGAAAGACAGGACTAATGGAGAACAAGTTCCCAGAGCTTCCGTAAAATGTATCCCTGTTCTCAAAACCTTGCTGCAAGATTGCACCAATGACCCACTTCCTCTCGCTTGAAGTAGCCTCATGATCAACTCCACCGCTTGCAGAAACTATCAATAGTATCGGGGCATGATACCCTTGAACGTTGTCCCACAGTCGATTCATGCCTTTCCCATGATGGTATGAGCTGAAAGACAGATGAACATAGAACACCTTAAGTACACTATAGAGACAGAATTTTCACAGAAGCATGACAGTGGGATTACCGGTAAAGAAGATTTTCATTGGTTTCATCGCTACTGCAGGGAAAGCATGAGCTCAAGATCTCCTCACTTAACGTATTCTTGGACGTCAAAGAAATCGCCCATGCCCTTCCACATGTTAGAAGAGTGTTTTCACATGTCTTGGACGCAGAATCATCTCCACCAGCTGACTTTGAAGGCCCAGATCCATCCTGTAATCCACTTTTAGTAAACACCTTACGGTTAAATGTGAAGTAGCAAGTAGAAAGAGTACCTCTGCATTTAAACAATGCTGAAGTCTCGAGTTGCAGAAGTGAGAAAGACAGTCAGTGAGGCTTGGAATCGTTGTCAAAGCCCACGTCAGGAATTTCCCGACAGGAAGCTCGAGTTCCAAACCGAAAACATCAGAATCCCAAACATCCAAACTAGTTCCAGATTCAGTGCAAGACACAAGTGCAGACATAATCAAGTGAGTTATATCAGGAAGAAACAAGTCGGTGGATCTACTGCTTCGACCATCCCACGACATCGTCCAACACATCCACAGAAACATAATCAAATCTACAGTCGAGACCGACCCGTTGATCTTACAATCAGCTTCGTCAGATTCGAACTCCAGCTTTGACGAAAAGCCTGCGTTTTGAGCAGTCAGATGAAACAATCTCAAGAGAGTGTTGTAAGACATGGAAGCCGACATTCTTCCGCAGCATTTGACATAACCTCTAGCAAACTCGACCCAACTCAAGCCTCCTCCTTTCTCAGGAACGAAGAACAAATCTACTAGAGATGGTCCTAAATGCTCCAATAACCTCGGAAACGAATCTGGAACTGTCTGGTCTCCTTCACATGTAGTTGTCTTGTAGCTCAAGGTGAAGCTTTTCTACAATAAGAAACAAACAAAAATTGATGAAACTCATCATAAAGCTTAAGCAGAGATCTACAGTTCGATCCTACAAACTCAGTGTCAAAACCCTAATTCACGATCCAATTTTGACGTTTCGTGAGATCAAATCCCAAAATTACTGTAATTGCAAATCCGAAAATTACTCTAAGAACAATCAAACCCGTAATCGAAATAGAGTTATTTTACCTTGAATGATTGGAAGGAAACGGTGTTGGTCTGAGGATCGGCAAGCTTGGAGAACGAGCGTTGAAGCAGAGGAAGAGCACCGGTGGAAGCAGCGAGGCTTTCGATTTCTCGCTTCTCCGATAACTCTTTATTATCTGTAGAGGATGAAGCACCCATGGTGAGAAGAGAAGAGAAGATGGAAGAAATTCAAACGGAGATTTCAGAGGAATGATGATGATTGCTTTTTCATCTTATTGAACAGTTGTTGGCTCTATCTTTCACGATTCGCCACTTAATGGAATTTGACTCATTTCACGATTGATCCGGTTCCGGTTAGTGGTAAATTAGATCCGGATTGTTATCCGATTTGTTTTATTCAGGTACTCTTGACCTGTCCAAAACAATTTATTCATTATATCGAATTTATCTTTTTAAATACACAAATTTCCTTAAATAGCTTCTTTTAGTTTGTTCTTCACAAAAATAATTTTTAAGGAAGAAAATGATCAAAATAGTTTTTTTAGAAACTAATTTTTTTTATATACATTTATACTCTTAGGGTTAACTAATTTAGACTTTAGGGTTTAGAGTTAATGAGTTTGGGAATATGGTTTCAAATTTTAAAAATAAAATAAAAAAAATTGAAAATTTCAAAAAAAAAAAAAAATTATTTTGATCATTTTATTTTTCTAAGGTTATTTTTGTGACAAAAACTTAAAAACGACTATTTAAGAAAATTGCCCTTTTAAATATATGCTGACAATTTTCATTTTAAATAAAAAATTTATGAATTTGTTTTTAATTTGTAATGTAAACTGATATACAAAGTTTGAATTATACAAATTTGAATGTATTGTTAACAATAATTTTAGTCATTTAAATTGATATAAGATAAATATGTATATGATTATATTTTCTATGATAAAAAAAATATTTATATATATTTAAATTTTACTTTGTGTTTAAAATGATATAATATTACTCTAAATTTTGAATGTTTAAAAGATATAAAATATTCAAACGTATGTTTAGAATGTTTCAAGTTAATTTTTTATTATTCAATGTGTTTGACAATAAATTTTCATAAATTTAGGTAAATATTTTTGATTCATAATATTGTTTGGATTGTTAAGAAACTGATATAAGTTAGTTTATGATTATTTTTCTTTAAAAATTAAATTAAATAAATCAAAAATTAAAAAATTAACAATCAGTCAAATTATAACAATTAATTAAATAACTAGTCATTCATAATATTTTTCTGTATCTTTTAATTTGTAACTATATTTAGTGGAATCTCACCTCCATGTACTTCAGGGGCTAGGAACGCTAGGTTCATCGACGATTGTAGCACTTGACATTGCTTCTTTTAGAATTGTTTGGTTGTTAATTTATGATGTTGAAGCAAAAAAGATGTGTAATGTAGACATAGGTCTCTGATTAACTCATTCCTGTTACAAAAGTGATTATGTTTTTTTTTTCTACAAAAACTTATTGAAATAGAAAAAAATATCTAATATCTGGCTACAACCATAAAATACTTTTCCTTGTCGGCAATGACTTGATATTTAATATCGATAAAGCAAAAACAATATAAGCCATGATCATAGGAAATTTCTTAACACAGAAAGGAAAACAGTTTACATGAGGATGACCCGATATCAATTCAAGGTCTTATTATGAACCAGCACAAACACAACAACAACGTTCAAAGATAAATGCCTTAGCTTTTTTATTTAGTACGATGAAGCTAAGCAGAAGCACTTGATCATAACACTCTCCAGCACACAGAGAGGGTTTTAGTCATCGTCTTCATCACGACGCCTCTGGTGGTGGTGTTGCTTGTAGCGATGCTGTTTCTTCTCCTCATCATCATCAGAGTCATTGCCACCCTACAAATTTTGATGCAGAGACGAACAATGTTAAACGAGAACTGTACGCTATGTTATGTTCTTTACAAGGAGTCAATAATGCATCTATTAACTGTAGTTAAAATCATCAAATGTCCTACATAATGTCCAATTTCAACTTAAGTAAACCAATAAAAAATATAGACTTTAGTTCAACAGTGAGATTACTCTACACTATGATCAACAATGGGACTAAACCAATGAAGCTTGTTGTCCAAAGAATCTAGATGCAAATAACGCAATGTTAAGTTGTGTACTATGATCCTACAAGATGTCCAGGTTAAATCAAATACTGAAACAATGAAGTTAAAGAAGAAGCATTCTATTCAAGTAAAAACCCAACTCAGGTTGACATTTATCTAATAGACAGAGATTATTAATGGATGTTCATTCACAAAAGCTGTAACCTTTAGTTTCATTATCATCTTAATTTTCTAGAACTTACATATTTCTTGCGGCCATAGTTCCCTTCCTCATCATCACCAGAACGGTTCCTGCGCTCCTCATTATCATCATCATCATCATTGCGACGGCCATAGCTAGGCTTCCTGTAACTTCCTTCCTCCTGTTCCTCAGATCTTCCATAGCTAGGCTTCCTGTAACCTCCTTCTTCCTGCTCCTCGGACCTTCCATAGCTAGGCTTCCTGTAACTTCCTTCCTCTTCCTCAGATCTTCCATAGCTGCTGGGCTTTATGTAGCTCTCAACCTGATCCTCAGATCCCCCATAGCTAGGCTTCCTGTAACCTTCTTCTTGCTCCTCAGACCTCCCATAGCTAGGCTTACGCTCATACTCGCTCCTCTCTTCACCGAAACTCGGTTTCTTCTCATACCCGGATCCGTACCCGGTCTCAGTCTCCGATCTCCCACCATATCCAGATTCAGGTCTCCGGCCATACTCAACCTCCGTTCTTCCTCCATAACCACCAGACTCAGACTCCGGTCTGCCACCATAGCCACCAGACTCAGACTCCGATCTGCCACCATAGCCACCAGACTCGACCTCCGATCTACCACCGTAGCCAGATCCGTAACTCTGCTCAGGTCTCCGGCCATACTCCGTCTCCGTCGCTCCACCGTATCCCGATTCAGGTCTCCTACCGTACTCAGACTCTGTCTGACCACCGTATCCGGATCCGTAACCGGGATCGGGTCTTTCACCTTGGACATGACCGCCTCCGGCTGAACCGGGTCGAAATCCGGGTCGGGGATTGGGACGGGAGTAGCTGCTGTACTCGGTCTGGAGAGCTTCTTCAGCGTAGGCGGAAGGATCATGGTACGAGGTGAATTCAGGTCTCTCGTACTCGAAATCTTCATCGGCTGCGGAGGAGAGAGGGTAGCAAGTGTCGTCGCAAGGAGGGATCGGACGGCCGTAGATCACGGTGATGTCGTAGCCGCCACTGTACGGCGTAGGATCGAACTCATCGAAATCGTCGACTTCATCCTCGTCTCTGGTGTAGTACGGCATCGTTTCAAGATCTACTTTGATTTCTTAGTTTTTCTCTCTTGGATCTGACCAAAAATGACGAAAGGGAAAGAAGCTTTAAACGCGGAGACGAAGGGGAAACGCTGCGTTTCGTGACGATGATCTGTTGGTCCTACTCCTACTTAATGTGTGGGGCCCTGTTATCCCGCTGTTTACATGGCGACCACTACGAGCCTACGATCCGTGTATGCTGTGCCACGTAGCTTCTCCTTATTGGTTGAGCTATCTGATCGTACCGATTGCCGACTGGTCTAACCGGGAACCATACTTCTTTTCTTTCTACCGACAGATCCTCCTAGTACAGATTGCCGATGGGACTCGAAATTTTAATTTAAAATTAAAATTGAGGCCCATTGAGCAAATGAATAAGGCCCATAAGTGTGTTAACGGTAAGACTTTTGAGGTTCTTGACCTGATCTAACAGAGAAACATTGTACATTTGAATTCACAAAAAGTTATTTCAATGAAACCGTACCTCAATCGCGCTTTAGTCAGAAGAAAAAGCTCGTTGATAAATCTCAAACACTAACGGCCGTATGCATGTTTCTACTATTGAGGAGAATTCATCGGAACAAACAGTGGTTTCACTAACCGTGATTTTTACTCATTAATATACCGGAACAAATGCTAAAGACAGATCGTGTAAGATCAGAACCAGATGTAGACGTAGAGGGAGGTTTTCTTTCAAGTTTTTAGGCACATGCATTTTACCTGGACCATAGACCCGACCCGGAATCGACCCGAAATTTTTTGGTCTGGATAGGACCCCAACCGATCATTTTATTTTATTAGGTTTTGTTGGGAAAAATCTGCAGATCTTAGACCCGGCCCGAACTCGAAATTGACGGGTATCCGAAATATCCAAAATTTTTAGTATATATACAATATATATGAGTGTTTTAATATACTTTTGTTATTATGAATATTTATTTTAAGTTTCATATTTATGTTTTTAGATTTGTTTTTGTATTTTGTTCATATTTTAAATAAAATTTTAGATATTTTTCAGATATTTAAATATTTTTATGTATTTTTTTTATGTTTTTAAGTGTTTTTGGAATGGATCCGAACTGAATCTGATCTGGAACCGGCCAAAATCTGAACTTGAAATTTTTAATTATTTTATTGGGTCCAATTATTTAAGATCTGACATGGATTCGATAAAACCCGAACTGATCCCAAACCAAAAATTCTAAATTATTCAATTGAATCCTAAACTCTAAGATCCAAAAAATCCAAATCCGAAAAAAATCGATCCAAGGACCCGAATGCTCAGGTCTACAAGTTTTATTTTTATGAGTTTCTCGTGTCATTCTCATCCAGGAATGCGAAGGGGAAAGAAGTTTGGAAATCATAGAGGACCCTACAAATTCCAAATTGTGATGACGTGGATAGTCTCTTGATATGCCACGTTGACATAGAAGGCCGAAAGGCAGATATCCCCTTATCCCTCCAAAATCTCTACCAAAAAGCAACTTCACACACACCTCTATACAAATCTAAAGTTGCTCAGAGTCTTAACTTTCAGAGAAAAATCAAAAACGCAATCACAGATTCAACAACAGAGAGATGTGGAAAATATTGAAGTTCTAATATTAAAGAGACAGACAGAGAGAGAAAAAAACTCGGTGAAATGGAGGTTTTATCTTCGGCCAAGTTCGGAACCTACCGGCCTATGAAGACGGAGCTGAGACCAATAACACGGTGGAGAGTGAAGTGTCAGGTGTCATCCATAAAACCCGCCACGTATTCGTCAAGACTCTCCACAGATATTCCTCTCCACGAGTCTCCTCAGGTCTCCTTCTCTTTCTCTCTCCCTCTATAACACGATTCAGATTAAACTGTGCTTGGTGCGTTTATTTAACTGTGACTTTGAGGAATGTTCAGGCGTTGTTCGATGACTATTTGGAGAATACATCGAGAGTGTTCGAAGCAATGTTCCCTGATAAACCCAGAAGCCATAAACTCAACGAGGTACTTCCACTGATACATCTAAGATTTAATTATATATAGTTGAAGTTCAAAACGGGCATTTGGTCTAGTGGTATGATTCTCGCTTAGGGTGCGAGAGGTCCCGAGTTCAATTCTCGGAATGCCCCCTCTAATTTTGTTTTTTTTATCTACACGTACGTTTACTTTGGTTGAATTTTATCTACACGTACGTTTACTTTGGTTGAATTTCAATTTATGCAGGAAGAGTGGAGGATTCAGATGTTACCAATAAACTTCCTCTTCCTCACTGTGTGGCCTGTGGTGGATATGCGTTTAAGTTGCAAATCCAACGGTCAGGATTACCCGGCAGACGTACCTTTAGACATAACCAAAGTTGTTGAGCTCAACATGGTAATTAACTAAATAACATGTCTCTTTCTTTGTTTCTTCATTTTCCATTATTCAAATTTTTACTTTGCTTCTTTTCAGACGAGATGGGAGCTTAAAGGGCTTGACCGAGTGATGGAACCAACTGACTTCAGTTTGGGAGTTAAAGGAGCATTGTACCCAGACCGGAGAGGAAAGCACACAAGGCTCAGAGGTCAGCTAGAGATGAACATAAGCTTTGTTCTTCCTCCTGTTCTTGAATTGGTACCTGAAGACGTTAGGAGAAACTTGGCCAATGCGGTATAGAAAAACCTTATTTGACTATCTTCTTAAGACTCTTATGATTTACACATGATCTGATTTTGACCCGTTTACAGGTTCTGACCGGTTTAGTGGAGAATATGAAGCATAAGGTTAATAGCAGTTTGCTCGCTGATTATAGCAGGTTCAAGAATGAGAGAAGATTACACAAGTTATCTACTAAACCCGAGTTTTAATGTCACAAACCATGTATAGTTTCTCAATCCAACATGAAAAATCGTTTATCAAAAGTCAACGTAACAAACTATATAAGATTTTGATTGTTTTAATTTACTTAGCCAGTCTGAAATACAAAGATTATTAAGTTAAATAGTTACATACAACAAGAGTTCTTTGCTTGTTGCTTATATCAAAAGTCAAATTCAGTAATCCATATTCCTAGGCTCATAGGTAAACCGGTATCTTAGTATTCGGTCCGAGTTTGTCGGTTTCGAAAGCAATTTTTTTTTTTTCAAAACATCTGCGTGTGGTAGAAGTTATTCTACAGATTTTTCTCAACGTTCAATGTTCTCGTGTCAATCTCATCAACAATTGCGTGACAGACGAAGCTTTATATTATCACCACGTAGACGGCAAAATAAACGGGTAACCTCTTGAATAAATTAAACTAAACCAAACCAAACCAAATTGACTTAATTTCAGTGCTAATTCAGACATATTTCTTACAAAACAAAAAGAAAAAAAAATCCAAAAGCTGAAACAATTAAACCAAACCGAATATGTACCCGGTTACTATAGAAGTTGAAAAACAATGTTTCAACAAATATATCTTATTCACTATCTTCCAAATGTGTACCGTGAAAATGTTACTCTCTGTCTCTGTTTTTTTTAATATGTCTCAAACGTATTATAGAGAAGCAAAGACGCAATCTTTCTCTGAAAATATATATATATAATATAGAGAGAAATGTGGAAAAGATCAAATCAAAGATCATCCAATCTTGAAGACCTAAACAGAGAGAGAGAGAAAAAAACTGGTAACATGGCAGTAAGCTCAACGGTTTTGTCGTGTCCGAAGATGGTCGGAAGACGCCGGTCGGTGGCGGCAGAGATGAGAACAATACGGTGGGGAGTGAAGTGCCAGTTGTCACCCGTAAAACCCTCCAAATATTCATCTAAAATCACTACCGATGTTCAACTGCACGAGTCTCCTCTGGTCTCATTCTCACTCTCAATCTCTGTAATGTTATATATGTATGCATCAGTGTTAAAACCGTTTCGTGTTGTAATGCTTTGAAACATCAGGCGTTGTTCGATGAGTATTTGGAGGATAAATCGAGGGTTTTCAAAGCAATGTTTCCTGATAAACCCAAAAGCTATAGGCTTAACGAGGTAACATCCATGTTCCTTTTAGTATAAGTGGGGTTGCATTCGTTACTCAAAACGATATTTTATTTGTGCAGGAAGAATGGAGAATCCAAATGTTGCCAATAAATTTTCTATTCCTCACTGCGTGGCCAGTGGTGGACATGCGGATTCGATGCAAATCCAACGGTCAAGATTATCCGCCTGATGTACCTCTAGACATAACCAAAGTCCTTGAGCTTAACATGGTTCTCTCTCCTTTCCACAAAAATACAAGTTTTGAGATTTTTATTTGTTTCAGAAAAATAGAAGTCAATGTAACTTTTTAACTTGTTTAGCTTTTCTTACTCATCATATTAATTAAGACAATACTATTGAAATAAATTGAATTTTAATTTTGAAATTATGGTACTAAAAATTTTATTTGGCATTGTAAATTAATTTTTAAACTGTATGAAAAATTCAAAACTTCTATTTTCGTTGAAAAGTACCAAACACAGACATGTCTAAATACCTCACTCTTTTGTTCCCTTTGAACGGTTTATTTTCAGATGAAATGGGAGCTTAAAGGGCTTGACCGGGTCATGGAACCGTCTGATTTCACTCTTGGAGTTCAAGGAGCATTGTACCCAGACCGAGGCGGAAGGCACACAAGGCTCAAAGGTCGATTAGAGATGAACATAAGCTTCGTGCTTCCTTCGGTTCTCATGCTTGTTCCAGAGGATGTTAGGAGAAACGTTGCTAATGCGGTTAGAAATAAATGCATTTGCGAACTCAAATTAACACTGTATTCCAAGCTAGCTAGTTTATATATTATCTTATGTTTTTATTTGCTTTCTACAGGTTTTAAATGGTTTGGTGGATAATATGAAGCATAAGGTTATTGAGAGCTTGCTCGCTGATTATAACAGGTTTAAGAATGAAAGAAGAACACACAACTAACTTCTAATCTCAAGGTCTAACCTTTAATTGTTTGAATGTAGTTTATGCCTTCATGTTTCGCGTATACGTTTATATTAAACAAAACAGTTTGTATCAACTAGTATAAAATACACACGGTAAACACCCGACTTTCACCTGCAACGTCGGCCAGGCCAAATAAAGAAGTTTAAAATGGGATGTCGAAATGCTTTTGAGAATTTCGTCGCACAAAAAGTATATTTTGACAAAGTTTGGCCATAACCTGTTGGTTATATGTACGGTAACCTGAAAAGTTGTGAATTATATACTTAAAATAATAAATAATGATTGAATCGTGCACGAGGTTATTTTTTTTAAAGAGTATTTCTATTCTATTTCAAGTTTTGGGTTACATAAAATCTCTTTATAGGATAAAACAATCAAAGTTTTCAAAAGTCTTTGATGATCTTTGAACAATGAATCTTTCTTTCTCTCTTTAACTAACTCCTAGTTTCTACTTTTAGTTTCTGATTTTTCTATCTATCTTTGCCAATGCATACAACTCTTTATATAGAGAGTGAAGAGTTGCAACCAATAGTTACAAGAGTCTTTTACAGTAAGAGACAGTTTAGAAGTTTATTTAACACGGGGAGACAGTTTTTGCGGGTGGGGTAGTTTTAGGAATGAAAAGACGCTGAAAGCCCCAAAAAACTGCTAACTAGAGGGGCTTTTCAGTTATTTAACACTGGAATGAGTTAGGGGTGGCTGGTTAGGTTTTTTTAATTTCAAATTTTGAAAACCGACGGGCCCGATGCAAAAATAAACCAAAATTAACTTTTGTAAATATCTGTGTGTTTTGCGGTTATTTTTTTTTTATTGTTTCACTTTGCAAAGCGGTAAGATTTTAGAAGCGGGGAGGAAGGGGAACGGTAAGGCGATTCGCGAGGGGGATAGACGGCGAGTTTCAGGCTGCAGTTGGAGTGGGACGATGGCGACGAGGCGGAGCAAACGGGGGAAGGCGGGACAAGTAGGTAAGTACCCTCTCCGCGAAGACCCGTGTACGACCTAGGCACCATTGATTTTGATTTTTTTTTGTGTTTTCATTGGCAGACGCGACGGAGGAGGAAGTCGAAGATGTGAAGGCGTTGCTACTAGAGCGGTTGTTTGCGACAGATCGGTTTCCGAGCGAGAGGGTTAATATCTACTCGACGGTGGACTACTTGCTACGGGTTAAAGAAGCGCTGAAGGGGACGCCGGAAATGGAAGTGTTGGCTGGTTCTTCATTTGGTGGACTCTTCAAGATGCCTGCGCGGAGGTTGTTGGCTGGGAAAGTTATACACAGCTTGTTGACGAGGCAGGTAGTAACGAAGAAGAAATTTGAGATGTGGCCAGTTTTCGGTGGCAAACCGCTAAGGTTTTCGCTGGCGGAGTTTGGAGAGGTGACGGGGTTGCCCTGTGGTGAGTTCGAGGAGGGTTACACAATTGATTACCAACTTGCTCCGAAAGAGGAGAACTATAGGTATTGGGGGGAGCTTATTGGCGAGAAAAGGGATGTTACTATCGAGGAGCTTATGCGACGGGTTGAAACTGATGCTGAAATGCCCGGATGGATGAAGCTTAGACTGTGTTTGCTGGTGATAGTGGAAGGGGTTTTGGTGGCTGCTGTTCAGAAACCGAAACCAGCGCTGAAACATGTAGAGAGGATAGAGAACCTTGACGTGTTTTTTGCCTTTCCTTGGGGGAGAGAGTCTTTCGCGTGGACTCTTAGCACGATGAAACCAGGACCGAAGGTGATGGGTAAGTGTGAAGACCCCAATGGGGATCTGTGTAAAAAGCTGAGGCAAAAGACTGTTAAGTTGGTAGGATTTCCTTTAGCGCTCCAGTTGGTTGCTTTCGAGGCTATTCCCAAGCTGCTTGAACAGGTTGCCGGTGATAGGAGTGTGAGTGTGTTGGATTTCCCTGGGAAGTCGCTACCACAACATGCGGGCCTGACCTTGGCGACGTACAGAAGGCGGAGCATAGTCCAGAGGTGAGGCGTGGTGTACACAGTTATACAATATAGGTGTGGGACGCAGACCGGTGTACGCGTGTACTAGTTTTTTTGCTTTTAGTGTCCTGTACGGGAGAACGGTGTCGCTGGACGGAGCGTGTACACCGGTTTGTAGTTTAAGTGTGTGTACTGGTTTATTCGTAGAGTAGGCGTAGGGGGAGGGTCAAGCTGGGGGGTCATGGGATGAGAACGTGACGGGTTTTTTTTGTTGTGGGCGTAACATTTGTGTACAATTACTAATGTATGTGTAGGTGGGGGGGAATTGTTTAAGTGAACACACAGATACCGAGTGTACAAGAAGATAGTGTAGCTAAGTTTTACCCAAGTGTGTTTGTGTATGTGGTGGACTTTGCATATTTTTAACGTGTACACGTCGGAGATGGCCTATAGTAAAGGAGCGGGGCTGTACGGTTTTGTGTGTGTACACATGTACGAGGTTGTGCAGATGTGTACACAATGGACTAATTTTTTTTTTCGTTTTGCAGTTAACTGTGAAGGCCATATTGGACAGCAACGTGGAGCATGAGGAGAGGTGGGGCGTTTGGGACGAAGAGAAGTACGATAAAAAGGTTGACTATATGCTTCGATTGGTGAGCGAAGGACACATGTTTAGTAAGGCTGATTGGGGGGGGGAGATGCAGAAGACCCGCTGTATGTTTACAGTGTGGAATCAAGGAAAAAAAAAAGAGTTGACGGTGGGGAATCAAGGGAATGTGAACCGGCGATGAAACAACGGCGGATGAGTGAGTACTTCAAGTGTGGGGCGGTAATAGACGGAGAAAAACAAGCTAAGTTGGAGAAGCAGGTGGAAGAGCTTGTGCAAGAAGTGGTGATGCTCAAAGCGGCTAATCTAAAACAGGGGAAGCAGATGAGAAAATTAAGAAAGGCTGTAAAAAAGCTGATCGACAATGCAGGTAGCAAGAGCCACAGGAGAAAAGGAAAGAATCCACGGGAGGATATTGCGAAAAGTGTGGGTGAGCCAAGAAGCAGCGTTTCAGCGGGGAGAAAAGCTGATGATGATGATGATCGGAGGAGGCCGCTTTGTTAGTTCGCCTGAGAGAAGGGGAAGGGGTGCCGGCTGAATGGGTTGAAGGAGGTACAACATGTACCGGTGAGAAGGTGTTTTATCAGGGGGCGACGGAGCAGACTTTTTTTGTAATGGAGGACGAAGCAGGGGATTGTTCTGATGGGGCTGAACATGTAGAAGACCTTGATGTTGATGAGTTGGATCTGGAAGGTAGGGATGGCGGGGAGGAGGGCAACACCGGAGAGGGTATTAACGGTCAAGTAAGTTAATGTATGCATATTTCGTAGGTATACGTACGTATATTGTTGTAACCTAGCGGACTATTTTATTTGTTGCAGGAATCTGTTAGGTTGGATGCATTAGTTGGCGTGGTTTTGGCGGAAATGGGAGATGATCTGAGATCTTCGGCATTGGAGGTATAGAAACGGTTAAGATAGGTATAAGAACGTGGTTGCGGATGCTGGCAATAACGACTGACTATGTTGCGAAACTTGTAGAAAAAGGAGGTTGATGTGGATGTTGCCAACAAGGAGGAGGAAGGAACGGTAAGTAGTGTTAACCTCATTGGTGGACATTTTTTTTTGGTGTACACGTGCGTCGAAGTACACATATTAAGGGTGGACACGGTTTTAGTTTGAATGATTATTTGGAGTGTTTTGGTGCAGATTGGTAGCGATGTGGACGAGGAGGAGAAGGCCGCGGAAGCCAGTGTGATACCACAAGGGAGGGTGGACGACAAGCCAAACGAGGAGGTGAGGACTTTGTAAGACAAATCTATCGATAGATAAGTAGTGCACATTGTGAGGCGTAGGTGTACAGAAATAGCTGTTGTTGTAGACATGGAAATGAAGGACACAGGTTATTGGTGTACACATGTTTTTTAGTTTGAGTAATTTTTGTGAGTGTGCAGATTGGTGGCGATGTAGACGAGGAGGAGAAGGCCGCGGAAGTCAGTGTGACTGCACCTGCTGGGGTGGACGAACATGTGAGACCTTCGTGTACTTGAGACAGAAAAATCTATCAGTAGAGAATTTGTGTACGCTGATTTTGTGTGTACATAAAGTGTGGTGTACAGGAAAAGCTGGTATTGTACAATTGTATAGGTGTACACATAGAAGGATTGGTGTGCACAGGTTTTTTTGTTTGAGTGTTTTTTTGTGAGTGTGCAGATTGGTGGCGATGTAGACGAGGAGGAGAAGGCCGCGGAAGTCAGTGTGACTGCACCTGCTGGGGTGGACGAACAGGTCAGACCTTCGTGTACTTGAGACAGGAAAAATCTATCAGTAGAGAATCTGTGTACGCTGATCTTGTGTGTAAAAAAAGTGTTGGTGTACATGAAAAGCTGGTGTTGTACTATTGTATAGGTGTACACATAGAAAGATTGGTGTACACATAGAAGGATTGGTGTACACATGTTTTTTTGTTTGAGTGTTTTTTGTGAGTGTGCAGATTGGCGGCGATGTAGACGAGGAGGAGAAGGCCGCGGAAGTCAGTGTGATTGCACCTGCTAGGGTGGAGGACAACCTAAACGAACAGGTGAGACCTTGGTGTACATGATTTTGCGTGTACAGAAAAATCTATCAATAGCTAATTTGTGGACGCTGATTTTGCGTGTACATTAAAGTAATGTGCGCGCATCTGTTTTGTACACCGTGTTAAGCAGGACAAATACTAGGTTTAGTAAGTGTACATGTTTTTTGGGTTGTGTTGGTGCAGATTGGTAGCGATGAGGGCAGCTTGCCTGGTGGTGAGGAGGAGGCGGTTGGGTCTGGTGAGGAACCCACAGACGAGGAGATGAGTGTGTTGGATGTAAGTGATTCGCCTGTTACGCAATCAGAGAGACACAGGCCGGTTGCACAAGAGGAGGAGTTGGCTGCGGTGTTGTTGGCGAGGGACCCATACATTGTTTCAGACATAGTGCCATTTTATGACGATTGCGATTTCCCATTCTTTGAGAAAGTGTTAAAGGAAAATGCCGCAGTGTAAGTTATTGTTGTAGGTTGTAAAGGTGTTTGAGAATTATAGAATGACAAGGTGTATTTGGGTGTTGCAGGGTACACCTGAACGCGGGTGGCTACAATCTGGACAACCAGTTCTTCTTGGACTTGGCGACACCAAGTAAATGGGTTTCTAGTACGGTAAGGGATAAAAGTTTTTTTGACAATGCTAAGTGTTTTGACGGGAATTCTACTGAGTATTGCATGTTCAATGGTGTACAACATATATCTGTACTGATGGAGCACATCGAGCAGAGGCACGCCCCAACCCTTCATTACAACAGAGCGATGTTTATGTCGCCATGGTTCACAGCGCATGTGCAGGGGAAGGCCCGAGCGTTTAAAGCTGCGAAGTGCAAAGCCCGGGTGGCGGGGGATGTGAAAATAACAAAATACCTTACAAGGGACGGGCAGAGATGGGGAGCGAATGTGGACACCCTGTATGCCCCTATGATTTGGGGGGGGTGAGCACTGGGTGGGCCTGTGCATAAGCCTAACAGAGTGGAGTGTCTTGGTCCTGGATCCGAATCCTAGGTTGAAGACAATGGAGCAAGTAGCCGAGCTTATGGAGCTGTTGGCGACCATGCTTCCGTACATTGCGAAGAAAGTGTGCCCAGCTGCAGCAGTTGGGGAGGCTGAAGTTGTGTTGTTCCTAGTAGACCGGATGGTGGGAGTGTATGTTAATGAGCGGAGTGGCGACTGTGGACCTGTACCGGTAAAGTTCATGCAAATGTTAGCAACCGGCAATCAAAACCCTACTGTGGCGGGTCTGACGGATGATTTGGTGGATATGTTCCGAAAGCAGTATGCTGTGGATATCTACGCCAAGTTGGTGCTACCGTTGTATTTGCAGTAATGTTATGTGGTGGAGTTAGGTGTAAATTGTGTTTGTATTATAAACGTGGGAACGTGGAATAGACGATTTGTAGTAAGGCATGTGGACCTGGTATTTTCTTTTGTTGTAATGATAATTTTCAAGGTTTGTATTTGGTTGTTATTTTGACGAGTCCAGGGTATGAGAAAGATATAAGGCGTGTTATACGTAGCGTGTACAGGGTGTTGCGAAAAGAGCGTGTATGTGGACAACGTTTACTTCAAGTACAGGATATGAGAAAGTTGATGTGAACACGTGTACATGGCGTGTACATGGTGTTGCCAAAGCGTGTACAAACGACGGCGAGTGTACCGTGTGTACGTAGACAAACTATATCGCTGCGCGGGTGTGTACATATACTGCATGTATATGCATATGTATACATGTGTCTGCGTGTACAACCTCTGTCGCTGAGCGGAGGTGCACATATATAGACAACGTATAGTTGATGTGTGTACACATGTACACACTTAATAATGCAGACATTAAGGAGTCAAAATAAATGAGGGGGTCCAAATCATAGAGTCTGACCAACAGCAAACACATGTTCATAAGAGTTAAGACATGTGGACAATAGCCAAAAAAAACAAAAGAAAAAGCTGTTGATGAGGTGAAAGCGCTATCCAGAGGACCATCTCTCTGGATATTGAATTCACCAGACCTCATATTGGAACAACACAGTTGACCCTGTTGTGACCAGAAAGACCACATCGACCACACCTGTTGACTTTGGTTTTCTTGGGTGTCTGCAAAAGAAAGAAGAGTTAGTGTAATAAATGTAAATATGTGAAAGCAAGACAAGAAAGAGGGTGGATAGAGAGAAAGCTGGATTTCGCCTGTTGAAGCTATGCGTTTGTCCTTTGGACGGCCAGATGGCCGCCGGGTGTTTGGAGGATGAAGGTTAAGCGAAGCAATTGCGGGAGGAAGGGGGAGCTCACCAAAGGGCGCCTCAGGGTAGATAACCCCCACATACGTGTCTTTCCATGTTTGGGATTTGTAGTAATCCGCAACTAGTTGCGCGTGGGGCAACCCAAGATAATCAGCAACAAGCAATGCGTGACCGCATGGTATTTTTAATTTCTGGAAGACTTGGCAGGAACAAACTTTGTTGTCTAAAGAGATGGTGTAGGGATGACCAAAAACCCCTTTTACTTGGTAGCTCCAGTCAGTGATGTTAGAAATTGAACTGCCTTTGGTGAGTTTGATGTGTGTTTCCATGACAGCCGCGACCTCTGGGGTGACAGCCCCCCTGTGTTTAGCAGATTTAGTTCTCCTGGCAGAGAACCAGCGCGTAAGCATCCGTTGGATGAACATGAATAACTCAACAATTGGTGATCCCCTGGATTTTGTCAGTGCATTGTTAAGCTGCTCGGCAACGTTACTGGCGAGAAGATTGTATCGGTTGCCAGGAAAGTAAGTCCGAGACCACTTAGCAGTGCCAATGTCGGTTAGGTATTTGGCACAGGCCGGATTAGCTTGTCTGATTTTCCCAAAGTTGTCGTCAAAGTCTTTGCGCTTAAAAGAGTAGGCGGCGGCACAAACTAGTTTGGCGAGACCCTTGCTCTTGAAGCGGGAAACAACGTTCCTCATGATATGGACAATGCATGCCCCATGGTGCGCCTTGGGGAATACAATGTTTTTGGCTTTAAGCAGGGAGATGTGACGATCTGAGATGATGGTGAGGGTGTTAGAATCAGCAATAATCCTCTCAACCTTGGTTAGGAACCAGATCCACGCGTTGTCGTTTTCTGCATCAACAACAGCAAAAGCAAGAGGGAAAACTTGGAAATTGGCATCTTGACCACTGGCAGTGAGCAGGACGCCTTTGTATTTACCAGAAAGATGTGTGCCGTCAACAATGAGTAGGGGTCTGACCCGACGGAAGCCCTGTATTGAAGCTCCAAAAGACAGAAAGGCATAGAGGAACTGGGACATACCAAGATCGTTGAGCTCGGTTTCAATAGCAGTTACGGTGCCCGGGTTGGTGTGCTTCAAGCGCTCAAAGTATGCAGCAAGGTTGAGATATGAATCCTCTGCGTTGCCGACGGTCATGTCTACGGCTTGTTCTTTTGCCCTGTGGCATTTCATGTATGATGCTGAGACACGCAAATCCTCCAAAACGAGTTGTTGCAGCTGTGCGGCTTTAGGGCCATTGCTTGGTTCCCCGTACCGGGAACGGTAAATATGAGCTATGACCTTAGAAGTGGCCTTAGACTTGTATTGGCCACGTTGATCTAGAGGACATGTATGGTTAAGCTGAGCCTTTTTAATGGTGTAGTAACCACATGCTGTGAGTTCTGTTGCTAGAATACGCCAATCACAGTGGGTATCATGGCAGCTAAGAACAAAAGAGGTCCTTGTCGTACGACTCTGACGGAAGTGAAAACGATTCTTGATAGCATAGATGGCTAGGCCTATCTGACAGTCTTGTTTGGTTGCGTAAAGTTTGCCAACCGTCGGTTCCCCATCTGTATCATCTACGTTAAGGTCGGGGACGTCTTCTGCCTCGTAAGAAATATCGTCAAAGAGCGGAGGAATATCAAATTCTTGGTCACTGATGTCAGACAGTGGCCTTGTCTCCCGAGCTGGTGGACTAGCAGGGGCAGGTTGGTGATCGACCCCAGTGGGAGGTGCATGTGGACGAGTGGATCCCCCACCCGTGGACGCCGAATTAGGATGAACAATAGATGTCGGTGTACACGGGGATTTGCCAGGTGTCCATGTATACGGTGTTCCTCGGTGGACGTCTGGGTTCGGTGTGTACGGGTCCAAGCCAGGGGTATGTGTGGACGCTGTTCCGGAGTGTACGCGTGGGTGATAGTTGCGAGTATCTTGTTTCCGTGTATGTGTGTTCGCTGATCCAGAGTGTACAGAGGGGTTGTCTCTTTGATGTACACCGAGGAAATTGAGGTCTTTCTTCCAATCTGTATCATCTTGGCCTGATACACGGACAGTATGTGCAAATGCATCTCCTGTGGTGCACGGGTAGGTTTCTGGGGCTGTTTTTGGGACTTGTATCCCCGCCATAATCTCAACTGCATCGGACCCACCAAGCGTTTCCTCCAACAAGGGGTCCCAGAAGTCGTGGTCATAGCCACGGTTGGGGACAGGTTCTGGTGGTTGGGAGTTTTCAGATTCAGTTTCCTCTTCATCTTCAAGCACCCATGAATCGGGGATGTTGTCGGGGTCCTCCTTGAACATTTCTTCGAGCATCTCATCTCCACAGAGTAGAGTTTCGTCTTGAATGGATATGCGATTGGTTTTTGAATGTTGGGAAGAAGGCCATTGATTCTCACCATGAAGATAGCTTTTTGGGATGGGGGGGGGGGGTTGAGAGGCATTAAAACACACCCAAGCAAAAGTAGTTTATCACTTTTTGACCCGTAAAAGCTTCTTCGTCAACTCCACCCTGCTTTGCTCAGGTTCAAACAACCGAAGTCCCCGACCAACCCCCAACTCTTTTATCTTCCTAATAGCAACTGGAAGCTGCGAACAAGAACAAGAGGAAATCCTTCAAAGGTAACAAAGAGATTCATGCTTGTGTGCGCGGCTAGGTGATGGAAGAAATAAGAAACCGCTCCATCGTTTGTCAGTCTAACCGGTGGCGTCGTGATTCTTGTTGCTAGTTCTTTGGTATTAGGAGGCCAGTAACAAAGAACTGAAGGGGGGGGGGTGGATTCGTGAAAGTGAAGAACTCCTTCACGATGTTAGATTGTAGCTCAGCCAACGACATTCCAGCACGTACAGGGACAATCCGTGACATCTTCTTCTTGTCGATTACAAATTCCCACAGTGAGCCCACGGTGGTCCATTCACCCGGAATGACCATGCAGTGGTCCATAACTTGTGTCTACAGTAAAGTAACACATGAAAAATTAATAGAAGTTGCTTAGATTAGAGAGTAAGTGTGTTTTGAAATAGAAACCTAGCTGAGTAAGGGGACAAACCTGGTGGTTTAGCATCAGTAATCAGAGGAAACTCTGTCTTTCTTTTTCGCAGAAGAAGAAGACGAACCAGAGCAAAGGGGAACCCATAAAATCTCCTCCGTTGTTAGAAAAAGCACATCTAGATCCAACGGTTGATGGGTGAGGTAGATATGTGTCTTGTCTCAATATCAGAGTTAATCTGGAGCGTTCAACTGAAAAGGGGATGTGTGGACAATATTAAATCCCGCCAAAAATATTGCTCTTAGTTAGATAACTGGTTGGTTGCATACAAACGAGCTGGTTAGTTTTGAGTGACAAAGTTAGCAAA
This sequence comes from Sinapis alba, assembly GCA_012274485.2. Taxonomy (NCBI): domain Eukaryota; kingdom Viridiplantae; phylum Streptophyta; class Magnoliopsida; order Brassicales; family Brassicaceae; genus Sinapis; species Sinapis alba. Next base: position 175,160 of record MU105647.1, on the reverse strand, counting down.
AACTACCTGTGTATAATAAACTGTCCCAATGTGTAAAAAGAAACTTGAAACTGTCCTAGGATGTAAATGTTTCTAGTTACAAAGGTTAATAAAGAGTTATAATGGTTAGTAAAAAGATACAATGGTTAATCACCAAAAGTTACAATTATTAATATTGTTATTATTAAAGGTACAATTATTAATATTGTTATTATTAAAGATTGCAAACACCAATAGTTGCAAGGTTTCATTTATATAGTTGCAATTGTTTATTAAAACAATTATAATGGTTCATATAAAACATTACACCCATTCACTTAAATATATAACAATCATTCCCCATTTAAGTGTAATCATAGATTCATTAAATAAATAATATATATATCAAACTCATACATAAATGAAAATGTTCGAAGAATTGAATTTTCATCTTAGTGTATTACACATTCCAAATGACCGAGAATCAAAATATCCTATGGATTGAAAATCCTTCAACCCATTTAGAGCACACGAAGATAATACACATACATGTTTCCGCACTACTCTAAATATTTATACTTGACACTATTATAAGCCATGTGTCCCTATCCATTCATGAACGCATACAAAACCAAGTCCCAGCATCACTTCACACTCATGTAGGTAAATACGGTGCTTTTCGATGAGTATTTGGAGGATAAATCGAGGGTTTTCAAAGCAATGTTTCCTGATAAACTAAAAAGCTATAGGCTTAACGAGGTAACATCCATGTTCCTTTTATGTAAGTGGGCTTGCATTCGTTACTCAAAACGATATTTTATTTGTGCAGGAAGAATGGAGAATTCATATGTCACCTATAAATTTCCTCTTCCTCACTGCATGGCCAGTGGTGAACATGCGGTTTAGATGCAAATCCAACGGTCAAGATAACCCGTCTGATGTACATCTAGACATAACCAAAGTTCTTGAGCTTAAGATGGTAATAGAAACACAAACAATCCTTGACGTTTATCATTATTTTCTTCCCTTTTAACGGTTTATTTTCAGATGAAATGGGAGCTTCAATGGCTTGGACAGGTCATGAAACCGTCTCATTTCACTCTTGGAGTTCAAGGAGCATTGTACCCAGACCGAGGGGGAAGGCACACAAGGCTCAAAGGTCGATTAGAGATGAAGATAAGCTTCGTCCTTCCTTCTGTTCTTGCGTTTGTACCCGAAGATGTAAAGAGAAGCGTGGCCAATGCGGTTAGAAACGGTTTCTTATATACGTTTGAGAACTCAAACGCTAGATTCCAGGTTTATACATGATCTTATGTTCTGGTTTGCTTTCTACAGATTTTGACTGATTTGGTGGATAGCATGAAGCATAAGGTTATTGAGAGCTTGGTCGCTGATTATAACAGGTTCAAGAATGAAAGAAAAACACACAACTAGTTCTCAATCTCAAGGCTTAAGCTCTAATTGTTTGAAATGTAATTTAGGCGTTTATAATAAACAAAACAATTTGCATCATTTAGTATAAAAATACACAACAGTAAACGCAAACAAGAGAACGTGATAACACAAAAGGTGGCAAAGACATAACTTATCACACAGAGAAGGATAAAATAAAAGATTCACACCATTTGTTCAGCGACAAAGATTTGGTCGAGTACAGATACAGAGGCTTACTTGGCGAGTTTGAAGTACAAGATGAGGATAATAGCCGCGACCAAAGCGGTGATAATAGCTCCAATGGTCCATTTGTTCCTGTTCATCCTCCTAGTCATGCCCGTCAAGATTTTCTTGCTTTTTCCGACATTTTCGTCGACTCCACTAAGCTGTATGTATCAAGAGTTAAAACTATTGGTTAAAAGAGATACCAATCAATCACACGGTGAAGAGAGAGAGAGAGAGAGCGTGTCATACGGTGTCACCAGTGCGTAGGAGAGACTGTCTCTGACTGTGCAAGTCTTGGAGGACAGAAACGCCAAGCTCTTCAGTCTCAATCATCATTCTTCGACTGTCCTTGATTCTGTCTGTTGTTCGACCCAATCGATCAGTTGACATCATCAACCTGGCTCTTTGATCAGCTGAAGCCTGGCCCTCAAATTCAAATGAAAAGATGTTTTGAGTAGGAAAGATGGAGATTAAAGTATATAATGTAAGTAGTCGTTTTAAGATACCGTTTTTGTGTCAGCCAATCCAGCTTCAAGCAACTCGTCGCGAGCAGCAGCGTTCAAGTTAGAAGATGTGATTCGCTTGACTTCGCTTTTGAAGTTGTTGAGATCAGACTTGAACTCTCTTAATTTAATAAGGAGGGTGGACTTAATGCTTGGTGGAAGGGTCCTCGCCTCAAGATCCATTTTCCTAATCTGGTGAATAAGAAAAGAATCGTTAAAGTGGAAGATGGACAAAGTAAAGTATAAATTAAACCCCATTGGATCTTATACACATACCAATACTTCAGCATTCTCGAGGCCAGACCTTATTTCAGAGAGCTTCTGCTTCTTTTGTTCTGCGAATCAATTGAGTAAGTAATTGATCTCAACAAAACAAACAGAACTGATGATCTAAGATTCTAAGAGGGAGGAAGCTACGGCAGAGCATAAGGAGAAACAGAAAGAGGTTGTTGATATGAATATTATAATACCTCCGTCAAGGGAAACAGCGGAGGAACATTTCTTGGAAAGATTGGCAGAGAGGTCGCAGTATTGGCGCTCGTAACCGTTAAACACCTCACTCATCCTTCCAACTTGATTTTGATTGATTGATACTCTCTCTCTCTCTCTCTGCATGCAGATGCAGAATCAGCAACACACATTAATATTAATGATGATGATAGAATCAAAACCATAGATGAAATCCAAATTAGGAACAAATCAACAGTTTGCAAGACTAGGACCTGAAATTTCTTCAGCTATGACATCAAAAGAGGATCGATGATTTTAATGTCTACAACAATCCGTAAACCCTAATATCTTGTACCTAGATCGCGAAACACATGAGATTTATGGGGTACAAAAAGGAGAAGAAGGAAGACAGAAGAAGCAAAATTAACCGATCGCAAGAGAGAAAAGTTAAGAACAATTGGCGAGATTCATGCGATCGCCCATGAAATAAGCGATTAAAGCACAAAATTAGGAATTAAGAAAATAAGATGAGAAAGAAGGAAGAGGAGACCTGAGAAACGAAGAACCGCCGGAATCGGAATATAGATCCAAAGGAAGGAAGGTGATCCGGTGAAAGGGAAGACGGCAGATGAATTTTGATGATTGATTATTATTATTCTGGTGATAATATGTTCAACGGGATGAGGTTATTATAAGCTACATCCACATACACTCTTTGTTTCCTACACCAGCACACATCATTCGTTTCTCATACACTTTTCTTTTATGTTTACTAGGTAGGTATAAATTGGGATACATTTGTATGAATAATTATTCTCAAGAAATTTTAATACATTTTTTACCATACCAAGTATTCCAAGAGTTTAAGATGAATACGACCACACCGAAGATATCATATGATCAATCTTAACAGAGAATAACCAAGATAGTCGGATAAGCAAACAAATGTCTTTACAAGAAAAACTTATAATCTACCACGAAGACAACATATATATAAATAATTTTTTATCAACAAAACCAACACTGAAATTAAATTTGTCCATTTTAGGCAAACAGTAGAAAATATTACTTTAAAAAAAAAAGATTCAAGTAGAAAAGAAAACAAGGACCATGAACTCTGTTTTGACAAAGAAACCAAGTTACAATCAAATATGTGAAGACAAAGTGAGAGACACTAGTCTAAGACCATAACTGAAATATTTCCAAGCATTATATATTTATATTATAAAGTCAAGTCAACTGATACAAATTTCCAAAGAAAAGAAATTACACAATAATCGTAAATGCAAGAATCATGATGCATAATTCTAAAATTACTCAAATAACAACCAATTAGATTGTGAAAATGTCATTGTAAAATTTTGGAATAAATGACCAAGGACCTAGAGCATCACGCAAAACAAATACTTACAAGATTCAAGGAAAATTCTACCATAATATACATGAGTCATACTTACACCCAAAGTAAATATCTTTAAGAGACTCAAAGATATATCTATTTCATAAACTAAACACAAATAACAAATATTGTCTACTCAAAAGAGAATATTTATATAAACTACAAGATATATCTATTTTATAAAATGATAGATGTACTGTACATCATGTACAAGCATAAAATATAGATAAATAACTATTTTCAGTTTCCGATATATATTGTTGACACCATAAGAACAAAATATAAATGTACCAATCTATTATATAACGAGGGAGTTATGTTCTCTCCTGAGGCTGCCACCTCAGCATTTTGTAGGTCCCACAAAATTTTTTTTTTCTGGATTATGGACTGATGTTTTCAGTGATTTATCAAATGGATTATTGTAGCTTATTGATTAAGGTCTAAAGGTTTCTACATCCAGGTATGGAGTTCAAATCTCAGTTTATGCAATTTTTTGTAGATTAAAGGAAATCCAGATTTCAAATCCCAATTTATAAAAAAACAAAAACAAATGGATTTCGCATGATGTAATTCGTTTTGAAAATATGCCTTGATAAGATAAAATTATTTATTTGGCCTAGTAGACCTCTTCTATTCTAAACTTTCTATTCAACGGAGTCTAGGGTTTCTATAATCTCTATAGATTATTTTTGGGAAGGTCAAATCTCTATAGACTAATCTAAATACATACGATTGTTTGTGTTTCCATAAATCAGTTTCTCTTATTCTACCTCTACGTATCCCATCTTTACTTCATTAATCAATAATGAAACGTTCGTAACACCTCTTAAATTCAGCTTTATATATATTCTATCTAAACAAAGGAACCTTTCATCTCTGATTCTCTCATCGATTCTTTTTCCAGTAGAATTTTATTACATCTTCTCGAAAATTACTTCATCTGCTGCTCCAGTTGCTAAATCTGTCGTCTGGCACTCTACTTTCGATTCTTTCCGTCTTGGTCGAACTGCTCGGTTTGTGTTTGCTCACCTCCTCCGTTTCTAAAATTTCCGGAACATAAAGAAAATTAAGAGTTTATGGGAATCATGCTTCCTTTCCCACAAAGAATTTCTAAGTATATAAGGTTCATTTTAGACAAATGCGATCGCAGGCGTGTAAAGTGATCTTCCAACTACGTTTGCGGTTTTTTTTTTCCACAGTCTATTTTGTTAGATCAAATGATAGTCGAGTTCAAAGATAAGTCAACAACAAAAATTCACAGACAAATTTACCACAACTCTTTACCTCTACCATACATCAACAACTAATTTCAAATATTCACATTCGAAAGACCACTTCAGACCACACCATCTCTACACCCTTTATATTAAGCAACAATTCCATCAATATCCCCGCGCTTGCGCGGAGGCTAAGCACCTAGTATCAAAAATAAAGTAAACTTTTTTTATCAGTGGATATTAACAATAAGTTTCTACAGTATGACAAACACAAAATCAAAGATGATAATATTGTTGATATTACAAAATTCGTTGGGAGGTAGGCTAGTTAAGTAAGCAAGAAGCAAAAAAAGTATCGCAAAATAGTATAAGGAACGAAGTAAGCAAGTGCACACTTAAAGAGGAACATAAGGAAGCAAGCGAAAACACACACAAGGAATGAAAGAAAGACACAAAGAACCAAAAAAACAACAAATCAATAAAGGGAATAAAGAAGTGAAACAATGAATCAGGGAAGTCAATAAAGAAGCAGGACATCAAGAAAGCAAGTAAGTCAGCAAAATAATCAAACAAAAAATGAAGCAAGTAAACAATGAAGAACGAAAGCAATTATGAATGCATCTATGTATTACTCGTTTAGTAAGCCAACACCAAAATCAGATTTAGAATTTGGAGAATCAAAACAGAGACATGAAAGGAAACCACTAACCTGCAGAATATTTCACCAATGATTTATAAACGTTAGAAAAAAAATTTGGGGCGTCCATAAGAGAAGCACATACCTGAGAAAATCAATATTTGCCTATATACTTTAAGCTGTCACATAAGTAAAAAGACTAACACATAAATATCTTAAGATTTTGGATGCTTATTCAAGCACACGTCTGGTGGAAATGAAATTAATCTTGATTTCATATATGTTTCCCCTACTTATAAATTTCAGAAACTAATTACAAGCAAGTTTGAAAAATATATACCCGTCACAAAATTCTGATACACTTGAAATCTCCTCAAAATCTCTTAACATTTTGATTTTGAACACCTTCTGAAGCACATACCTGAAAAACAAAAATCAGAATTAATTAGTCTTTACCTCGCCATATATTTGAAAACAATCGATTTTGATTTGTAGTCCTTGAAACTGTTGGTTGTATTAGCCACCCAACGAATCATTATACTTGTTGTCATAAGACCGTAAGCTGTGGTGACAAAGACTACAAATTTAAAACCGATTCTGTCTTTTTGCAACAACTTTTTTTTATTTGTCATTATTTCAGGCATTGGTCACTCTTTCCACCCACCAAAATATAAACCGATTCATAGTCGTTTCTTAAGATTTCTTTGACCCTTTGGTGTTTTTTTTTCTTTCTATCCAACACAACTTATTTCAGCCATAAATCGTTTTTCCATCTGGTGACTTTTTTTTTTCTAAGCCGCTGGTCATTCTTTCCATCCAGCATATCAGAAAACCAAACGCATATTGCTTTTGTCTAGAAACTTTTTATGCCGTTTGTACCTTTTCCATTAAGGACTTAAGCTGTGGGTAAAACAAAGTAAAGAAACTATAATCAATTCATAGCTTTTGCCACTTTCTTAAGCCCATTTATCTTATTGATCCTTCAATACTTTTAAAGCCTTGTAGTTATCGCAAATACTTAGTTCTCAGTTCAGAGTCTTTGTCTTAACATATTTTTAAGCTATTGCTTGTGTTTTTTTCTCCACCAAACAAGTGTTAAGCCATTGCTTGTTTTTTTCCATCAAAAGACATTTTCAGAGCTTTTTCTTAAGACATCTTTTCCATCCTACAAGTCTTATTTAAGCTGTTAATTTTGAATCTATTTTAGATCATAATCTTTGTTAATAATCTTTGTGTTATGATTCTTTAAGCCATTGGTAGTTTCTGTTTAAGACTGATTTCAGAGTAAGAGTTGGCCATTCTTCCATTGTCTTTGTCTTAAGAGTTGGTCACTATTTCCATCCAACTCAATTGTCTTCATATACTTTTAAACCTTGTGGATGCCAAGCAGAAAAGTTCTTCGAGCCTTATGGTTCATAGTCTGTGTGTTTAAAATTTCTATTTAAAGTCGTGTTGCAGAGTAAAAAACAATCGGTTTTCCATTCGTAGTCTCAGTTATGAGAGATTTATTTCATTTTAGCTGTCAGTTGTTTTTCCATCTATATTCTCTGTCATTGAGAAATTTTTAAGTCGTTGCTCATTTAACCAAAACCAACCCATAGTCTTTTTCTAAATACTAATTAAGCCATGTGGTTCCATAAGACTCTGTTGTCAATTAATACTGTCAAGAATCTTTGCCTTGTGACTTTTTAAAGCCATTGGTCTTTCATCAGTACAACAAGTCCTTAGTTTTTCTTCTACCATCCAACAAGTCTATAGATTATAGTATAGACTTTCTCAACATACTTCTAAGCCATGTCGAAATAAGAATCTTTTTCCAGAATCTTTAAGCAGTTGGTCTTTCTTTTCTGTACAGCAAATCGTTAGTTATTTTTACCGTCCAACAAGTCTAAACTGATACATATAATCTTTCTCGAAAGACTTTTCTAAGATGTGTGACATTTCTAAGCCGTAGGTTATCTTTGTCTAGAGATATTCCAAAGTCATGACAGCTTTTGTTTGAGCTCTGTCTTTGTCTACTTTAAGGCCTTGTGGTTATTAAACAGAAACACGTCTTTAAGCAATTTGGTCCATAGTCTGTCTTAAAGACTTTTTCAAACTGTTTGTAGTTTTTTTAGTCCAACAATTTTTATCTCAGCCATCAGTCGGTTTTCATTAAGAAATTTTTTCTAAGCAGCTTGTCATTGTTTCCATTCATCATGTCTATAAACCAACCTTTATTGTCTGTCTTATACTTCTAAGCCTTGTGGTTATCGGAAAGAGAATTCATAGTCAGATTTTTTTTAGTGTGTTTGGACATCTCTTAAGCTGTTGGTCGTTTTTTTTTCTATCATCCAACAAGTCTAATTTAAGCCATTAGTCATTTTATCCATCTAAGGAATTTTCAGAGACTGTCTTGATCCATGTTAATCATCTTTGCATTATGATCTTTTAAACCGTTGGTAGTCATTGTCAAAAGGCTTTCCTAAGCTGTGGGACTTTCTAAATCCGTGAGTTGTTTTTGTATCAGTTATGTCTTAAAGACTGATTTAATTCAGACATGGTCTTTGTCTTAAGAGCTTTTTCATAGTTTGTCTTAAGCTGTTGGTCGTTTGTTTTTCCCATCCAACAAAACATAGAATCAAGCCGTTGTCTTTGTCCAATGGACCTCTCTAAGCTGTGGGTTGTTTCTATAACCCAAAAAGTCTAATACCAGCTCATAGCCTTAAGCCATTAACCGTTTTCGCCCATTGAAGGAATTTTTTCAGTCTTTTCTTAAGACATCTTTAAGTTATATTGGTCATCTTTTCCCATCCTACAAGTCTCATTAATTAAGCCGTTAAGTAAGAATCGTTGTTAATAATCTTTGCGTTCTGATTCTTTTAGCCATTGGTAGTCTCTGTTTAAGACTGATTTCAGAGTATGAGTTGGTCATTACTTCCATCCAACTTAATAGTCTTTGTATACTTTAAAGCCTTGTGAATATCAATCAGAAACAATTTCTATCAAACCTTAAGGTTCACAGTCAGTGTGTTAAGACTTTCTATTTGAAGTCGTCTGGCAGAGTAAAGAATCAGTTCTCCATTCATATTCTCGTCTCAGTCATGAGGGATTTATTTCATTTGAGCCATGGATTGTGTTTATCCATCGTCTTTGTCTTGAGACATTTTAAAGCTATTGGTTATCATTATACCATAACCAAGTCGTATTCTTTTTCAGAAGACTCCTAAGCCATGTGGTTACATAAGAACCTGTTGTCGATTCATATTTGTCAAGAAGCTCTGCCTTACGAATTTTTTAAAGCATACAACAAGTTGTTAGTTGTTTTCTACCATCCAACAAGTATATGTCATAAACTTTCTCAAGATACTTCTAAGACGTTTGGTTAAATAAGAATCTGTGTTTGATTCATAATCATTGTCAAGAATCTCTAAGCAGTTGGTTTCTTTAAGCCGTTTGGGTATCATTTTATACAGCAAATGTAAGCTAGCTGTTTTACCATCCAACAAGTCTTTCTCGAAAGACAGTCTTTCTAAGCTGTGGGACATTTCTAAGACATGGTTGTCTTTGTTTAGAGAGTTTCAAAGATGTGATAGTTTTCACTTCATATCTGTCTGAGGACAGTTTGTCATCTTTGTCTACTTTTTTGCCTTGTGGTTATCAAACACATAAAATAGGTCTTTAAGACTTTTGGTTCATGTTGTCTGTCTTATGACTTTTTAAAGCTGTTTGTCATTTTCTTCATCCAACAAGTATTCTCTCAGCTACTAGTCGTTTTTATTCATCTAATGACCTTTTTTATTTCTAAGCCGCTGATCAATGTTTCCATCCAATATATCTAAAAATGGACCCATATTGTCTTTGTCTAGAGTAAAGAATCTCTTTTCGATTCACAATCCTTGTTTTGAATCAGTGTGTTGTGATGATTCGTTAAGCCGTTGGCAGCCTTCTCAAAGGTCTTTCCAAAGCCATTAGTCATTTTTATTCATCTAATGACCTTTTTTCTTTCTAAGCTGCTGATCAATGTTTCCATAGCTGGTTCTTTTTTTTTTCATCCAACAAACCGTAAACCAAACCATAGTCTTGGTGTCAACTTTTTAGAAAGGAGAAACCTGTCAAGGATATGAATATCAAATCATATCAATCCTCAATATCTCGTATCTCTGTTTATAGAAACTGTATTAACTCCTCTAGACCTAGATCATTGATGTATATATATTCATTGTACATGTTCTGAATGAATAAGAGAGTCACACCATTTACATGGTATCAGAGCAGGCCGTCAAACTCTAAAACGTCCCTGCCTCTCATCTCTTCTTTTTCCCTCCACTATGTCGACAACTACTGCTGAAACCGTTGATACAAATCCCCAAACTCTTCTCAATGTCAACATGTCCAATGTAACCAAACTCAGTGCTACCAACTATATGATGTGGAGCTTACAAGTCCACACCCTACTTGATGGATATGATCTTGTAGGACATCTCGATGGTTCTGTTGCTCCACCTGCTGCCACCACTGTTATCAACGGAACTCCAGCACCTAATTCGGCATACACGCTATGGAAGCGTCAAGACAGACTTATCTACAGCGGACTGATTGGAGCAATCTCCATCTCCGTACAACCTCTGGTGTCCACTTCCAAGTCCGCTGCTGACATCTGGAAAACTCTGTCCGACACCTATGCCAAACCAAGTCGCGGTCACATTCAACAACTGCGACTACAACTCAAACATTGGTCAAAAGGAACAAGATCAACTGATGAATACATCCAAGGTTTCACAACCAAGTTTGACCAGTTGGCTCTTCTTGGAAAACCGATAGAACATGAAGATCAAGTAGAGTACATTCTCGGAGGCTTACCTGAAGATTACAAATCCACGGTGGATCAACTGGAAGGTCGTGACTTAGCCCCTTCTATCACTGAGATTCACGAAAAATTGCTTAACAGAGAAGCAAAACTCCTCACGGTATCCACCATTGCTACTACTCTACCCATCACTGCTAACACAGCGACTGCTTCAAATCAAGGACGCTCACACCAGTCCCAGCCCAGCTATCATCGTCAGCCTCAAACCTAGAACAAGAACAACAGTCAACGACAAAGCAATCAACGAGATGGTCGCAACACCAGGGGCTATCAAGGCAAATGCCAGCTATGTGGAACTCAAGGACACAGCGCCAGGAGATGCAATCAACTTGCCAACTACAAACCTGCAAGCAACAACAACTATGAAGGCGCATCCTACCCACCTTGGCAACCCAAAGCTAATGTTGCAATGGGGCTATATCATGATGACAGCAACTGGATCATGGACAGTGGTGCCACACATCACCTAACAAGCGATCTCAACAATTTGAGTCTTCACAAGCCATACAATGGCGATGATTCTGTTGTCATTGGAGATGGTTCAGGCCTCCCAATCACTCACACTGTGTCACTTTCCCTATCCTCTCCCTCTCGCCCTTTACATCTTACCAATGTCCTATGTGTCCCTAACATTCACAAGAACTTAATCTCAATCTATCGCTTGTGTAATGCTAACCAAGTATCCGTTGAATTTTTCCCTACTCACTTTCAGGTCAAGGATCTGATGTCGGGGGTCCAATTGCTCCAAGGCAGAACTAAAGGCGATCTGTATGAGTGGCCTGCATCACTGAAAACCCTGTCCTCATTCTTCACTGCATCTACTCCTCAAACTACTCTTGAAGACTGGCACTTTCGACTAGGCCACCCATCAACTTCTATTCTTAAAAGCATTGTTTCTCAGTTTTCTCTACCTTTTTCAAAAACAACTTCCCATTCCTCTTTATGTCCTGATTGTCCTATTAATAAAACTCACAAGCTTCCTTTCTCCAAACACAACATTGTCTCATCCAGACCTCTTCAATATGTCTTCACCGATGTATGGACTTCACCCCAAATCTCTGTAGACAATTACAAGTACTACATCATTCTTGTTGACCACTTCACAAGATATACTTGGTTTTATCCCCTCAAAACAAAATCCCAAGTTAAAGACATCTTTCTCCCGTTCAAAAGTCTAGTCGAAAACCAGTTCCAGACAAAAATCAGTACCTTGTACTCTAACAACGGTGGCGAGTTCATTGCTCTAAAGTCTCTCCTCTCCACAGCCGGCATCTCCCACATGACTTCTCCTCCACACACACCCGAACACAACGGGATTTCTGAGCGCAAACATCGACATGTGGTGGAGACAGGCCTCACTCTTCTAACACACGCAGGCATGCCGAAGACATACTGGACATATGCGTTTGCCACAGCCGTCTATCTCATCAACAAGCTTCCGTCACCTGTGACATCCATGAAGTCTCCGTTTGAAAAACTATTTGGCAAGTCACCAAATTACAAGAAACTACGAACCTTCGGCTGTCTCTGCTTTCCGTGGCTCAGACCGTACAATACCAACAAGCTGGAGAACCGTTCCACTCCGTGTGTCCTCCTCGGATACTCATTGTCTCAAAGCGCGTATCTGTGTCTTCAACCAACATCTGGGAGAATCTTCATCTCTCGACATGTTCAGTTTGATGAGCAGACATTCCCGTTCCGAAACCCAACACCAAATCCCTCACCAACGGAGACACCATCATCCTCCCCGCTAACCGCACCCATCGTCACTGCAGTGCCACACACCAGAACGTCTACTCCGCCGATGCAAGGAAACCCGACATCAGCTTCGATCCAGACTGTGTTGCAGGAAAATCTCGATCTCCCCTCTCCATTGTCTTCACCGGCATCAACTGAGAGAGAAACATCTCCCGTCACTCAAACCACCAAAACCCAACCCACAAACCAAATATCCCAACCCGGCCCAAGTCCTGAATCTGAAGCCCAAATACAACAAGCCCAAGCCAGTTTACCAGAAACAAACTTAAACCCAATTCCAGTCGACGCTCCTAGAACAACTCTTCCTTCCTCGTCGCAACCAGCACCTCAGAACCCAAACAACCATCCCATTACCACTCGTCGTAAAAAAAACATCCTCAAACCAAAAACCAAACTTAATCTGTCCGCAGCTCTCACAACCCATGTCCCACCCGAACCTCGAACAGTAAACCAGGCGTTGAAGGAAAAAATCTGGCGCGACTCAATGTCCGCAGAACTAGATGCCTTCGCTAAGAATCAGACAATGGAACTTGTTCCACGTCCCAAGGATCACAATGTCGTTGGTTGCCGATGGATTTATAAAAATAAATATTTAGCTAATGGTTCTCATCGCAGGTGCAAATCCAGGCTCGTTGCGAAGGGCTATAATCAGCAGTATGGCAGAGATTACACAGCAACATTCAGTCATGTGATCAAGTCGACAACCATCCGAATCGTCTTGGATACAGCAGTCTCACGAGCTTGGCCCATCCAGCAACTAGATGTTAACAACGCCTTCCTCCAGGGGACACTTGACGAAGAAGTTTATATGGAGCAACCACCCGGTTTTACCGACAACGACTACCCTGATCATGTCTGTCGTCTGCGGAAAGCCATAAACGGACTTAAGCAAGCCCCACGAGCATGGTATATGGAGCTAAGGATTTTTCTTCTCACACTTGGCTTCAAAAACAACTTGTCAGATGCGTCTCTTTTCATCCTTCAAAAGGATCGTCAAACAGTGTACCTCCTAGTTTATGTGGACGATATACTGATAACCGGAAGCAGCAAGACTTTGATTACCACCATCCTCAAACACCTAGCTGACAGGTTCTCTGTAAAAGATGCTGAAGATTTGAACTACTTTTTGGGGATTGAGGCTCATCGCACGAATAAAGGTCTCCACTTGTCTCAGCGCAAGTACATACTTGACCTTCTTCATCGGTACAACATGATTGATGCCAAACCAGTAATGACACCCATGGCTGCGTCTCCCAAGCTTACTCTTAATGGTTGCACACTCCTGTCTGATCCAACTATGTACCACCAACTAGTAGGCAGTCTTCAATATCTTCAGTTCACACGCCTGGATGTTGCATTTGCTGTGAATCGTTTGTCGCAATTCATGCATAAACCCACAGAAGAACACTGGCAAGCGGGAAAAAGGATACTTCGATATCTTGCAGGAACAACAACTCATGGCGTCTACTTCCCAGCGGATAACAAATTCTCTCTTCATGGTTTCTCCGATGCCGATTGGGCTGGAGACACTGATGATTACATATCCACCAATGCGTACATCATCTACTTGGGAAAAACACCGGTTTCGTGGTCATCAAGAAAGCAGAGTGGAGTCGCACGGTCGTCAACTGAAGCAGAATACCGGGCAGTGGCCAATGCAGCTTCTGAAACACGTTGGATTTGCAACCTACTTACTGAGCTAGGCATCCGACTACCTTATCCTCCGACCATATTCTGCGACAACTTGGGAGCAACCTTTCTATGTGCCAACCCTGTCTTCCACTCCCGCATGAAACATGTTGTGCTTGACTACCATTTTATCAGAGGACAGATACAAAAACGAATGCTCCGAGTCTCTCATGTCAACACCAAAGATCAGCTAGCTGATGCGCTTACAAAAACTCTATTGCGAAGTCGGTTTGTTGAACTACGAAACAAGATTGGAATGGCTTCAGCCCCTCCATCTTGAGGGGGCGTGTCAAGGATATGAATATCAAATCATATCAATCTTCAATATCTCGTATCTCTGTTTATAGAAACTGTATTAACTCCTCTAGACCTAGATCATTGATGTATATATATTCATTGTACATGTTCTGAATGAATAAGAGAGTCACACCATTTACAAAACCGTTTTCGATTTAGTCTTTATGTTAAGACTGTTTTTGTCTTAAGAGTTACACATTATACCCATCAACCTCATAGTCTTTGTATACTTTTAAGCCTTGTATTTTATAAGCAGGCATAGTTTTTTTTGCCTTGTGGTTCATAGTCTTTGTTTCAAGACTTCATGAAGCTGTTGGTCATTTTTTCCATCCAGCATATTAAAAACCGACCCCTTCTGTCTTTGTCAAGAGACTTTTATAAGACTTCTTTGAGCAGTTTGAACTCTTTTATTCCACCAAGGACCCTTTTCTAAGCAACCCGTATATTGTCTTTTGTGTAAAAGACTTTTTTGTTTTAGACTTTGTCTTAAGCTTGTTTCAGCTGTTGGTCGTTTTTCTTTCCATCCAACAAATCGTAAACCAACCCCATCCAACTCATAGTCTTTGTCTAAAGACATCTTTAAGTTGTTGGTCGTTTTTTCCAATCCAACGAGTCTTGTTTAAGATCTTAGTCGTTTTTCCATCTATGGACTTTTTTTTGCTAAGCCGTGGGTCATTTTTTTCTTTCTCACCCCCATATATTCTTTATCTTAGGACTTTAAAGCATGCACTACCAACCAACCAATAGATTCTGAGTCTTATATTCCATCACCATAACATCCTTCTTTAGACATGCACTACCAACCAACCAATAGATTCTGAGTCTTATATTCCATCACCATAACATCCTTCTTTAGACATGCACTACCAACCAAAAGATTCCTTCCTTACGGGACAATGTTACCCAAATAAAAATCGGACATAACACTATTAGATTAGTGCTTTCCCTATGATCTTTTTGGATTCCAAAATGCTATGACATCGATTAGAATTCCATCCTCGAAAACAGAAATTCAAAAAAAACTAAAACGAACTTGCATTTTAATATCATAGACAGAGCATTTACCTTGGAGACGATGCAGAGTAAGCTTCCAGGTAAGTACACAGTGAGTCTGGCAGAAAAAAGAGCGGTGAGTTTTCTCCTCCAAGCCAGATACTATCATCTGTTCAAACCAAAAAAACATGTTTAGACACTAACCACGCTGACTTGTATGACATTTGTACAAGAGAATGAATATGAGATTGTACAATCCTATGGACAAACCAAACCTATGATTCTATGCATGTAGTGAAGATACACAGATCATTTTACAGACAAGAGAAACAGAGTGTATGCACATAAGATGGTTTAAACTAATCACAAATCTCAGAGAGTGTAGCAACGCTTAGTTTTCGGGAAAAACCCCTAAACCAAGATTACTGCAATAATTA
The DNA here is from genome assembly GCA_012274485.2 of Sinapis alba. Taxonomy (NCBI): domain Eukaryota; kingdom Viridiplantae; phylum Streptophyta; class Magnoliopsida; order Brassicales; family Brassicaceae; genus Sinapis; species Sinapis alba. The sequence continues at coordinate 159,314 of MU105647.1, read as the reverse complement.
TACTTTGAACAATTGAAAACGAAATCATGAAACATATGAAGGATTACAAAACCCTAAAATTAACATAGACAGAGACAACATACCTCGACAACGAGTGAGAAACCCAAAAATCACAACAGGTTTCAGGCGGAATCAAACCTTCAAGATAAAACCAAAAAATCTAATCAAAGATCTCTTCAAAGGAGACCTAGAAACAAAAATCGCGATCAACGAGTTGATCTCGAAACTTAGAAATACTCAAACAGATTCACGATTTACAGAGAGCGAAACACTTACTAATCGGATTTTCCGGTTTTGCAAATCTTCGAGGAGACTACTACTGATCGAGAGAATTCTCTTCCCATAAAAAGAAATGTGAACAATGTGGAAACCAATAATTTAATAATTTTGCGTTTGGTTAAGACGCGTTTTCTAACGGTTATATTTTTGAAACTCAGCCAATCGATTTTGAATCGAACCAGGCCTGATATTTCAAAAACTGGTTCGAATTATATCGAATTCATTCGGCCCGGCGTTTCCTAACAGTTATATTTTTGTACTTAAACTAAACCGGTAGTGTATTCTTTTCACGATGATGTCTAAGTCGTTTCGCTCTATAGTTTCCATCATTTATAGGTGCATTGAACTTGTATTCTATACATATTTTTTATATGAGCATAAGCCTCCAAATCATAATAAAAAGTTCTTATAAAAATTCTATAAAAAATGTTTCAAGCCCATGTAATCTCATATTCTCATATCCGTCCTTGATTCTATAGATGAAACTATTTATACTGAATGTCTCTATTTACTTTTACATCCATTAATTTCTATAAATTTTGACTGTGATCACTTTTCATATATCTTAGATGGTTGTTCACAAAACAATCTTACTTCTTTTGCAGCCAAAGTGAGTCTTAGCAAATGGTTTTAGTGGTTTATTATATCTTTGTCTAATGAAAGCAATTCAAAACAATGCAAATAACATAATCATTTTTATTGAAATCAAAATCACAAAAATCAATCAAAATGGATAATTGTATAATTGTTTCTAAACATAGAAAGCATTATATGTTGCAGTATCTAAACACCAACTCCAACAATCAAATCCCTTTTCACACCAGATTCTTTGATCCGAGAAAAAAACATATAAATATCAAAGTTCAAAATTACTTACCAACAAGCAAAGTCACAAGGTCGTCTTTCTTCATAAGCCAAAATTAATTGTAAATAAAGCTTATGAAATTCCTTCTTTGTAATTCTGATAATGCTTTCTCTGTTCAATTCAAACAACAAAACAAGCTCAAATCTATCATCTAAAGAACAACAACACAAAACCTTCAAATCTCAATTCAAAAACCCTAAATAAAATTGAATTTTTCTTTATAAACCATTGATAAAAACGATTAAAATATACTGATTCACAACTCGCTTCGTCGACAGTAAGAATCACAGTTTCATTCGTCGCCGAAGATAACTTCATTAGCTCGTCATCGACGATCGCCGTTGCCACAACATTTATTTTTCATGGTTGAATATTATTAATTGTTCTGATTTACTTACATTTAAAAGAAGGGTATTGTAGACTTTTGAACAATTAATGAAAATTATTTATGTGATTTTCAATTTGTATGACTATTTTAGAGACAAAAACTTCTTAAAAAACTATTGAAAATAATTGTCTATGATTTTATCGAGTCAGTGAAAAAATATATTTAAATCCTTGAAAATTAGTTAGGTTTTATAATAGTGGTAGGTAGCTTGAAGTGAAAAAATTATCCTACTACTTAAACATTATAATATGCTATATAAAATTATTATTATTGAATTTGATATGCATATCTTTAAAATTATCCTAGCTTTGTTTTTGTTTAGTAATGTGGATTAAGTTTTTGATTAGAATAAAATATTTTTTGACTAATTAATTGAGAATATTTTAATTTGTATTTTAAAGTAAAAGTAAATTAATGTTTTTTTTAAAGAAAAGGTCAACTCTATTTTGACATTATTCCATTTCAGACTAAAAGTACATGAATGGGTTTGGAAACACCCTGAAAAGCTCAGTTGAACTGTTCATTGTATCTGTCCGACCTATTGGTAACTTAAGAGCCGTTTTGTGCAACTTGTGACCAACGCTTTCCTAAATCGCCTCCAAACATATCTCCAATCAAAGCCATAATACTAACGTGACATCCCATAAAAATCCCCCAAAAAGCTCCAAAGTACTATATTCAAACAAAAAGCTATACTGCAAAGATATAATATTTCGATATAGTTTCTAAAAAAACTTCTTCAATATGATTTTCTTCTTCTGTATAAAACAAATCCTCACTACTCCACCACCGTTCTCAGCCTTTGTTTTCCGGTACCAGCGGAGTTTCCTCAGGCTTGGCGTTTCGTCTCTGAAACTGATCAAGCTCCTCTTGAGGGAATACTTCAGACTGCAGAGATGGAGATATCTTCTTGACATGAAGCCAAGTAAGTTGCCAGAAACTATCACTTCCGATATCATCACCTGGTAATAAAACTCCCGTCGTCTTCATCACTAGCAACGTGTTCTTCAGCAGTTCCGGTATGAGTTCATGGACTTTCTCGCTGCGTTTCCCTCTGAATTTGGTCGACATGTAAGTCTCCATACGGTCCAAGACACCAAGCCAGAGTCTGCAGAACGATGGTTGCTGCGAGATGTCTTGGAGAGCCTGAAGAAAAGCCTTCGACATGAGCTTTGTTGCCAGCACAAGCGTCTCTTCAACTGTTTTCTTCAATGTCTTTCTTGAGTTCTCGATTGAAACAGCTAGTAACTCGTCTAGCAACGGGAAAATTGCGGCGTCGAAGCATTGGAACCATAGTGGTTGTGGTAACATGATCCCGTCTGCACCGGCTATAGATCTCTGTAGCATTGAGATGGCGTGGTTTCTCACTTGGTCGCGTTGATCAAGACAAACTCTTTTGAGGTTGTTCACAAGCCTAAGCCACATCTCTCCGATATCTTGACTTAGTTTCCTCATAGCTTCATCTTCTCCGACAGAGTTTTTCGCCTCTTGAGACCACCTAGCAAGACAGAAAACAGAGTTTGACATTAAGTCGATGGCTGAGATAGACCGATCGATTTCCCCGACACGGGATTCAGCAAACTGCCTAGCTGCATCCGAACAGAGAATGTAGTTTGCTAGCAACAAGTGAGCTCCTTCTGACATTATAAACCGGAGAGCTTCGAATCCAGCATCAGATGCTTCTGGATGTCGAGCTGTGATTGATATCAGAGATATGATTGTTCGCCAACCAACATGAGATCTGACGTGAGATGCATTCGCTTTTACAAGACGTGCAACTTCTTGTGTGATGGGCTCACAGTATGCATCAGCCACTCTTGCATCAAGTTTGAGAACCAGTTGGAGTAATTTCAGAAGCTCATCTGTTAGATTCTCCTTGTAAGGCAATAATCTCTGACAGATCTTCAAGACACCAAACACAGCCTTTTCGACAAGTGGGCATGGTGTCGTCGTTGATTGAACTATACCAGAGATGTGCTCGTAAACAGTTTGCCAGATCAGTAGGATTCTGTCTCGGTTGTTCAGAGTTACTGCAATCAAGAGCTCCAGGCAAAAGACAGCACTAGATTCATCTTTCGCGGCTGCCTTTATGAGAGAGTTTACTAGCTGTTGCAGAGCCTCGGCTTGGAGAAACTTGCTGTCTGAGAATATGCTATCAATGTGACAATCTTTCACTATACCACGAGCGTGTTTATAGGCTGCAAGTTCTTCCTCAGTAGGTAATGGCTTTGTCTCCTCCATGTCAAAGGACAAAAGCTGGCTAAACCGACCAATAAAACTAGAGGATTTTCGAGGGGTCTCTGAGGGTTGTACCTGTGATACTACTGATAAGGGATTTGCTAAAGGTCTTTCTTCCTCTGGGTCATCCGCAGCATCACTAGCTATATGAGCTGGTAAAATCTGGAGTTTGTGGAGGCTCAAGACACATTCCAGTATGTTTTTCCAGCCCGAAGTGATATAGTCGCCGTATTTGTTTGCAATCAAGAACACAGCTTCAGTAGCCATTCGTGCTCTGGCATCTTCTCCAAAAGCAAGAATAGCTTCATCAATAGATAATGAGGCGAAGAACGGCGTGAATTTGCAGAGAGACACGACCAGATCATCCAATAAACTGTTCAAATGATAATACGCTGAAAGTTTTGCAATGGCCAATAACCCATCAACACATCTTTGTAGAACATCTTCTTGCTCTGCTTGCTCAAAAACCACTGATGTAGCTGCAATAGTGGGACCGGACACGATATGAAACATGTCACGGTCCAAATACGATGCGCTGTCACATATGATATAGGGACTGGTTTCTTTGGACTTGTAAATCACACTAATCCACCGACTGGAGGTCATCATTTGGAAACCGGTTCCTTGATCTGGGATCATCTGAATCTCACTGTCGCAGATTGAATGATACAGCTCAGATAAGTATTCTCTGGGAAGATCTGCGCCACCATTTATGCACCTGTTGTTACGGATGAAATCTTCTTCGGTCATCTTTTTCTTGACCTGAGTGTTGTGGTGATCTGTGTTCAGCAAAATAATCGAATAAGATAACAAGAGGGCAGCATCTTTATCAATCAATATCTGTGGTGACTGCTCATAGTATCTCTCAGAAAACGCTTCAAGCACCCTCTGTATCTTCTGCGACTCGCCAGGCAATCTAAATGTCCCCACAAAGAGACGCAGGGCGTTATCAAGATTCATATTCTGGAAGTCAAACGTCTTAGCAAACTCATGAAGCACCTGAACACAGAACTGGTCATGATTTCCCAGGAAGTCTCCTATAAGATTCTTATCTATCCCACATGTATACCGGAAGAAACATGCCACACTCTTTGGATCAAGTTCTTCAGGTAACAAGTGCATCGCTTGGAGTTGCTGCAGACCCTTTTTAGGATCACTGTTAAAATGATCAGCACCAACCATCAGCTTTTTCTTGATTTGCTTTGACTTGCGGACAAAGGGAACCCATAAATTAGGATCTCCGTAGTTCTCACATCTCACAGTCCAAAATGCTTCATATCCTTCTTCATGTGTCGAAACATTTGAAGCCGACAATTCCTCACCAACCCTTTCGGACATTCCCTGAACCATGGAGATTAACCCATCCAATGCAAGTATATGCATAGCAGACAAAGGCCCGTTAACTGGGAATGCGCTCTTTGATAGCAAATTTGAAACATCTTCGAACACATTACTGCATGTTATATCACAATCGAAATTCGCAAACATTTCAGCCATGAAAGTATGTTGTCTGCAAAGATCAACCAGAGCTTCCATAGCAACCTCCTGTTGCTGGTAAGAAGAGCCATGCTTGCTCTGTGCAATCCTCAGAAGTACACATGAGAAGAAAGCTTCAAGCTGTACCTTAAGCTCAGTACGGAGAGTCAGGTAGAGATTAAGAACGATGCTGCAAACTGTAGAAAGAATCAGAGGGCTCATCGACATACCAAACTGCATCAAGTTACAGAATAACTCATCCTGAATCAAACTCAACAACTTTGGGTGCTCACGGAAAGAAGAGCCTCCAAGTTCTATAGCAGAATTAATTAAACCCAGAGCGAAAAGAGGAACGTCTTCATCAATTGCTATAGGGTTAGATCTGGAATTGACTTCACTGTTTTCTCCAATATTCAACAGAGTACACAAGAAATGAAGAATCTCTACCATGCATGGAATACCAAAAGGCGCCAACATTGCATTTTCACCATTCGCAGCAACATTTAAGTCATCACTGACCTCAGTTCCCTTTTCATCATTTTTAAGTACTGTTTCTGGAATAACCATCTCAGAACTTGGCGAATCTTTGTCAATGCCAAGAGTATCAGATACGCTATCAATATTTCCATTTTCAACTTTGTTCTCTCCAGAATTCTGATCCCAGTCCACAGTTCCCACCTAGAAAGGAAAGCATACCGTGAGAAATTTGTGGGAAACAAACAGATGGTTAACACAATTCACCTTTAAACATCTTCTATCAATCAATATACATAACAGATAAATCATAACACGATACAACTTTTTGCGTGCACTGAAGCATGTCAAGTATTCTATCTACAGGGGATTCTAGCAAGGAAGGTTAACTTGGTTTACCTTATCGCCGACGGGTAATTCGCTTTCATTAGCCAGCGGGCTGATATAAGGAAGCTGGGAGAAGATACATCTCACCAACTCATGCATCGTGTGGCGCGCTATACGCTGCAACAACTCACTTTTTGAGCTAGATTGATGAACAACAACCAAACAAGTGTTGACGATGGTGCAAATATCTTGATTACTCAACCCACTAGCCGCCTTACACTTTATACAAGCCAGAAGAACCTGAAGTATCTTCATTAAAACCACTTCCTCCGAGGCAGGATCAGTCACCTCAAAACGGCAGCTTTTCACAGCATCCACTATGATATGCATCGCCTCTCCCACATTCACAGTATCAAGTGTAAAAACATCAAGGGTCAGGATCTTGTAGACAGATGACAAAGCAACGCCGGTGATCGGAGCCCCGGTTTCATCAGATAGTATGACGTCCAAAAACGGCTGTATGTACAACTTGGGGTCAACGCTTTGCCAATTGCTTTGCCATGAGAATATCTGCTTACGCAATTCTTTCAAAGAATGGATAAGAGAATGCTCCAACTGATCCTCATCTGCAATGTAGCGAACACCCCAACGTACGTTCCTCCTCATCACAGCCAACACTGCACCGATCTCGGAATTGATCATAGACGCCACAGCAACTTTGGAAGGTTTGTTGAACTCTCCTCCATGGAACGAGTTGCTACTCCCCGAAGGATGGTGATTTTGATACCCCATAACTCGTCCCAGATTCTTGGCTTAAACACCAAAACACACACGAAGCATGCAGAGCTGCAAAATAGTTAAAGACTTCATGATTAGCAACAAGTTTGCAGGAGAATCATTGTTCCAGAGCACCAAGTAACACATTCAAAACCATACAATTCAGATCTCATTGAATCGCAAGTCAGCAAACTACCATGAAAAATTAAGAGCTAATACATACAACACTTTGAAACTTAAAGGGAAGGAGGAAGAGGATCGAGACACAGGCTACCTATCTAACGAGACCAAATGTACTGGAGAGATCGGGATCGGAGAAAGAGATCCAGAATTTTCCCAGCTTCTACTCTTTTGAAGTGTTTCTTTGGGTTCAATGGCGTATGTGTTGAGCGGAGACGAAGCTCTCAGTGTACGAGACAATGGTGAAGGATCGAGCCGATACGGTAGAGTGGGAGCTTAGCCACGAAAACTCAATTGAGATCAGATCCTTGTTCCTCCTTAATCGCCAGAAACACAGAAAGCGTGGATCCTTCTTGCAAATGGCTATGTGGAGTGTGACGATGATGGAGATCGGAGAAGCATCGGACGTGTCCTCTGAGAGAGACGATCGAAGAGAAGGTTGTGAAAGCGGAAGCTTTGAGATGGGCCGATACTTGGGCCACACTTTGTTACGAAATCTAATTTCCGAGGCCCTTAATTTTTTTGTGAAATATCTCTCCTATTAGTAGGATGTTAAGTTGCCTAACCATATTTTGTTTAATATAACATTTTAATGAGCAATTCTTTCGAATAGCAATTTTTAAGTTTTTGACACAAAAATAGTATTCGAAAAATAAAATGACTAAAATAGTTTTTTTTTATTTTGAAATTTTGAAAGTTTTTTTTTGGAATGTGAAACCATATCCCAAAACTCGCTCTTTAACTCTAAACCCTAAGAGCATCATTATCCGGGTTTCTTAAGAGGTTACTTGCACTATTCGCGGGCCTACTGACATGTGGGCATGTGAACAGTGCAAGAAACAGTTCAAAAAACTCTTAAATAAGGCTTCATAAAATTAATTTATAAAACATAATATTTATTTGATAATTTTAAAACAATAAATAAATTGGTAAGATTTATTTGATAAAATTAAAACGTATATATAATGTTTATACCACTAATACAAGAAAGTTACTCTAGTCTATTGGTTAAGGTGTTTATTGATGTGTTTTAGTACTTTTGATTTATTTTTTAATTTCATGATGAAATATGCATTACTGCAAGGTCCGTGAAAAAATGCACAACGCCTAAAATCTATATTGAAATAGACAATTTTTCCTATTTTAACTTTGTTTTAGTCAAGAGTTATGATTGATATCAAGGTTAGGATTGATATCAAGGTTAATCCATTTAAATAAAAATTGTTTTATTTTAATTTGTTGTCATCAAGTTCTAAACATGAAATAAGAAAAAAACTAAGATGTGATATGATTCTCTTCTTCAACTTTTTGATCACGAAAATCAAGTTTTTTAGCAGAAACCAAATATTGCTGTAAAAACCGTATTATCGTCAAAATCTGCAAAAATCGAGTTTCCCTTTTCCCAAACTTCAAAATCAAGTTTTTCTGACAAAACTGCAAAAATCAAGTTTTTCCACCGAAACCGAAAATAAAAAATTTCCGCCAAAATAGTAAAATCGAGTTTTTCCGTCAAAACTGAAAGTCAAGTTTTCCTGCAAAAACCTCAAAATCGAGCTTTCTTGCAAAAACCATAAAACTGAGTTTTCTCGTCAAAATCGTAAAAATCAAGTTTTTCTATCAAAACCAAAATTTCAAGTTTTCTGCCAAAATCGAAAAACAAGTTTCTTACCAAAACCAAAAAGTCAAGCTCTCCCGCCCAAAAACAAAGTCTAGCTTTCCCGCCAAAATCAAAAGTCATTTTCCGCAGAAACTAAAAATTTGAGTTTTCTGCAAAAATCACAAAATCAAGTTTTTCCGCCAAAAATGAAAAATCGAGTTCTCTCGCAAAAAAAAAATCAAGTTTTCCGCCAAAACCAAAAAATTAAGTTCATGTGAAACCTCAAAATTAAGTTTTCTGCAAGAAAACTCAACTTTCCGTTTTCACGGAAAAACTCAATTTTGCGGTTTTGGCAAGAAAATTGATTTTATAGTTTTTGTGGGAAAACTTGAATATTAATTTTTGGCGGAAAATTTGATTTTACGATTTTTGGCAGAAAAACTCAATTTTGAAATTTTGGTGGGAAAATCGATTTTTGTTTTCTTTTTGCGGAAAAACTTAATTTTTAATTTTGGTAGGAAAACTCAATTTTGAGATTATAGCGAAAAAATTGATATTCGGTTTGTGAGGTTTATACGGGAAAACTATATTTTGCATAATCAAACAAATTTTAAATCTTAATATATATTTAAATATTGTATAATAATAGTGTGAACTAAAATAAAGGGCTAAAATTTAATCTTTAAACATATTAGGGGTGACCCTTTTTAAACCTTGTTTCAAAACTAAGTGGGACTTATTGGATTAGGGATTTTATTAAAAATAAAATTTTGACAAATCTTCTCTTATTGAATATATTATTTATAAAAACTTTTACAAATCTATGATTATTGGATATAGCATCGTAGAAATCCTATCAAATCTACTCTTATTAAAAAAATATTAATTTCATTAATGAAATTCATTAAAAAAAATTGGGTTATTAGAAGACATCATCTATACTACTAAAGCAAAATTCCTAATAGGATCATGCCCTTGTTTTTTTCTATAACTACAATGCAATGCCATGGATTTTTTTTAATAAAATAAATCTATACTATTAATATTAACATTTTCTCTTTTATATTAACATTTTTCTTATTAATTAAATTCGATCAGCATAATAAACCAATCAGAATGAAAAATATATTGGCCAATAACAATGCAGCAGCATTTATCAACGTTACTTATGCAAGAAATTCTATAATACATTATTAACGTTTGGGTTGAAAGCATATATTCCTAACTATACAAATCATAAAAGCATAATTCTAATATATACAATTATTATTTAACCTTAAACTTTTTTGTAAGACTTATTGTTTGACTCAGTGCTTATGATATGTTTGACAAGTTTGACGGCAACACACTATGAATTTTGTTTTACAAGATCATGAAATATTAAGTAGTCCAAATAAATTTATAATGCGAATTACGAAATAAAGATGGCCAACAAAATCGTAAAATATCAATTTCAACTTCCTTAATATATGGACACCACGATATTCTGCGAGTTTAACTTAATTAACTTGGCCAACCATCTCAATTTTATTTAGAACAAAATCGGAATGTATAAAAATATCTAATATATGTTACCAAAATAATCTCACCAATTTTCTCATTATTAATATAGGATCCGCAAAATATTGACCTCAATAATAAAACTAACTATATTTTGATTCAGAAAATATATTAAGTATATATTTTAGAATATATTGCCGGTGTTTCCCTAAAGAGTCATTTACACTGCAGGGCAGTTTACATGTTTTAATTACAGAATAAGGCAGTTTCTGCTACCTAAGCAGTTTATTGTGTGAGTGGACGTAATGTGTCCTACAAAAAGATAACTGATGCTGTTTTCTAGTTTGTTAAGTTGCACTTAGTTAGATTTTTATAAATTTAAAATAAAAAGTGGACTCAAGAAGAAAATAAACCCGATTGAATTAGCGGACTTGAGGAGAGTATATGTTTTCAATTTTTTATTTATTTTTGTATCTTTATCCGAGATAATAAAAAAGAGAAAAAGTGATGACAAGGGTGATAGCTTTGAAGTCGCCGGTGGAGTTTCAAATTCAGTTTGACGACGATGGAGCAAGGAGACAAGTAACGAGCAACAATGTCGAGAAGAAAGAACCTACGTGGAAAAGAGAAAGACGACGTTGAGCACGATAGTGGTAAATTTAAAAATCTGATTTGATTTTTGTTGGGGTTGATAATTGATTGTTGTTCTTCCGCCGCGGCTGTTTGCTATAGGTCGGTATCCGAACATGCGGGTGAACATGTATTCGACGGTAGATTACTTGTTAGCAGTAAGAGACACGCTTGACGGAACCCTGGAGATGGTAAAACTGATGGGGTCTTGTTTCGGGGACTATTTAAGATCCCGCCGCGGAGGCTGTTATTGGAAAGAGTCATTCACGAAATGATGACTAGGCAAGTAGTAACAAAGAAGAAGTACAAGATATGGCATGTAATTGGGGTAAACCGCTGCGATTTTTGTTGGTGGAATTTTGGGAAGTAACAGATTTGTCGTGTGGACATGTTTGATGTACATGAGCGCTGGTGTACAGAGGATTAGTGTGCACATGTTTGATGAGTAGGTCTAGAGTATGTGAGTACCCAGACATGTACACAATATTTGTTAGTGTACACATGTACTGTGATTACATGTAACTCATGTGTATGTACATGAGCGCTTGTGTACATGTGGATTTAAAATAGTGTGTACCATTTTATTTTTTTGTTTTCCGACTAATTGCGTATGTTTATGATCATGCAGCTGCTGGTGCAACCAATGATGAATATTGATGGGAGCCATGAAAAATGGTGGAGTTTATGGGATGAAGAGAAGTATGATAAAAAGTTGATTATATGGTCAAGCTTACAAAGGGATATGAATCTGAGAAATGCCCCTTCTCTGCTCAATATTTGGGGGCTTCTTCCAATGCATGCATCAAATTGGATTTCATTTCTACCTCTTTTTAGCTAAGTAAGTTATGCTTGCATCTAAATGTTGTGTCCTTGTGTTTCGTTTTTATATCTAAACAAAAATCATGTATTTTGATATCTTATTTCTAAGGTGAACACATCACTCTACTTTATTTTCAGGAAATATAACAAAGATTATATATTTCATTTTTATATCTGAACAAAAATCATGTATTTTGATATCTTATTGATAAGTATTAACAATTGTTCAGAGACTAAGTAGATACATGTACAATAACTAACATTTTGATCCGCAATTTTCTGAGATGCAGAAGGAATAATCTTCATTCCATATAAATCACCAAAGTTTATTTTTATATATTAGCTTGTACATATACATGTTTTACATAATTATATTAACAAGGATCAGAATGAAGAATCTAAAATTGAAGGAGAAAACTGAAGAGAAATCTATACATGTACAACAATTTGTACATTATCCTTATGTACATCAATTCAATATATACATGTACACATGAGTTCAATGTCCACATGTACACCATAGTTAGATTTCAAGATGTACTTAAGAATCATTCTCGGTTAATTCTTTGACGTAAACTCATATACATCATTTAATCAATTTTCCCCTGATTTTTTTATTTATTTTCTTCATTATCTTTGTACATATTGAGATAAGATTTGTGTAAGTATTCTACGGTAACAACTAAAAAGTCACATTGGATCAAGATATCTTAGACAAAAGAAATATATGTCACATTGGAACCTAACAATAATCACAACTAGACATTTAATTGGATTAAGATGGGAACAAAATATTAGCACCGCAAATATCATCAACGTGTACACATGTATTTCACTGTCCACATGTACATTGTTTTATAAAAATCACATGTACACTGGTTCTTTTGTACACTGCACAAGTCATGATATATGATGATTCTAATGATTTTGAGTATCTTGTTATAGTTCATTTTGATGATATTAGGTTTCATTTAGGTGTATATATTGTATTTTTTGTTTATTTGCATATAGCATGAGATAAAAATTTAAATTTAGAAGTTTAGGGTTAAATTTTAAGAGCAATATGCTTGTTTTTAAAGAGTTTTGGGATAAAAGTTAAAATAATAAAAAATTTGGGACCGGACTTGCAAAAGAAAAAGCTAAGGTTATTCACAGTTGCTCTAGAGATTTTGTGATAGTTAAAAGCGTGTCGGAGATTAACAAAGGTCACAACGAAGATAAATCCCGACGAATAAGGAGGAGCTGAGACACGGCTGTGGTGGAAGAACCTTAATCTCTTGGTGGTGACCCATGTAAATGCGCGGTGGTGGTCATGATAGATGAATTTCTTAATTTTCATAGTCTGGTCCATGGTGGATGATGAGTCTTCTGCATCATCGTTGCCGTCGTATACGTTTCCACCGTCGTCTATGTCTCCATCATCGCTACGCCAAAGTTGATAACGTCTCTACTGTTAATGTTGTTATCGTATACGTCACTATTACATCATCATCAAAGATATACCTTGACATATCTTAAAAGATAGATTAAGCAACAAAGACAATAATTATATGCAAGTTCTTTTGAAAAAATAATCTGAAGAATCAGATTTTAATATAGAAAAAAATTAGAAAATTTGGGAGGAAGAAGACGAAGAAGAAAGATAGTGGGACCCATTTTGACTATGTTTAGTTTGACCTTTAGATTATCTATCAAAATGAACGGTTGTGATAAAATCCCACCAATAAAAGAAATAGATGTAAAATTTAGTTAGCATATGATATTGATTAGAAGCTTATTTAGTTCGTTTTTATCTATAAAGTGAGTTTGGTTCCACAAAACTACCTTAGTAGTAAAAACTGTCCCAGAATGTAATAATAAACTTAAAACTGTCTTGCAGTGTAATATTTTCTTCCCTAAATATACTATTAATCTAAGAGTTATTAACAAAAAAAACACTTTACGTGTTTTAATAACAAGTTGGGTCACTTATTGCTACTGAGACACTTTTTCATGCAAAAATACATGGGTGTCCTTTATAAAGGATAAATGAGTGGGGTATTTGGGTAATTATGTTTTGGTTGCTGGTTAGGGTAGTCAGGTTATTTAAATTTTGAAACTCAATTGGTTCAAGCTGTGGACCCGAACGTGGTTTCCAATTCAGCTTAATTTTTTAACCCACTAACTTTACTTTTTCTTTGGTTTTGACGATAAAAAGGGAGCTATGGGTGGAAAAAAACGACGACGACGAAGAAGAGAAATAAAGGAGAAACCATCGACGAAGAAGAAAAACGCAAGAGGAGATAGTGTCGACGAGAAAGAAGAGAATGGATAAGGCTAAAGGCAAAGACAAAAGTATCATTCCCTCACTGTTTGTTCCTTATGTATTTTTTGTTTGAGACGGTGGATTTAGGGTTTCTCCGCCGTGAAACCCAGGCGGCTGGTTCCTACTCCACGTTTCTCTGACGGGGTTCCTACTCCACGTTTCTCTGACGGACTTGTCGTATTGAGGGATTCCGGGGTTGTTAATTTTAGTGATTTTGAATTATAAGTTGGGTTCTTATTTTTTGTTGGTATCATTTTACAGAGGTGGCGCAGGCAGAGGAGGATGCGGTGAATGAGAGGTAACAAAGAAAAGAATGTTTTTTGTTGGTATCAGCTTTAGTATTGTACACGTTACATGTAATATACATGTGTACAATAAAAATATATGTGTACATATGTACTTTGCATACTATGCATGTATGGTTTGCAAAGTTGTAGGGTTGGTGTTTCAATTCGAGGATTTCAATTTTGGGATTAGGGGTTTGGGATTTCGATTTTGAAATTTGGGATTCAAGATTTTAAATTAGGATTTCGATTTCAAAGTTTTCTAAGTTCCATTTTTTTGTTGGTATCAATATTACAGAGATGGCTCATGCATAGGAGAATGCGGTGAATGAGAGGTTACAAAAAAAAAATGTTTTTGTTGATATCGGTTCTAAGGTTGTACACGTTATATGTGATGTACATGTGTACAACAAGAACGTATGTGTACATATGTACTTTGCATACTATGCTTGTATGGTTTGCAATAGAGGTGTGTATTGATTTTTCTTTGGTTTGCGGTGTTTCTATGTTTTCAGCTGACTGTGCAACATGTGATGAAGTATATAGGGAAGACAAGAAAGATGTTTGGGGGGAATTTGACAGTGAGATTTTTGATTGTAATGTTGCATGTGATGTACATGGTACAACACAAAGTGCGTACATATGTACAAAAAAATCATGCACAACTTGTGACGTGTATATAAGTGGTGTATTTTTTACATGTTTGTTGGTTTTGAAGGATAAATGTTTTTGGCACTATAATATTTTCAGATCTTTTGGGCATGTTAAGTAAAGTAGCATGATGAAATCAAACTAAAACTCTTCACATTAAAAATATAATTTTGTAGTGTACATATAAACTAAAATTGTACAAAATAATGACATATATTGTCAAATTGTAAGATCTTTCTTTAATCAAAAACTAAAAAATCATTATACAGGTCAATGATTCACATGTACACAAGTTTAATTGTACAATGATTTCTATATACACCAAATTATTTTTATACATTTGCAAGTTTAAGTATTTGTAAGGTCTATAGCGTTAACGTGTACACATGTATTTTGTTGTCCATGTGTACAACAGTTCATTGTTACATCTATTCAATTTTAACATATAATTGCAAGTTTTCAACGTCAACATGCGTACATAGAAGTTAGGTACTTGTGTACGAGGTAAAGCAAACCATGGTTGTATAGATGTACATATGGATAGTTTATACTTTATGTACAAATGTACAATCATTGTGTGGTTATGTGTACACATTTGATATATGTTAAGTATTTGTATGTTTTTATTAGGTGTTGCATTTTAAAATCTTATATGATGGTTGTTTGTAAGTTGTGTACATTCGGATAAATATTTGTATGTTTTTTTAGTTTTTAAATTATGTACATTCGGTATAGTTGTACAGATGGAAATGATAATCAACTGGAACATGTAGTTGTGTGCTTATATTTAGATTTGGGTGTTTGAAAATTTTTAGGGGAGGAGGTGGGCCTATGTTACATGTTTGATATATATACGTCAACATGCGTACATAGAAGTTATGTACATGTGCACGAGGTGAAGAAAACCATGGTTGTATATATGTCCAAATGGATAATTTACACTCTATGTACAAATGTACAATCGATGTGTGGTTATGTGTAATCCTTCCCTCGACGTAAGAACTTTCATCTCCTCTCAACCAAACCACAACACCACCGCCTTCTTCAACGCTGCTACTAACCATAACTTGAATTTCTCCGAACTTTGGAGAGCCGTCGATCGTGTCGCCAAGTATCTGCACCACGAGTCGTCGATTGTGTCACCGATTCGGCAACTGTCATCGTCGAGAGTCTTCCATTCGCCGACCATAACCATACATTAATCCGCCATGGGAGATACCTACAAGAAGTTGCAATGAGTGGTTAGATTTTTAGATTAAAGTTAAACAATATCGTTAACACAAGGTTAGAACACAACCCATAATTTAAATCTAATAACAATAGTGGTTTGATTTTGGGTTGATTGCAAAATATTTTGATTCTGAACTGATAAACATAGAGAAAAGTTGACGAAAGATGGGGGAGAAGTGAAAGTAAAAATGTAAAAAAGGTAAAATAATCTGGACCGTCAAAAATCTATGAGAGAGATAGAGATCTAATGGTAGATATTAAGGCTCATATGTGTCAAATCCTGATCTGAGAAATTTAATCTTAACCGTTGGAGGAAAATGAAAATCAATGGATGAGGTGTAATCCCACCTGAAAAGTAATTAGTTTGTTTTTTCTAGTTGAGAAGTAACGAACTAGAACAAGAAAGAGTGAAATAAAGTATGTGAGTAGAGTAATGTGTCTTAAAGTGTTAATAAATGTGAGTAAAGTGTCTCTGAATGAAAATATTTCTTAATCTAAATACCTAATTGTTAGTATTTTAGTCTGACCAAAACCAAACAAACCCAAGCCCAAAAACAAAGGTTTTCGGAAAATTATTGTTTCAGTTTTAACAAAATATTAATCTTCATTTGCTTTCAAAACTTCTCAATTATAAAAATATATAAATATATGTATTATAAATTAGCATTAGATTATATTTTATTACCCTTATATCTCAATAATTACTACATGTACATATACAAACAAAACACATTCTATGCTAATTTTTTTAAAATATATATATGCTATAAAATTTAATATGTTATACAATATAACATTTCAAAAAGAAAAAAAAATTTGCGCTTTCAAACCGCGGATGAAAATCTAGTTTACTCTTTGAATTCAATAAGAAATAATACCATCTACATAGATGGTATTTTAAAAAAAAAAAAAAAAAAAAACCAGAAAAAATAATTGACGTGTTGGATTATTCGAAAACTTATATTCTTCTTGGTTCTATACTTACGTGGAAGAAGAAGCTTGAGTTTTTTGTTTGCTCTGATCATGGCTACAATACACACTACAAAAGGATTGAAATTGATTGTAACAGAGAGAACAAAACCTCTCGACACACCATCTGTTCCTATACTTCTTGTGCATTTATCACATAACGGCTTTAACAAATCTAGAAGAAGAGACTTTGTGCATATACCTTGTTCGAAAGGACACCATGGAATCTGCATTTCTTCCCTGTAAATTACAAATCAGTATTAGGACGGGATTATATACTTCGAAAACCTCAAAGGGTGTAAGTAATTAGGTATATATAACTCACCAATTCTTTATATAATGAAGTAAGCAACCTCACTTCTGCTTCAACAATATTGTTAGCTAGATATCACCGATTCATTATATAAGGAAGTAACTAATTAGTCCTCATCTCCTCTGATCGCCAACTGCAAATGCCTAGGAGTTATCCTCGATCTTTGCTGGCGTTTCCAGGGTTCGAACTACTAAAGATGCTTGTGCTTGCTCCTTAAATGGCTTGGTTTCAGGACTAGACTTCAGCTGAAGATCCAGAACATCTGGCGTGTTTTGCAGTCTTATCTTATCCTCTCCTCCTTCATATGTACACCTTCACGTTCTTTTACCTAAGGCCACAAAATGTTGTAACCATAAGTCACCTTGGTTGATGCTTAGTCCTTTTCAAGAACAGTTATAACCAATTATTGGTCTGTACTTTGTAACTCCATAAACTGCAATTTGTATTTCACTGTAGTTTTTACTGTTCTTCTTTCTTAGCTGACTGACTGAGATTCTTTTGTAACTACTGCAGCAAGGTTATTTCTCTTGCTCATTCTTAAAGATGGACAGAGCACACACATGGGGGTTTGTCAGTGGTGGGAGATGTTTCTATCTCAAGTTGCTTTTTAATTGTAGCTTACAAGGTGTTCTTAATGTTGGGCCTATTTTCAATAGGCATAACGTGAATAAAAATGGGCCTCGGCCTTGTACGTTTAAATGAAAGAAAATGAGACTTTGTCCCACATCGGTTACAAAGCTAACAAGAGAGGAGTATATATAAGTATCAACACTCAGACTTGTTCAAACGGCTCAGAGGAAAGAGGGAGCTCCCCACGCGCGCCGCCGCTGTCCGGCTCGGCTCGGCGTGGCCGTGGGATTGGGCTTAGGCTTGGGCTTGGGCTTGGGAGAATGTGGCCCCAGGGCCACTAAAAGATGTTCTTTTTGGGCCCAATTAAGCTCAACGTTTTGCTATTTCGTTTAAAAAAAAAAAAAAAAACAGCATGACATTCATGTGTAAACGACGAGTAGTTCGTTTAAAAACGACATGAAGTTTATCAATTCGAAACGGATCATAACCGACATGAAGTTTCTCAACACATTAACTCCCAAGATTTTCGGGATATTTTCGTATCAGTTACGAAAATCAAATCTCATTCCTCTCTTTAAATAGCTCGTCTCCTCCTCTTTCATTTCTTACGTTTTTCACACTTCTCTTAACGAAAACCAGCAACAATCCCAAGGAATGGTGGTATGATACAGGTGCTACCACCCACATTTGCACTGATAGGGCGATGTTCAGCACCTATCAGAAGAGCAAGACTGAGTAGAAGCTGTTCATGGGAAACACTGCAGTCTCCAAGATTGAAGGCCGCGGAAAAGTGATTCTGAAGATGACATCTGGACATGAAGTCACTTTGACGAATGTGAAGCATGTGCCTGACATGAGGAAGAACCTGGTCTCGGGAACCTTGCTTAGCAAGAATGGATTCGCCACAACTCTTGAGGCGGATAAACTCGTGATTAGGTAAAATGAGATGTATTTGAGAAAGGGGTATGTTAAGGATGGACTGGTCAAAATGAATGTAATGACAGTCTCTCCAAAAGTTGTAACTCCAAAAGTTGTAACTCCAGAAGCTTCAACTTCAATGAATAAGAAAAAGCCAGTTGCTTATTTGGTTTAGTCTTTTAATATATGGCATGAAAGATTAGGCCATGTAAACAACAAATCGATACAAAGATTAATGAATTTAAATCTAATTCCCAAATTTAAAACAAGCAAACAAAAATGTGAAGTATGCGTACAGGCTAAGCTCACAAAAATGCTTTCACCTCATGTTGAAAGAACTAATAAACCTCTAAATTTAATTCACACCAATTTATGTGATTTAAAATATATACAAACTAGAGGTGGGAAAAAGTATTTTGTGACCTTCATAGATGATTGCACAAAATATTGTTATGTGTATTTATTACATAGCAAAGATGAAACCTTAGAAAAATTCAAAGAATTTAAACTCGAGGTTGAAAATCAGCTTAAAACAACTATTAAAATAGTTAGAAGCGACAGAGGAGGCGAGTATGATGGTCCATTTAATGCATTTTGTAAAGAACATGGAATAATCCATCAAACTACAGCTCCTTATTCACCATAATCTAATGGAGTTGCTGAACGTAAAAATCGAACTCTAAAAGAGATGATGAATGCAATGTTGCAGGAATCCGGGTTACCCCAGAACATGTGGGGGGAAGCGTTGCTTACCACTAATTATATCCTCAACAAAATTCCACACAAAGTAACTGGCAAAACTCCATATGAATTATGGAAAGGTAATTTACCTTCGTATAAATACCTCAAAGTGTGGGGGTGCTTGGCAAAAGTTGCGGTACCGCCACCAAAAAAGGTCACTATTGGACCCAAAACAGTGGATTGCATTTTCATCGGATATGCACATAACAGTAGTGCCTATCGATTTCTGGTACATAAATCTGAAATTTCAGATATCCATGTAAATACAGTCATGGAATCAAGAAATGCATCTTTCTTTGAAAATATTTTTCCATGCAGAAAAAAACAAGGTTCAAAACGACCTAGAGAAGAAAGAGACGATGACAATGACTCAGAAATTGAGACAAACGTCGAGATTTCTATAAATGAAATTTCAGAAAATGAGAAAGAAGATGAACCTAGAAGAAGCAAAAGAGCTCGAAAGGAAAAATCTTTTGGTGATGATTTCTTAATGACATTTTTAGTAGAAAATAATCCAAAAACCTTGGTTGAAGCCATGTCTTCACCAGACGCTCCATTTTGGAATGAAGCCGTCAAAAGTGAATTTGATTCTATCATGCAAAATTATACATGGTATATAACGGATTTACCACCAGGTTGTAAAGCATTAGGAAGTAAGTAGATTTTAAAACAAAAACTAAACCTTGATGGAACACCTGGTAAATATAAAGCTAGACTTGTAGTTCAAGGATTCCGACAAAAGGAAGGCTTTGACTATTTTGATACATATTCTCCAGTAGCGAGAATAACATCAAAAAAGTTGATGATAGCAATCGCAGCCTTAAGAGATCTAAAAATCCATCAAATGGATGTAAAAACCGCTTTTCTAAATGGTGATTTAGAAGAGGAAATTTACATGAAACAACCTGAGGGTTTTGTCGTTTCTGGACAAGAAGACAAAGTTTGTCGACTTGTAAAGTCACTTTATGGGCTTAAACAAGCTCGTAAACAATGGCACGAAAAATTTGACAATACTATGCTGTCAAATGGTTTCAAAATTAATGAATGTGATAAATGCATATACTACAAAACTACCAAAAATGCGTATGTTTTGTTATGCTTATATGTAGATGATATGCTCATTATTGGAAGCAATAAAGATATTATCAATCACACAAAGAACATGCTAAAAGGAAAATTTGAGATGAAAGATTTGAGATTAGTAGATGTTATTCTAGGGGTCAAAGTCGCAAGAAATTCAAACGGAATTATCTTAACCCAATCTCATTATGCTCAAACAATATTAGAGAGATTTAAAAATTACTCTAATGGTACTGCAAAAACTCCGTTAGATCCCTTACTTCACTTAACAAAAAATTCAGGTGAAGCGGTTTCACAAAACGAGTATGCACGAGTGATCGGAAGTCTTATGTACTTAACCAACTGTACTAGACCAGATCTAGCGCACGCAGTAAATGTACTTAGTCGATATACAAGTAATCCAGGTCATAAACACTGGAAAGCTATAACGAGAGTACTCAATTACTTGCGTCATACCAAATATTTTGGGCTTCACTATGGTAAAGAACCAGCAGTTTTAGAAGGATACAGTGATGCTAACTGGATATCAGATTCTAAAAACTCAAAATCCACAAGTGGATATGTCTTTACATTAGGAGGAGCAGCAATTTCATGGAAATCTACCAAGCAAACAGTATTAGCCAGATCCACCATGGAATCTGAGTTCATAGCCTTAGACAAAGCAGCAGAAGAAGCTGAATGGCTTAGAATTTTTTTGGAAGATATTCCTATGTGGAAGAAACCTGTACCAGCTATACGCATACATTGTGATAGTCAATCAGCTATAGCTGCCCGAGTCTTATTAGAGATGTTACCATTTAGAGCAGTGTAGTCTTCTGCTGTATTTTGGTAATCTGTTGAATAGAGTTTACCACATTAGTGTTGACTGATGTAGTTTAGCCAACTATTGGATCGCCTAGGTAAGTGATTTCCAAAGCCACGAGATGTTGTTGCTAAATCATCAAAAGGAATGGGTTTAAAGCCTATAATGAATGAGGATGCTTGATTGCAACCCTACCTATCATGACTGGCGATCCCAAGATGTAGGTTCAAAGGGAAAACAAAATCAAACAGAATCTAACCAAAGCACTTTGAGATAATGTAGTCTCATCCCAGCTCCTAAAGATGATAAAAGTGCTAACGAATGTGAGAAGGATAAGCATAGACTTTTAATAATTCCATAGCTTCTAAAGCAGAGTATTACTCAATACTTTTCATGGTCAATCACCTAATGAGTGTGAAATGGGGCCGTTTCTAGGAGAATGAATGCAAGGCTATATTCTCTAAATTCACTCATGAAAACCAGGAATAGTTTATGGCCACAATGAACACATTAGAGAACTAAGTTCTACGAGAAAATGAAGCTGCGTTATGCCTGTTGTCTCGGTCTACATAAAACACATGTTGGTTCAAGACATCATGTTCACCTTCTGGTAAAGTAAACCCGACAGATATTAACTATGAGTGGTTCAAGGCTTAAAAATGCCACCAACTCAAACACAGTGAATTTTCGCAAACACTCTCGATAAGTCTGTCTGTCTAGTCATTAGTATAAGTCTAGTCGTTAGAAAGTTTTTAGAGTCTATCGAGTCTGCATTTAGTCTGCATATGTTTAGAGTCATTTCTATTCATGTGGGGGATTGTTGGGCCTATTTTCAATAGGCATAACGTGAATAAATATGGGCCTCGGCCTTGTACGTTTAAATGAAAGAAAATAAGACTTTGTCCCACATCGGTTACAAAGCTAACAAGAGAGGAGTATATATCAGTATCAACACTCAGACTTGTTCAAACGGCTCAGAGGAAAGAGGGAGCTCCCCACGCGCGCGCCGCCGCCGCCGTCTGTCCGGCTCGGCTCGGCGTGGGCGTGGGCTTGGGCTTGGGCTTGGGAGAATGTGGTCCCAGGGCCACTAAAAGATGTTCTTTTTGGGCCCAATTAAGCTCAACGTTTTGCCATTTCGTTTTTTTAAAAAAAAAAAAAAAACAGCATGACATTCATGTGTAAACGACGAGTAGTTCGTTTAAAAACGACATGAAATTTATCAATTCGAAACAGATCATAACCGAGTCAACAAAGAGATATCTTGCGGAGTAATTTTCTCAACACATTAACTCCCAAGATTTTCGGGATATTTTCGTATCAGTTACGAAAATCAAATCTCATTCCTCTCTTTAAATAGCTCGTCTCCTCCTCTTTCATTTCTTACGTTTTTCACACTTCTCTTAACGAAAACCAGCAAAACCCCTTAGCGTAAGTCTACACTCGAGAGTGTTTCGTAGTTATAGTTCGATAGGACATTCACGAGTGAAGCGTGAATCGTCAACCATGGTTGTATCCTGGGACTCGGTATTCGTACAATTTCGTCTCACTACGAAGCGAATATTTAGAGTTAAGGAAAGAGATCATATCTCGCCTCCATCTTTATTCGAATGCGTTTTGTTTATCGGTTTTAATTCGTANCCATGGTTGTATCCTGGGACTCGGTATTCGTACAATTTCGTCTCACTACGAAGCGAATATTTAGAGTTAAGGAAAGAGATCATATCTCGCCTCCATCTTTATTCGAATGCGTTTTGTTTATCGGTTTTAATTCGTATTTCGATTCATCTATTTCCTTAACATCGCTTTATTATTATCGTTTATATCAGTTCGGTTTTCCGACTTCTACACTTAAGTATTATTGTTCTAGGCATATTCTCCTCCTCTTTTGCATTCCTCCTGTCTTCTTCATATGGATTTGAACGAGAGTGGCCTTCACTTTTCCCGTGCCAACGATATTGCAAAGCTTGACAATTTTGATGACACTGCTCTCAGCTTGAAATGCCTCACAAACACTCACTACAACCATAAGCTTTGTTCTGATGTCTAACTGTCCTGATGGTGGTTTCGGCTTGGTTCACGGTTTAGGTCCAACACCTCCTTCGTATTATTATAATGTCAACAAAGTCTCAGCTTCTTCTGGGACTTTTCAAGAAGGAGGTAACTCATATTATATACACGTATTTGTTTTGTCACAGACATGCATCCAAGTTTGACCTGTGCGTCCAACTTGTAAATTATTTTTTCATCCAGATTGCTTGCTTAATTTTGTGCTCGTTTGTAGGCCTGAGACTTTTATCCGAGATCCAGACTCAATCCAAGATCCGATCAAGATCCGCTCCGAAAATCCGGATATTTGAAAGGGCCGAATCCAAATAGTAAAATGTTGGATCCATCCAAACCGAATCCGGATATCTTGATTTTTTAGTCCAGATTTCTGAATTCATAGTTTTTATTAATAACTCTTTCAAAAATAGTAATATATATATAAAAACTAATTTTATTTGTTATATTTTTATTTTATAATATTATATAAGTATAAATTTGTAATAATATACTTCAAAATAATTAAAAAAAACTATATTACTTTTATTTTTAAATTATTTTTTATATTTATATATATATATATTAATATTAGTTCTATTTATTTTAAGGATCCTAATATGGATCCGAATATCCATCGGATATTACAATTCTTAGAAGGATATCCGACACTCGAATATCCGAGAAACCCCGAATCCGGATAAGTATAGTAAAATCATGGATCCGCCGGATATCCGATCCGTTACATGCCTATTCTTTTTAAAATTATATGTTAGCTTTGATGTTGATAATCATTGATATATATAGGTCAATTATCTCAAATAACTTCTTATTAAGTTTTTGTCACAAAAATAACTTTCAAAAAAATAAGACCGAAATAACTTCTTTTTATGTCGAAAATTCTAATATTTTATTTTTCTTTTTTAAAATTTGAAATCCTAACCCCAAAACCCCACCCCTTAACTCTAAACCCTAAGTTTAGATTAGTTAACCCTATGAATATAAGTGTATATTTATCTCTTTAATAAAATATTTTGGTCATTTTTTTTTGGAGGCTATTTTTGTGATAATGTTTTTGAAAAATCTATTATAAAGTATTTCCCATATATATATATATATAACTTTGATAAGGACTGTTTGAGATTATCTTTTCATTAGTTAAATTAAAAAAACTTGCTTATATATAGATGTGTATCAAAAGTAAAGACGTGCACAATAGAAAACGAGGATCATAGACAACATCTTTGGAAAATTAAAAGTTAGAATTTTTCTATTTACTATTTTATATGTTGCTTATTCCACATAACCATGAATGAATTTGTTATAAAAGTTTCTTGGATTATTATACGTAAATGTTGTGCTGTTCTTCTTGTTTTTTATAATGTTTGGCAGCTATCGCTTTCACTAAAATGGAAATACACAAGAAGGGAAAATTTAAAATCCTTGCATTCCTTAGTCCCCGAGAAAAAAAAACATTGTTGCGTTTGTTGGTGTATGAGTTCCAGCGGATGCTCCTGGAGTTGTTATGGGTCATGCTAGTATTCTCATTTGTTCTGCACCATCTATTGATCATTTTCGGGAGGGACGTGGTACCTCTGAAAAGTGATTGTTGCTGCTAATAGTAAGAAAGGTGAAAGTTCGTGTGTAACGCCGGTGAGTAAGGGAAATGATCCTAAGAAGCGGCCTGCTGATGGTGCTTTGTCGAAAGAAACATTGTCGTCAAAGCTGCGCAAGGTTGTTGTGGCTGCTAAGGATACTCCTCCACCAGATCAGGCTCCTTTTGTCGGCGAGGTACCTTCTGTCGATGGGGCACCTCTTGCCGATGGGAGAAAGATTGTTTTTCAACTGTTTGAGTGTGCTTTTGGAGGTACATGTTGGGGATAGATTGCATCTACCCCCATAGGCCCATCTTGACGAGATCTCGGCCCAAAGAGAAGTGTCGAAGTCGGCCCATACGGCCCAGAACCGACTTTCAGGCATATATATATAGAGAAAGTCGAATTGAAGAGACACACACAAATATTGGAGAATAAGCCTAGAAACTAGAGTTTCTTTTGAATTACTTGTTCTTGCTTTATTCTTCATATAAACTCTCAAATTCATTCAATAAAGACTCGATTTGTTCTCTAAATCATCTATCTGCCAAAACTCACCATCGAAATCGATAATTGCTCAAGATCACCGATTTCAGATTCAACAATTGGCGCCGTCTGTGGGGAAAGGGCTGATAGCAACGATCAAGAACATCGATCAAGATAATGACAGGATCTCCGACAAATCCACCAGGTCAACATCCAGTCGACCTAAACACCGTTCTCGCGTCTCTCGTCGCCGTGGTTCAACGCCTTGACCAGCAAGAAGCCGCAAACAAAGCAACTCAGGAACGTCTAGACACAATCGCTGCTGCTTGCCTTCTTCCAACGCAGGCCGGCGATCAAGATCCGGATACCGCTCGTTGACGTCTCTTCCAGACTACGGTGCGCAACCAAGCAACCGATCAGGCGACCAACGAAGAACTCCAGCGTCTTCAAGGGACAATCAAAGATATGTCGTCTAAAATTCATCAAGCCACCAGTTTCGCTCCGGAAATCGATCGAGTTCTGGAAGCAACTCAGAAAACTCCCTTCACCCAAAAGATAACCGACATCCGAGTTCGACACCAAGATAAACTCCAGATACCTTCTTTCCGCGGCGATTATGACCCTAGCGATCATATGACTAGCTTCAACATCGCTATGGGCCGAGCCTATTTTACTACGGAAGAACGAGATGCCGGCTACTGCCAACTCTCCGTCGAAAGCCTGGCAGGACCGGCCCTCACTTGGTTTTCTCGGCTAACCGCTAATTCCATCAGCACTTTTAAAGAACTTTCTACCGAGTTCCTTAAACATTATTCCATGTATATCCGTCAAGGAGCCTCTGCCACCGATCTTTGGAAAATAGCTCATGGCCAGAAAGAATCTCTCCAAGACTTCATGGAGCGATTCAAGAATCTCGTCTCAAAAGTCGATGTACCAGACAAAACTGCAGTGGAAGCATTGCGTAATGCATTATGGATCAGATCATCCTTTCGATCTGACCTATACACCAACAGTACGATTACTCTGGAGGACACCCTCCACAGAGCCAACTGTTTCATACGGATGGAAGAGGACAACGCGGCTTATACAGCAAAACAAAACGCGTTAAAAGCCCAATTGACCTCAAAGACGGCTTCTGTCACCCAGGAACCGCGGCAGCATCAACCCAATAACAACAAGAAAGGAAAAGTTTACTCGGTAGCCGAAGAACCGGGAGCTACTTTGTCCACAACACCTACCGAGCGACCGTGGAATGTGTGGGACAGAACACTAGAGGGAAAACCCCTAACCTACGACGAGACCAAGTTCTGCACTTACCACAAAGCTAAGGGCCATGATACAAAGGAATGCAAACAACTCGCAGAGGCTCTGTTCTCGGCATTTAAGAATGGTGTCGTCACTCCCGACCCGCCAAAAACCAAACAGGCAAAGAAAAAAGGAAGTTGGACAAAGAACAAACAAAATAATACCAAGGCACAAGAAGTCCAACAAGAAGACCGAGATGCAGCGGCTCCGCCGAGACAGCGAGATGATACTGATACCGAAGACGAAAGACCACATGTGGCACGTCGGATCAATCTCATCTCGGCACCTTCCTTAACACCATCTCCTAAAGACACCGACCACCGAGATCTACGAGAGCATCTCCAGCAAAAGCGTTCCAGTACCGACATACGCGACATCCTCCTCCAGAGGAAGAAGTCTAAGCTATCAGACGAAGACCTCCGCCAGAAGCTCAAATCCAACACAAGCGCGGCATAAGCAGATCTCAGGAAATCATTACCGGACAAACGTCCCAGTGTTTTCCGCCGAGTCAATGTCATTTTGGGAGGGTCTCCCGTATGCAACAGTTCAGTGAAAGCCATCAAGGAGTATCAACGCAAAGCCGTGAGTGCTCACCGCTGGCCGGCGAAGCGTGAAGTGGAAACACCTATCGCATTTTCTGAGTTTGACCTTACCGATATCGATCATCCGCATAACGACCCTCTGATAATCGAACTACAGATCGGTACTTGTGAAGTCACTCGAGTCCTCGTCGATACTGGAAGCTCTGTCGATCTCATCTTTCGACAGACATTGATTAAAATGATGATCGACCTCAAAGACATCAAACCTTCCTCCCGCGCCCTCACAGGGTTCAATGGATCGTCAACTACCTTACTGGGCACCATCTGCCTCAATGTGTTCGTAGGAGGAGTGAACAAACTCATCAAATTCTCCGTGATCGATACCGAGACTCAGTACAATGCAATTCTAGGACGCCTTGGCTTCATTCAATGAAAGCGGTCCCGTCAACATACCACCAATGCGTCAAGTTTCCTACCAAAGAAGAAAAAATCTTCACGCTCTCTGGGAACCAACGACTGGCTCGAAGTATGTTGATCACCGATTTCAAAAACAAGCAAGTCACCTACGCCATCAAACCAGAAAAGAAACTATCCCCCTCCAAAGAGGAAACGATCCAAGTCGGCATCGACGCCGAAAATCCAGATCGAACCGTCGGGATAGGATCCAAACTTAGTGATAGTCTGACAATAGAGCTGACCGCTTTCCTTTGCACGAATAAATCAACATTCGCCTGGTCAACTGCCGACATGCCCGGCATCGACCCCACTTACAAACCAATTAAGCATAAACGACGCAAATTGGGTCCCGAAAGAGCAAAGGCAGTCAACGACGAGGTTGACAGGCTTCTCCAAGCAGGATCCATTGCCGAGGTAAAATACCCAGATTGTTTAGCTAATCTGGTAGTCGTCAAAAAGAAAAATGGGAAATGGAGAGTCTGCATCGACTTCACCGACCTGAACAAAGCCTGCCCGAAAGACAGCTTTCAATTGCCTCATATAGATCATATGGTGGAATCTACTTCCGGAAATGAACTACTCTCTTTCATGGATGCATTTTCGGGTTATAATCAGATTATGATGCACCCCGAGGATCGTGAAAAAACATCGTTCATCACCGACAGAGGAACATACTGCTACCGAGTAATGCCTTCGGACTCACAAACGTGGGAGCCACCTACCAATGACTCGTCAACAGAATGTTTGCCGACAAGCTGAGAATCACTATGGAGGTTTATATCGACGATATGCTCGTCAAATCGCTCATCGGGAAGGATCATATTCGACATCTTTCCGAGTGCTTCGAGACCCTGAAAATACGGGATGAAACTCAATCCGGCAAAATGCATTTTCAGAGTCACCTCGGGCGAGTTTCTCGGATATATCGTGACCCAGCGAGGTATCGAAGCAAACCCAAAGCAAATCTCTGCAGTCCTAGATCTACCCAATCCAAAGACGTCTCGAGAAATTCAGCGCCTTACCGGCAGAATGGCGGCCCTCAACCGATTCATTTCCAGGTCCACAAATAAGTGCCTCCCATTCTACGAGTTACTACGAGGAAACAAAAAATTCCTGTGGGACGAAGCATGTGAAAAGGCTTTCGTCGCGCTGAAGCGGTATTTGACGACCCCACCGGTCCTAGCGAAACCCGATGCAGGCGACATCATGTATCTCTACATCGCTGTCTCTCCGTCCGCGATCAGTAGCGTTCTCGTTTAAGAGGATCGAGGCGAGCAGCATCCTGTTTTCTACACTAGCAAACGCCTAACCGATGCCGAGACAAGATATCCCACGCTCGAAAGAATTGCCCTCGCAATTGTCACTTCAGCAAGGAAGCTACGTCCTTATTTCCAATCTCACTCTATCATAGTCCTCACCGACCTCCCTCTGCGGACCATACTACAGAATGCAAATCAATCAGGGAGACTTTCGAAATGGGTCATCGAGCTCAGTGAATATGATATCACATATAAAGGCAGGCCAACCATCAAAGCCCAAGTTTTGGCCGACTTCATTATCGAAATTCCTCCCGATCAAACATCAGAACTCGAGATCCCAGTCAAAAGTTGGATCCTGCACGTCGACGGAGCCTCATCTAATAAAGGGTCTGGGATAGGCGTCCACCTCCAATCACCCACCGGCGAACTCATCGAACAATCGTTTTGACTTGGTTTCGCGGCATCAAACAACGAGGCTGAATACGAAGCACTGTTTGACGGCCTTCGCCTGGCAAAAGTAGTCGGAGCAAAGCGGTTACAAGCCTTTTGTGACTCTCAACTCGTCGCGAGCTAGTACAGCGGCGACTATGAGGCAAAAAACGAAAGGATGGATGCATACCTCGGTCTTACCAAAAGTTTAGCTGCGGAATTCGATCACTTCGACCTCACCAAGGTCCCTCGAGAAGAGAACTGCTTCGCAGACGCACTTGCCGCGTTGGGGAATAGTCAACGGAATCAAATCAGAAGGAAAATCCCGGTACATACATTAGAAAGACCGAGTATCACACTACCCAGTGGTGATAATATTCTAGCCATCTCTTCCAACACCGCCGAGATCATTTCCCAAAGACAAACTGGTGACGTGACCGCCTGTGGGAAAGAACTAATGGAGCTGTCTCCGTATGAAGGGCGTCTGTTTACCCTTAGGGCAGCTGAATTTCGGTTTTCAAGCTTAATGCATAGTTATCTGCCATCTAATGTGGCTACCTGCCGTTTGTTTAATGAGGAATGAACGCAGCCTTTCCTCCTTCGTCTGGAGTAGTACTACCTTTGGGTGCTCCCCGAAGGGGGTAACCATGGCGGAGGTCGGTCTGTCGCATTAAAACTAAAAACCCAAGGTCATTAGTGGCCAACCATGGTCGGTGATTGCAAAGAATACACGTCCCGATGCGACAAATGTCAACGACATGCCTCTAACATACACTCTCCCACCGAGTTGTTGAAGACATCATCGGCACCGTACCCATTCATGCGATGGGCAATGGATATCGTCGGTCCCCTGCCGAGCTCTAGACAAAGACGTTTTCTGCTCGTCATGACCGATTACTTCACAAAATGGGTTGAAACAAAAGCTTATGTCCAAGTCACCGAGAAGGAAGTCCAGAGTTTCGTCTGGAAATACATCATATGTCAACACGGATTGCCCTACGAGATCATAACAGACAATGGAAGTCAGTTCACCTCTACCAAGTTCCGTGAGTTCTGCGAGAAGTGGAGAATCCGTCTCAGCTTCTCAACTCCCAGATATCCGCAAGGGAAGGGGCAATCGGAGGTAACGAATAAAGTCATTATCGACGGAATTAAAAAGAGGCTGGATCTTAAGAAAGGACATTGGGCGGACGAGTTGGATGGAGTACTATGGTTTCACTGCACAACACCACGAAGTGCTACAGGAAAAACCCCCTTTTCCTTGGCTCACGGCGTCGAAGCAATGGCCCCAACCGAGGTCAATGTCACCAGTTTTAGAAGACTAAAGCTCCCTCAACATCAAGATCTCAATCACGAAATGATGATCGACGCTCTTGATCAACTCGAAGAACGTCGGGATCAGGCTCTGTTACGGATTCAAAACTATCAACATCTCGCCGAATCCTACTACAACAGAAAAGTCCGATCACGTCCAATACAACTTGGTTGAAGCAAAAGCTTATGTCCAAGTCACCGAGAAGGAAGTCCTGAGTTTCATCTGGAAATACATCATATGTCGACACGGATTGCCCTACGAGATCGTAACCGACAATGGAAGTCAGTTCACCTCTACCAAGTTCCGTGAGTTCTGCGAGAAGTGGAGAATCCGTCTCAGCTTCTCAACTCCCAGATATCCGCAAGGGAACGGGGAAGCGGAGGCAACGAATAAAGTCATTATCGACGGGATTAAAAAGAGGCTGGATCTTAAGAAAGGACATTGGGCGGACGAGTTGGATGGAGTACTATGGTCTCACCGCACAACACCACGAAGTGCTACAGGAAAAACCCCCTTTTCCTTGGCTTACGGCGTCGAAGCCATGGCCCCAGCCAAGGTCAATGTCACCAGTTTTAGAAGACTAAAGCTCCCTCAAAATCAAGATCTCAATCACGAAATGATGATCGACTCTCTCGATCAACTCGAAGAACGTCGGGATCAGGCTCTGTTACGGATTCAAAACTATCAACATCTCGCCGAATCCTACTACAACACAAAAGTCTGATCACGCCCAATACAACTTGGCGACCTCATCCTCCGAAAAGTCTTCGAAAATACCAAGGAATGGAGGACAGGTAAACTCGGTACTAACTGGGAAGGACCCTACAAAGTAACACACGTGGTCAAACCAGGAGTTTATCGACTCAAAACATCTTCTGGCGAGCAAATACCGAGATCTTGGAACTCAATCAACTTGAAGCGTTATTTCGGCGCTTAGAGGAAGAAAAAAGAACTACGAGTGACTTGATCCCTTCTCGGGTACGTAGGCAGCCTTTAACCGGGTTCAGTCACAAAAAAAAAAAAGAACTACAAGTGACTTGATCCCTTCTCGGGTACGTATGCAGCCTTTAACCGGGTTCAGTCACAAAAAGAAAAAAAAAATATAGTATATATTTATGCATATTCGCATGACGATCTCCCCTTGATCACTATTCGGTTAAACCTAACTCGGTTCTCGTCGAATTTAGTCACCTTCTCTTCTTCAAAAGAACAGAAAGTCGGCACGTAATCCACAGTAGGACATCGCGCCGAAAGGACTTACTTTATCTTATGTCCTGATCAGACACTTAAGAGTTCAAAAATCGAATGATATCATATCACAGTAGATAAAAGGAAAAACTATTCGAAACACTTTGAAAGGTTTTAAGTATGTTTCTTCCTAGACTTTACATGGTGACGTTGTCGGTCTATCTGACGAGATAGTTCCTATTTGTTTACCTAGTAAGTAACACGAAATATGGACATTGGTACGATTATCATATCGGTTGATGCTCTTAAATTTCGTAATAAAAATCGAGTAAAGAAAACTTACTTCATAAATTAAAAGAAGAAGCCGAACTCAGCAATAAGTCTTTACATCAGAAACAGAAAAGAAAATACTTAAAAGTACGACATCTTATCCAGATCGGAGATCTTCAATGTCTTGTGGAGAGAACACCGCAATATTCGAGCCATGCTCGTCGATTTGCGTCAAAGTAAGATCGATCTCCGAGGCTTCGACAACCTCCATCCCTTGAAGCTCCCCTTGGTATTTCGCCTCGTCGGCCCTGGCTTGTTGGAGGATCTCCTCCATCGACAACCCCTGGGAGTCGATCTTCTCGAGACTCTCTCGGATTCCTTTCGCTTGGGAATACAGAGCCAGTTTGGATTGGATCAATGGTTGCTCCTCGACGAATTGGCGCACCTTGTCGTACACCGGCGCGATTTGATTCTTCAAGGTAGATTCAACCCGGAGTCTTTCCCTCTTGACCTCGAGCTCTCGAGACTCCCTCAACCTTCTGGTCGTCGTCTCAAACCGTGCTAAGATCTCGGCATTCTCCTGCTCCAAGTTCTGGCACCGAGTCTCGAGGCCCCTATTCAGAGCCTTGAGCTCCTCAAGCTCTTTTGAAAGAGCTTCTGCACGCTCTGCGGTTTTCAAGTTTGTCAGAGTTCGATACGCCGATCTGTTCTTCGTAAGAGCCGCATTTGTAAGGCAGCTCAGCGATCTCTTTCCTCTTCTTCTTCAAGGCCCCGGTTTTGGACGTTATCTTCTCGTCCTGAGCCTTCAACTTGGCTTCATAATCTCTAACCATGAGATTAGCACTACTGAAGAACTGGTTGAAAATTAAAAGAAAAAGAAAAACAAGGTTAGCAATGGAGAGATCAACCAACGCGGTAAGGAGATAAGGTACTTACAAGGGCTCCGGCTCGGGTCATCTCGCGGTACCGGTTGCTCTGCGAGAGTTGCTCCAACTCAGGCATTCCCCTCCTCTTTAGTTGAATTTGGCAGAATAAGCGCGCCGGCACCTCGTTATCTTCAACAAAAGGAACAGAGAGGTGCCGATATTGGAAGTCCACGACATGAGGATATCCGATTTGATCTTCTTGACCCGCCAAAGCTGGTTCGATAGGTTCCTCACATCGAGTCTCCACCATCTGGGGGCTTACCGGGTGCTCATCTGTCGGCATTTCGGTAGCAGTAGTGGAGATAGTAGGAGAAAACATAAGTACCTCCTTATCACCAAGACCTTCAAATCGGCCAACATCTTCCACATCTCGCTGTGGCTCTTCAGTCAATGGAGATCGGGTTGGGCTGCTCCTCGAAATCTCTTCCTCGGCAGTTGCAGACCTTTTTCTCTTAGCAGGTCGGCCGGATCCAGGTAGGTCGTCCTCATGGACCGGGGTTCCGATGGTATCTGCATATGAAGGAAGAGACGCAAGATTGATTTTTCCCATTCTTGGGTTGCGACTTGGCGAGGAATCAGTAGCTGCATTTTTATCAAGAGATTGTCAGCACAAGCAATAATATCGGTAAACAAGACATGATTGAAGAATAGCTTACCTCGGCTAAGTCTCTTTAGAGCGGCTTGGATGCGGGCTTCGCTGATATCAGGCCAGTGTTGGTGGCTCAGTGTCCTAATGGCTTCTACTTCTTCTAAGAAAGATTCGGTGCCACCCTGCGACCACTTGGAAAGCCGATCTGCACCAAAGAAGAAAACAAATGAAGTGGATCAGTTGAAGTGCATTAAATTCAGATCTCGGAGTCATACCAATGTTAGCATTGAAATAGCCATTCAAAGCTATGGAGGGGTCTTCGAAAGAGGCATCGTTAATCTTGATATAGAAGTAGGCACGGTTCCAGAAATTCACTTTAGACGGCTTCCCGGTGATTACATTGTACTTCGGGACCATCTTCCCGTAGAAGAGTCCCGTTTTCGCCGTAATACTAGGCGTCGTAAGCTCCTCGAAAAGACGAACCGACATCAAGATGCCCAGCTCGGCAGCAAGGACGGTAAGGGTGACCAGAATTCTGATCCCGTTGGCGGTATATTGACCGAGAGCTATCCTCCTCCTATGGCAGTATGTCGTCAAAAAATCCGGTAGAGGCCACCATAGCGAGCAGTTGGTGAACCACGACTCATAGATGCATGCATATCCCGCAGGAGGAGTCCAAGGTTGCTGATGGTCAGCCAGGATGAGGAATGAGAATCCCGCAGGCGGATTAGTCTGAAGAATCAATCTACGAACACTCTTGAACGTAGATCGAGTGGGGAAATGGTTCTCCCATCTTTGGTTCTTCTTGATACTCAAACGACGCTCCTGCTCCGGATCAATCTCTTNATAGATGCATGCATATCCCGCAGGAGGAGTCCAAGGTTGCTGATGGTCAGCCAGGATGAGGAATGAGAATCCCGCAGGCGGATTAGTCTGAAGAATCAATCTACGAACACTCTTGAACGTAGATCGAGTGGGGAAATGGTTCTCCCATCTTTGGTTCTTCTTGATACTCAAACGACGCTCCTGCTCCGGATCAATCTCTTCGTCAAATTCAAAGTCGGCTCCAGTCCAGCGCATCGGAAGCAAGTCGGCTAGATGAAGGCTTATTTCCTTCTCGGCTGCGGCTTTATCCTTTGTAGTAGGAGGAAGTTCTTCTGGTTGTGAACTCGGTAATACCTCCTCTGACGCGTCATCTATGGCTACTTGACCTGAAGCCTCTCTTTCCTCGAGATCTAGGCTGAATTGAACGATGCTACGCTCGTTCTTGTTCAATTCAGCCAAATCTGCACTCGTCGGTCTCGGAATCATTCTTCCGAGTGTAATCGCTCTGGGGCCGAGAAGTCGCGGGGAGCTGCTGTTATCGGAGTCGGAAGCGGTGGCAATCACTTTTCCTTTCAATGAGCAACGGCGGATGGGAGAAGTCATCTTGATCGGAAAGTTAAGTTCTAGAAAGAGAAAGAAGAGAGAAGTCAGAGAGAATGAAAATACCTTACTCTATCAAAGCAACGAACAGCAGATAAAAGAATCGGAAACGAAAGGAGGTTTTTATAGATAACTTGGTGCGGAAGACGAGCAGTTGTCATAATTAGGTCTAAAGACCTATGGACGATGACTCGTGTCCCACTAACTCCGAATCTCGAGAAAACATGGAAGAAAAGCGCGTGGCGGTTAAAAATCATATAAACAAACCGAGATAGGCTACTACAAAACTGGAGACAATCTCGCAAGACCGATAACCGAGATCACATCATCAACGAACCCATTCATAGAAATTCATCGGAAAGCATCGAGATGATGTTTTCGACGAACTGGGGGGGGGGACTTATTGTTGGGGATAGATTGCATCTACCCCCATAGGCCCATCTTGACGAGATCTCGGCCCAAAGAGAAGTGTCGAAGTCGGCCCATACGGCCCAGAACCGACTTTCGGGCATATATATATATAGAAAGTCGAATTGAAGAGACACACACAAATATTGGAGAATAAGCCTAGAAACTAGGGTTTCTTTTGAATTACTTGTTCTTGCTTTATTCTTCATATAAATTCTCAAATTCATTCAATAAAGACTCGATTTGTTCTCTAAATCATCTATCTGCCAAAACTCACCATCGAAATCGATAATTGCTCAAGATCACCAATTTCAGATTCAACAGTACAACGATGGAATGTGGAGATCTTTTTAAAAAGTTTTGAAGGTATGGTGATGATGAGGGTTGTCCGCTTGATACTTCCGAGCGCTCTGAGTGGTACATAAAATATGCTCGTTGTTGAATCCGAGTTTAGTTAGGTTGGTTGAAAGTAAACTAAACTCGATTGTGGGTTTTTCAAAATGTTTTATTAGTCGGTATGCAATTACAAACATGATTACAAGAAGATTAAGGAAAAGTAAGAAGGCCAGAGCTTTTGTTCAAAGCGCCGGTGAGAGCACAGAGAGGCCTATTGGTCGTTAAACCCTAGATCTTGCCGTCAGTGTTTTTGTCTCAACTTTCAGTTCCCTTCTTTCTTGTTCCTCTCTTTCCCTTTATAGTCGATCGTCTTTTCTTTCAAGTCGTTCGCCCTAAGGTGAAAGTCAAGGTCGGCGTTTATTGGGCCTTGGGCCCATGAAGGAGATCTTCATCTGTCGGCCCCTTGATCGAACGGAGCCCTGGACCGCGGGTTCGAGCGATCGCCCTCAAGTGGCTGGGCTTTCTCAGTTGGGCCCAAAAAGAGAATGGACTAAGTTTAATTATTGGAAGGGCCCTGTGGAGGAATGTCAAAATTCATCTCCAACACCCGTCATACGACTATTGTAAGGATCATTTATTTTCTCTTCTTTTTTGTTATGAGAATGATTTGATGTGATGAATATTTTTGATGTGGTGAATATTTTTGATGTATATTTTTTGTATGGCTGCAAATTATGTGAACCGGCTGGTGAACAATA
Organism: Sinapis alba; assembly: GCA_012274485.2. Classification (NCBI taxonomy): domain Eukaryota; kingdom Viridiplantae; phylum Streptophyta; class Magnoliopsida; order Brassicales; family Brassicaceae; genus Sinapis; species Sinapis alba. Next base: position 122,574 of record MU105647.1, on the reverse strand, counting down.
AGGATGTTGATCTTAAGGTCGTTGCACTGGAGCTTGAAAAAGTAAATGGCAAGCTTCCTACTGTTAAGGATGAAGCTGATCGTGCAGGAGAAGCTGCGGCTTGGCATAAGAAATACGATGCTGAGAGAAAATTTTCCTTGGCTATGCAAGAGGAGGTGAAAACCATTACTGCAAAGATGGCTTTGGAAGCTGAGTGAGTGAAGAAGCGTTAGGAGATGGAAGCAGATCGTTATCAGAAGGGGGAAGAGCTATTGTGTAAGAGGTATGATATGGTGATTGTGAGACATGATGATTATTGAATCAAACACTATAATCTCAACTCTTATAACTCTTTATTGCTTTAGAAAATCACACAAAACTAAAGCTCTCTCAAAACTTCTCTTAAGGGATGCAACACTCATGCAACTCCTTATATATAACTCACTCTTTCCTAAACTCATTAGGAATTACATAACTCATAATATAACAACTTTCCTATTCTCTAACTCTTTAGGAAAGTAGTAACTTAAACCTTAAGCTACTTCAAGTTTAGTTCAACATTCTCCTCCTTAAACTTGAAATCTCCATTTGTCATTCCATGTACTCCAATTAGATCCCTCATCTCCTTGAATTTGATTCTCCCTAGTGCCTTTGTTAATATATCCGCCTTTTGCTTGATGCCTGCGACATGCTCAACATCTATTCGACCATTTTCTATACACTCACGTATGAAATGGTATCTCTTGTGTATATGCTTGCTTCGACCATGAAACACCGGATTCTTGGTTAAAGCAATAGCAGATTTGTTATCAATACGAACCAACACTTTGTTGCTTTCCCTACCATAGATCTCGCTAAGTAAATCAGTGAGCCAAATTGCTTGCTTGGCTGTTTCTGTAGCTGCCATAAACTCCGCCTCGCATGAAGATAGAGCAACAGTTTCTTGTTTACACGAACACCATGTTATTGGACAGCCGGCGAGATAGAATATATGTCCGGTTGTACTTCTACCATCATCTGGATCTACGTTATAACTAGAATCACTATATCCGACTAGTCCTTCCTCACTTGTCCGAGTGAACGCCAAACCATGTGTCAAAGTTCCCTGCAAGTATCTCATAACTTGCTTTAACGCTGCTCCATGCGACTGTTTCGGTTCGTGCATGTATCTACTCAAGACGCCGACACTATACGCCAGATCCGGTCTTGTATGAATTAGATATCGTAGACAACCTATGTTCCTGCGATAAGTCTTTTCATCAATCCCTTCTTCGTGTGTTGCCTTTGATAGTTTAAGGCCAGCATCCATTGGTATATGTGTTGCGTTGCATCCTTCGAGACCCGCTTCCTCCAGTATCTTCCTCGCATAACTCTGCTGATTTAACAATATACCTCCTTCTTGTTGGGATACCTCTATACCAAGATAGTAGCTCAGTTTCCCGAGATCGCTCATTTCAAACTTGGTTGCCATTCCTTTCTTGAATTCGAAGATCATGTCTACGTTTGATCCAGTAACTAAGAGATCATCAACATAAACTGCTACTATTAAGAGATGTCCTTGATACTCCCTGCGGTATAGCGATGGCTCTTTGGAACACTTCTCAAATTTTAAGTCGTGAAGAATGGTGTTAAGCTTCTCATTCCAAGCCCTTGGTGCTTGTTTCAATCCGTAGAGTGCCTTGTATAACTTGTAAACTTGATTCTCACGCCCTTTAACCACAAAACCTTCGGGTTGTGTTACGTATACTTCTTCTTTGAGCTCTCCATGGAGAAAGGCCGTCTTAACATCAAGATGATGCAGTTCCCATCCGTGTTTTGCAGCCAACGCAATAATTAATCTTACGGTTTCAATGCGGGCAACAGGTGCAAAGACCTCGTCGTAATCAACACCATGTTCTTGCTTATAACCTTTCACTACTAACCTTGCTTTGTACTTATTGATGCTCCCATCAGCATTGACTTTAATCTTAAATACCCACTTCAGTCCAATTGCTTTATTGTTTGGAGGAAGATCAACTAGTACCCAAGTTTTGTTCTTCTCGATTGAGTCTATTTCATCTCTACATGCATCTCGCCAAACTTTTAGTTCCTTTGCTTCTTCATAGTTCCATGGCTCTGCGTGTATTGATAATAGAAGACGTTCACTTTCTTTTTCACATAGCAACTCATAATCCTCAAGATAACTTGGCTTGCGACTAATACGAGAAGATCTTCGCAGAGTCACTGGTTGTGTTTCTACTTCTTCTCCATCTCCTTCGGATGCGTCTTGTGTTTCTTCACCATTGTCCTCTGTTTCGTTTTCTTCCGATGCTCTGTTTTGTTCTTCCATATCTCTGTATCCGAAACTGATGTGTCCTGGTTCTTTACTAGTTTCTTTCTCGGAGGAAGCCCACTTCCATTGTTTGTCTTCTTCAAAAGTCACATCGCGGCTCACAACAATTTTACGATTTGTTGGATCAAGAAGTCGATATGCCTTGGAGCCAGGCTCTGTTCCGAGATGGACCAGAGCTCGTGACCTGTCGTCCAACTTCCTCAGGTGTACGGAGTCCACTTTGACGTATCCAACACAGCCGAATACTTTTAAATGTTCGACATTGGGTTTCTTTCCTTTCAGACTTTCATATGGAGTTGATGCAAGTAGAGTTCTTGTTGCTGTACGGTTTATAAGATAAGTCGCATGTCTTACTGCTTCTCCCCAGAGATAATTTGGAACTTCCATATGTTTTAAAATACTTCGAGTCATCTCAAGCAAAGTCCGATTTCTTCTCTCAACCACTCCGTTTTGTTGTGGAGAATAGGGTGCCGTTAAATGCCTATTAATACCACTTTCACTACAGAAATCGATGAACTCCTGTGAGGTAAACTCACCTCCTCTATCAGTTCTAAACGTCTTGATCTTGGCGTTTGTTTCTGGTTCGATTATGGCTTTGAAACGCTTGAATCGTTGGAAAGCTTCACTCTTCTCTCTCAAGAGAATCGTCCACATGTACCGGGTGTGATCATCAATAAGAACAAACACATATCTACTTCTCCCTGCTGTAGATGGAGTTATAGGACCACACAAATCCCCGTGTATCAGTTCTAGTACACTTGAGGCTCGGTATTGGCTGACTTTAGGAAACGTTTTTCGAGCTTGCTTCCCACGTAAACATGAAACGCAAGTTTCCTTCTCAACTTCTATACGCGGTATGCCTGTTACTAGGTTCTTGTTGATCATTAGTTTCATGTTGTCAAAGCCAATATGTCCTAAACGAGCGTGCCACTTAGATGATTCTTTAAGATGTAGCAGCTGTAGACATTTAGTCTCATCAACCTCCATGATTACTTTGTATAGACGATTTCTTGATCTCTTTGCTTTTACTAGCAGCTTCTTGTTCTTATCGAGTAGCATTAGGTAGTCGTCTTTCATCCTCACCTCACAGCCTGATTCAGTAGCCTGTCCAAGACTTATAATGTTGCTTCTTAGGTCAGGGATGAAGTATACATTAGACAATTTCTTTCGTTCGCCATCTTTTGTTAGAAAGAGTATTGAACCTTTGCCTTTTATATCAATCCGAGAATCATCTCCAAACCGGACTTTTCCTGTTATTCCTTCATTCAGCTTCACAAAATAGCTTAGGTTACCTGTCATGTGGTTGCTAGCACCATTATCTAGGTACCATATATTGTCTTTGTCGGTTTTGTCTTCTAAGTTGCTTGGCAACACATTCTTTTCATTAAGGAAGACAATCTCATGCATCATCAACTCATCTGCTTCTTGGGTAGTGTCTTCTTTATCCTCATGAGTCTCCTGCAACTTGAGTAGTCTATCTGGACAAGACATCGCAAAGTGACCTACTTTGTCACACCTGAAACATACTACTTTTGATGCATCTCTCTCTTGCATGTAGTAGTTCCTATTGTATCCGTTATAACCGTATCTTTCTCGACCTCTTCCTCTGTATGCGAAGCGCCCTCCTCTGTCTCTTCCTCTATTAGACTCATATCGTTCTTGATGCTGCTGTGATTGTGCATTGGCATACATAAGCTTGCCTTGATCCTGGTCCTCTTGTCTCTCTTCTTCTTCCTCATGAACTCTTTCTTCATAGGCTTTCAAGCGACCTACTATGTCCTCAAACCTTGTCGTTTTCAGGTCAAGGACCTGCTCAAGTGCCGCTATAATATGTATGTACTTCTTCCTCGGTAGGCTGTTGAGAAACTTCTTGACCAGCTTCGACTCTTCAATATTCTCTCCTAGAGATGCTGATTTTGATGATAATTCCCCAAGTTTACCTACAAAGCTATCTATTGAGTCGGTCTCTTTCATCTTTAACCGGCTAAAATCTGCCATTAGAGTTTGCAGCCGTGCCTCTTTTACTCGATCAGCCCCCATATGTCTCGTTTTTATAGCCTCCCAGACTTCTTTTGCGGTGTCGAGGTTTCCTACTTGCAGAATCAGTGATTCTGGTATGGACTGAAACAGAAGTGCCTTCGCCATATCATCTTTCTCTCCTGTGTTCTCGCCTGGTTCGATAGCTTCCCACACCTTGTGGACTTTCAATGTTACCTTCATTCGTATCGTCCAGACTGTGTAATTGGTATCATTAAGAAGCGGACACTGAATATTCGAAGGGCCTCCCTTCGTGTTGCTAGACGTTGCAACGATCTCTCCCATATTTGTATAGATTTATGCTTGATTCAACTTTGAAGCTCTGATACCAAATATTGAATCAAACACTATAATCTCAACTCTTATAACTCTTTATTGCTTTAGAAAATCACACAAAACTAAAGCTCTCTCAAAACTTCTCTTAAGGGATGCAACACTCATGCAACTCCTTATATATAACTCACTCTTTCCTAAACTCATTAGGAATTACATAACTCATAATATAACAACTTTCCTATTCTCTAACTCTTTAGGAAAGTAGTAACTTAAACCTTAAGCTACTTCAAGTTTAGTTCAACAATGATGTGTTTGCTACTTGCAACTCACACATTCATAAGATGCGAAGGTTTGTGGATGACAAATGTCGTTCGTCAAGCCATGAATGGGGTGAATCAAGTTAAAGGGGGTGCTTGAAGCTGTTAGGGTTTGGAAGAGTAAAGGGATGAAAATTCCCAAGAGTAAGGTTAAGCATCTTGAGGAAGACTTGGCTGAAAGGATGAGGACGGCAAAACTGGTTGTTCCCGTCATGTTTGATGAGAAGGACATGACTGTGATTCCTTCTTTTGATTTCAATATTCCTCTTGGTCTTGTTCTTCCGTCTCTCGTCGAGGGGGTGGAAGAAGCGGCTCCGGCTTGGGAGAAAGAGGAGGCTCGTCGTCGCGGGGATGTGGGTCATCACCAATCGTTTGAGCGTGGGGGTGTGGCATGTGCGGTTGCTAGGCGCAAGGATGGCACTCCTTCGTGTTCGTAGTTTCGTCTTTGTTTTTTGTTAAGACCTTGTATAGTATGTTGCTATCTTTTCTTTATCGCTGTTGTTGGTGTTTGTAGGACTTGTTTTTTTTTTTGGAGCTTGTTATGTTGGTTTTTGTTGTCACGATCGTCTGTGTTGATCTTGTCGTGTTATGTTGAAACTTTATTGGATGGTTATATTGTCTTGCTTTCTTTTTTGTTGGCGTAAATGCCAATCGATTTGCTTGACCTGCGGTTGATGTATTGCTTTGAGATTCATGATATTGGGCAACCAAATGCTGGTAATTTTGTATGTAGGGGAGAACTTGGTCTTTTTTTTCTTCGACCTAGTCCAAGTGGTTGATGATCATTGCGCTGTTGAATTCTTCGTCTTTGGTGAGTGTGAGCTGACGAAGGCTTGGAATGCTAACTTCGGCGGGTGACATAGCCTCCATTCTGTTGGATAGGGAGAAGGGTGTCATGTTGGTTGATCGCCATGGTGTCTGATATCTTGCATTATTTGCATTGTTTAGGTTGTTTATTCTAGTGCATTATGATCATTTAGGCTAGAGTTTAGGCATTTTAGGTTCTATTCTGCATGCATTTGTTTTTATCATGTGTTGGAGTACCAATTGGAGTTACTAGAGGTATTGGAAGGCATTATGGTTCAGAAAAGGAGCAAAAGCTGATCAGAGCCTAGAATCGAATCAAGAGCGGGTAGTCAGACCGAGCAAAGGAGACCGCTCGGCATTTCATTCAGAAACAATACGATTGGAGCGGGCAATAAGACCGAGCCAAGGAGACCGCTCGGGATTTCATAGAGAGATAAGACGATTGAAGCGGGCAAGTGCAGCGACTGAAGGCAACCACTCGACATTTTTCCCATAATGTCGAGCATTACGGAGCGGGTTGAGCGGGGAAGAGAGACCGCTGTAGCTTCAGAGCGGGCTCAAGCACCCATTCACTGATTTTTTCACTTAGTCGAATTTCTAATGTTTTGTGGGTTTTCTCACACCTTTTCATCTATTTTTTTGTGTGTTTGATTGATTAAACATGTTCTTCACCATAATTAGTCTCAGATCAACCATGGGTTTGAGGGTAATCATGATGATTAGTGAGTAGACCCCATTTGAACCTGTGGGTTTGGGTGATTAGGGTGGTTTGGTGATGATTAAGAGTGTTTAAGGTTAGATCATTAAGGTTTTATACTTGTTATCTTGTTCTTAATGCTAGGTTTAGCTTGATCATCTCAAATCTTGATCTTGGACATTTATCACCCGGAAGGTGTTCGATAAAATGTCTAAGCCAAAGATAATAAGTTTTTGTTAGTTTAGCCAAAGGCATTTGATGCTAAACTTCTTAGATAGTTGAAAGACTTGTATTTTAATACTTGTTGATAGGATTAAACCAAAGAGATTTGTGTCTAATCTTTGATATCAAAATGGTATTGCCTTGGGAAAGGATTAGCCTAGTGATTAGTCTAGACTTATAGGACCTGTTGATTATTGTTTTGCCACTCTTAGTTGGATCTAAACCACCCAAAATCTATACCCTCACCCTTTGGTTTTCATTTACATCCATTGAAGTTTAATCCATTTATACTGCTTGCTTGATAATCTTGTTACAAATTGCAGTACCGCATCTGCTTAGCTTGAACTTGATTTGCATTCTCACTGATCTAGAAACTTAGGATTAGATTGGCAATCTCTTATACTACTTTGATACTTGGACCTTTGAAAAGTCTATTTCAAATTTGGTGCTGTTGCCAGTTCTAAGTTGCTTCAGACATTGAGATTTGGTCTTTGTTTGAGACTAAGTTTTATTTTACTTTACCTTGTTACTAACACTCTATCTTTCAATCCTTTTTGAATGTCAGGTGTATGAACTTAAGGAGTAGAAGGCCATCAAACCTTGTTCCAAGAGTTGAAAACATTTCCGCCGTGGAAAGGGGTTGATGTTGAGAAAGATAAGAGCTCGACACCGACTGTGTCCCAACTACACTACCACTTGATGAATGAAGTTTCATGGACTCCGACAAGATTTGCTGACCCCAAAATGATGGAAGGATTGGGGATTGAATCTGTTGTGAGGACAATGATGAGTCACATGAACATGGAAAGCTTCGGTTCCATGCCTTACCCAACTTACAAAGAAGTTTCCTGCCAGTTTCTATCCACCTTGGAGGCTACATTCCATTACGATGCTGAGCACTTACATGAAGGTTGGGGAAGGATCAAGTTTAAAGTCAATGGCATGACCCACCGAATGACTTTCAGAGAGATTGGAGAGGCGCTGCAACTCCTGGACAACGAAGATTCCAACCTTCCCAAGTACCAAGATGTTCCTTCATCAGTTTGAAAGTTGATAAGCGGGAACAAGCATTCTATGGGAAAGGATAAGAACTCTGCCATAAGACACCCAACAATACGTTATCTCCATATGATAATTGTCCATACCCTGTATCCAAGGAAAGAGCCGGGGACAATGAATGAAGAGGAGTTGAGGTTACTCTGTCAGACTGTTCGAGTGTATGCACCGCTTTCAAAATTATCACTTCTCAGCACTGACATATACAAAGATTTCGGAATGGTTGGGTTCTTCGTGGTAAGGCTGATGCATTATAAAGAATGGGTGTGGACAACTCATGATCTCAGACCTCAAATGGGAATCTGAGACTTGATAACACCACTACTTATAGCTAAGGGTGTTGATTTGGGGCATGATGCAGCAGGACCACAGTCTTTATCTAAAGAATGTCGGATACCTAAGGGGATGGTACCAGGGGAACCTTGTCTACACTTACCAATTTTACGGCAAGGCAGTTGAACTCCTACTCCCAAATGAAGAGCTTACAAGCCTAAATAACACAAGTATCATCAGTTTCGACATCCCGGAAACCAATCTTTTGGGACCCCATGGACCTCTTGACCCCATCACCGACCCAAAAAAAGAAAAGAGCTGGAGTACCAGCTAGTTCTTCATGGGCTGACTCCCTTGAACCCTCTTCTAGTCCCGTTTATGGCCTTCCTCGATACTATTTTGACCAGCACATGGGATCTATACCTCAGGGTCCTCTCCGCGATGCCCAAGAGCAGATTGGGAAACTCCAGAGATGGAACAAAGCTCAAGACAAGACAATCTTCAATCTGAGAACAAATTACAAGGAGCTCAAGAAAACTGTAAAGCAGCAAGCAAAGGCATCTGCTCAGTTCATGAAGAAAGTGGGTGATCTACTGGTCAAAGGAGGAGTGGGAGGCTGCACTTCCGCCGATTTCATCCTACAGGCCACTTCAGCATCACAACCTCATCCACACCATCCACATGGAGACCCATCACTGGAGCTAGGCTTCCCACTCTGAGAACAACAGCTTCAGCGTCTGAAGCGTAATCCCGTTGCTCCTCCATCCAACTCTGGAAACAACTCCCCTTCTCTTGCCTCTTCTTCCGACGAGAATGGAGAAGACGTCGAAAGTGAACCAAACTGGAACTATCACACCACCTTCCCCGAAGAAAACGAGGACGATGCGTTTGCCTCCAAACGAAATTTTTAGAGAGGTACTCCTTCACTCCCATTGTACATACCATTGCATTTAGTCATTCTTTTGGGTGTCTTCTCCCGCTAAGTAACACAGAGACTGTGTGAACTAAGTGTGGAGGAGGTGCCAGGTTACTAATCATATTTTCTTTGAGTGTCTTTACTTGGCATCATGCATTGTAGATAGTTATTTGCATAGAAAAATAAAAATAAAATGAAAAAATTGAAAAAGAATCCAATAAGAAGCATCTAGTTGCATCATTTACATTTGTAGAAACCTTAAGAGCTCATGCAAAGAACCCAATGTGCTATCATTCTCAATCATAATAAGTAGTTTGATCATTCTCTTAATAGCTTGTAAACTTCAAGCCTTGAAAACTCCTCTTGAAACTTGTTTGATTGATGAAGCTTGCTTGCCTTGAAACCAACTCCAGTCTGAACTTGAACTGAATGAACTTAATCTCTCTTGCATATGGGCACTTGCATACTTGGTCATGGATTTCATACACATTTGGGTTATCTCATCCATTTCACCACCCTCTTGTTAACCCAAATGGCACTCCCATACCCTTAAACCCTTACCATTCATTGCAGCCATCAATGATTTGCTTGAGTGAGGTCTCTTATTGATAGCTTTTCATGTGCAAAATCTTGAGAGTATTGGGAGCGATATGGATTTGTTCTCATCTTCGGCTAACATTAGGACCTCTTTAGAGCTAGTATTTAGGAGAATGATTGGGTTTATGAGCTTTAATATTTTTGGTGAGTGAAACTTGACTCAAAAAGAGTGTTGAAAGAAAAAAAAAAAAAACTAACTTCTAAGGATTTGAAAGAGAATGAAAAGAGCTCTAATGTCTAAGTGTACTTCCCCACATAGAATAAAAAAAGTAATAATTTGTGGGGAATGAAGAGATGAATAGAGAGCTATGTATGTAAAATAATAGTTCTTAATTAGTTAAGAAAATGAAAGAAAAAGAATGATTTTGGGTGTGAGATGAGAGTGAGTTTGATTCTTGGGGTGAGGTGAAAAAGAAGAAGGGTAGAAGCTGGCATTCATTTAGGAAAGGGGTAGAATGATGAGAATCGACCTATGTATGCATGAGTTGCTTTCTTTCTTAGATAAATTTTGCATTATGATCTAGCTCATTTTTTTGAGTGTTGCCACATTGTATTGAAGCATTTGAAACCCCTCTCTTTTCACATTGTCCCCTTTTGATCATACCAAGCCAAATGACTCAAATCAAGTCTCCATGTGCAAGAACTCATCTTATATTGTCTAATGAATATGAAAGTTTGGTGATTGGTTTGGTTGTGGATTCTTGAAGGCGAATGTAAAGGCTAAGGTTTTGAGATAGGCCTAGAGAAGTTAGATCTTGTTGAGATGCTTTGCTCATGCTACTTGTTATGATTTTGTAAAGATGGCATATTGGTAGCTATGAAGGGTTCCTTAAGGTTTTAGGATCATTGTCATTTAGTTTCCTAAGCTTTCTTTGAGGACAAGTAAAGGACTAGTGTGGGGGAGTTGATATCTTGCATTATTTGCATTGTTTAGGTTGTTTATTCTAGTGCATTATGATCATTTAGGCTAGAGTTTAGGCATTTTAGGTTCCATTCTGCATGCATTTGTTTTTATCAGGTGTTGGAGTACCAATTGGAGTTACTAGAAGTATTGGAAGGCATTATGGTTCAGAAAAGGAGCAAAAGCTGATCAGAGCCTAGAATCGAATCCAGAGCGGGCAGTCAGACTGAAAGGAGATCGCTCGACATTTCATTCAGAAACAATACGATTGGATCTGGCAGTCAGACCGAGCAAAGGAGACCGCTTGGCATTTCATAGAGAGATAAGACGATTGGAGCGGGCAAGCGCAGCGATTGAAGGCCGCTCGGAATTTTCCCATAATGTCGAGCATTACGGAGCGGGTCCTTGGAGTGGGGAAGAGAGACCGCTGTAGCTTCAGAGCGGCCATTCAGAGCGGGCTCATGCACCCGTTCACTGATTTTCAGTTTGTCGAATTTCTAATGTTTTGTGGATTTTTTCAGACCTGTTAGATAGGCCCACCAGGTTTTTTAAAGACTATAAATACATTTTGAAACCTAAAACAAAGATCTATCTTGTTTTCTCTAGAAACACATTTGTATTTTGGTGAAAGATCTAATTTTTAGTACCTTTTCATCTATTTTCATCTATTTTCTGTGTATTTGATTGATTAAACATGTTCTTCATCACGATTAGTCTCAGATCAACCATGGTTATAAGGGTAATGATGATGATTAGTGAGTAGATCCTATTTGAACCTGTGGGTTTGGGTGATTAGGGTGGTTTGGTGATGATTAAGAGTGTTTAGGGTTATATCATTAAGGTTTTATACTTGTTATCTTGTTCTTAATGCCAGGTTTAGCTTGATCATCTCAAATTTTGATCTTGAACATTTATCACCTGGAAGGTGTTCGATAAAATGTCTGAGCCAAAGATAATGAGTTCTTTGTTAGTTTAACCAAAGGCATTTGATGTTAAACTTCTTAGATAGTTGAAAGACTTGTGTGTTTAATGCTTGTTGATAGGATTAGACCAAAGGGATTTATGTCTAATCTTTGATATCAAAATGGCTATTGCCTTGAGAAAGGATTAGCCTAGTGATTAGTCTAGACTTATAGGACATGTTGATTCTTGTTTTGCCACTCTTAGTTGGATCTAAACCACCCAAAATCTATACCCTCACCCTTTGGTTCTCATTTACATCCATTGAAGTTTAATCCATTTATACTGCTTGCTTGATAATCTTGTTACAAATTGCAACACCGCATCTGCTTAGCTTGAACTTGATTTGCATTCTCACTGATCTAGAAACTTAGGATTGGATTGGTAATCTCTTATACTACTTTGATACTTGGACTTTTGAAAATTCCATTTCAGTGTCGTGCGGTGTGACCAGAGAACGCCATCGAGCTCGTCGGCCCAAGCTCTCTTTTTCCCTCTAGGTGCTTTTTGTTTCTGTCGAGGATCGTCTTGTTTGTTGCTTCATCTTACCCGTTTCCTTGAGGATTTCTTGGTGTGGATTTGCTCAGCCTGATTTTCCAAAGTTCGAAGAAGTTTTCAAACATCACGGAAATAAATTAAGAGCTATTGTCGGTGACGATACCCGTAAGAGAGACTGTGGCAACATATGATGTTTTCAAGACAAACTTCTTAAACTTTGGGGCACGTATGGTTGCGTATGACTCTGTTCAACCCACTTGGTAAAGTAATCAACTGTGATGAGTAGATAGCGCTTATGTTTGGATGCTGGCAGTGGTCCAGCGATGTTCATTGCCCACCTCATGAAAGAGTATGGTGCAGTGGTGGTTGTGAGGAGTTCAGTTGGAAGATGAATCACCAGAGAGTGACGTTTTTTGTAGTATGCGACCATTATTGGCTAAAAGTTTCTATGTTTTTTGATTTTGACAGCTAGTGCTCGTCTTCCTGAATGATTGCCGCATGCTCCCTTGTGTGTTTCCTCAAGAACCCACCTGAACTCTTGACCGTGTATGCATCAAAGTAGTGCTTTGGCCGAGCTCCACCTTAAGAGTTTGCCATCGTACAAGACATAGTACGCAGATAGGTCTTTTAAACGACAAGCTGCCCATCGATCGGCTGGCATTATCCCGTTGGAGATGTAAAGTTTGATCTCGTCGCGCCACTCAACTAGATCAATAATTTCTTCTTTGGGGGTCGGATTGTTTGCTTCGTTGGTGCCGTTCATTTCTTCGTCGAGTTCATCTATGGTGTGGATCCCCATTGCCAGATGTATGTTTGGTTTGTCGATGCTTTCTACATGGATCATTATTTTGAGTGATTGATCAGAGGTTAATGCTAAACGTGCAAGGACGTCAACAGAAGAGTTATCACTTTGTGGTATCTTGGCGAGAGTGAAGTTGGCAAACTCTTTGGAGAATTCCTAGAGGACTTGCAAGTAAGCGTTCATCCAGTTGTTTCTGGTTTCATATTCCCCCTTTGAACTGATTGGTGACGAGCTGAGAGTCGCAGAATGTTTCTAACTTGTTTACTCTCACTGCTTTTGCGAGGTGAAGGCCAGCGATGAGAGCCTCTTACTCTGCCTCGTTGTTAGATGCTGGAAAAGCAACACGAAAAGATTGTTTGATAATTTTACTGGTGAGAGATATAAGTTGTATATCGACTCCTAATCCATTTCTCGATGATGAACCGTTAACGTAGAGGCACCAATTCTTGGTATCGAGGTTGTCACTGTTTTGGGATAGAGGCAATTCGGTCAAAAAATCTGTGAACACTTGAGACTTCACGCTTGTTCGACTTTTAAATTTGATGACATACTCGCTTAGCTCAACTGCCCATTTAGCCATCACCCCGGACTGACTTGGGTTGTGAATTATCAGCCGAAAAGGATGGTTAGTCAGTACATAGATGGTGTGAGATCAATAGTATGGTCTGAGTTTGCGAGCTTCGACCACTACAGCAAGAGCAAGTTTTTTGAGTGGAGAATATCGTGTTTCAGCGTCGTCAAAGATCTTTCGGTGTAAAGATCGGGCACTGCTCTCCACGGTCTTCGCGAACTAGGACACTTCTAACAGCAGAAGCAGACACATATATGTATAGGTAAAAAATTTCTCCGTCTTTAGGTTTGTGCCAGAATTGGTAGAGTAGACAAATATTCCTTCAGCTGTTGGAATGCGTCTTCACACTTGCGTCCCACTCGAAGCGTTTTTTTATTTTGCAACAACTGGTAAAATGGGAGGCATTTTTCTGTGAACCGCGAAATGAACATGTTGAACGCAATAAGGCATCCTCTCAGTCATTGGACTTCTCTGGTGTTTTTCGGGAACGGAAGCTCTGCAATGGCTGTGATCTTCTGCAGGTTCGCTTTGATTCCTCTTTTGGTGACGATATAGCCTAGAAATTTTCAGGAGGTGACAGCGAAGGTGCATTTTTTTGGGTTCAGCTTCATCCCTTATTCGGCAAGCCATCAAATGTTTGATGTGGTTGTTGGCAACGAGTGATTTGATGAGAATGTCATCGATGTATACTTCCATCGTATCGCCGAGCTGTTCGACAAACATTCGATTGACTAGACATTGGTAGGCAGGTCCAGCATTCTTGAGCCCAAAGGGAATGAACTTGTGGCAACATGTACCCCGGTCTGTGATGAACACGTTTTTTTCTTTGTCGTCAGGATGCATCATGATTTGATTATATCCAGAGAAAGTTTTCATGAATAATAGAAGCTCGTTTCCTGCTGTTGCCTCGACCAATCGATCAATGTGGGGGAGCGGAAAACTGCCTTTGGGGCATGCTTTGTTAAGATCGGTGAAATCAACGTGCACACTCCATTTTCCGTTCTTTTTTTTTAATTACGACATGATTAATGAGCTAGTCCGTATATCTGACCTCTATGATCGATCATGTGTTATTTAAGCGCTCGACTTCGTCGTTCATGACTGTTGCGCACTCTGGACCGAGTTTGCGTCTCTTTTGTTTGATCGGATTGTAGATGGGATCAACGTGTAGCTCGTGGCATGTGACAGATGGGTTGATTCCTGACATGTCTTCAGTTGTCCAAACGAAAGTTGATGCATTGTCTTGAAGGAAGTTGATGAGTTGGTCCTTGATCTCTTCTTTGAGGTATGCTCCTATTTTGACGCATCGTGTTGGATCTCGAATATCAATATTCACTTGTACGACCAATTCACGTGCGTGATCGTCTTCTATGACCTGCTCACCACATTTTTTTTGCTATTAAGCATGTTCTTGAAGAATTCCTTAGCTTGTGCTCGGCGACAAAGTATGTTCGCGACAATCGTTGATTCCCTTTGAGAGTTTAGGTCCCTAACGGTGTAGGTAACTTGATGCACTGGTGGTACGTCAACGGGACCGCTTTCATTGAGTGTATCCAGGAAGTACAAGGTATGGCATTGTAAATCGCATGGCTCTTAATAACAACAAATTTAACGATTTTGGTGATTTCTGCCACGTAGACCGGAAGTTTGATTGTTCCAATCGTTATTGAATCTGAGTTCAACACCCATGTAACTTCGCAGTCACCGAATCTGATTTCGACAACAATGGGATCGTTGTGCGGTTTATCCAATCTCTTGGTATCTTTTTCAGTAAAGCTGATTTCATAGCTTTCGTCTGGTGTGTCCACGATGATGCTGCTGCTCTCCCGTTTATGTGAGGTTAGTGTCATGCACTCGTATTCCTTGATTGACCGAACCGAGTCTTTACAAATTTGCAGTCTTCCCATGATGATGTTGATTATGCGGCAAGGTGGGAGAGTTTGTTTGCGCCATTGCTCGTTGTTTCGGTCGTCACACGCTCGTTTAAGGGTTTATGTATATGTGTTTGCTCGCTCACTGGGCGTTTTTGCCTATGCTGGCGCTCAAGCTCTTCCTGGACCTTTTTGAAATGCTCTCCTTCATTTTTCAAAGATTTTTCATTTTGCTGATCTTTGGATGATGAGTCTTAGTCGCGATGGTATTGACTTAACAACATTTTCTGTAGACGACGACATTCTTCTGTGTTGTGAGTCGTTGTTTTATGGTAGCTGCAATATGTGCGAGCGTCTGCTGAGCCGTGATCGTCATGAGCATGTTTGTCGGTGGACCGATTTGTTGATTGGTTGCTGATCTGGTAGGTTCCAGCCTTCCTATTCTTGTTATCCTTGTATGCTTTGTCGTAATTCTGTCGGGATTCAGAATACTCGTCTGATTCTTTTTTCCTCAAAGATGATTTTTTGGTGGTAACGTATTTTTTGGAAAATGCAACTTTCTCTTCCTCGATTTCAATGAAGGTAAATGCTCGATGGAGTGTGTCCTTCAGATATTGTGGTTTGTTTTTGAAGAGCTCCTTTCAAAATGGTGACTCGTGCCAAAGATCGTTTCGGAGTGCCAGGACTACTGCCTCGTCAAGTACTTTAATGCGAGAAACTATGGCTTTAATTTTTTTGATGAATGAGCGGAGTGTCTCTGTGGATCCTTGGGCTAGTGTCCAAAGATCGGCGTTAGACGCACTCTGCTGGATAAATATTGAGTAATGTTTTAGGAAGGTAGTTGAGAGTTGATTGTAATTTTTGATGGAATAGGCTTCCAGGCGTGAGAACCATCCAAGTGCAAGTTCACTCAAATTTTCAAAGAACAACTGGCAGAGACATGCGTCGCGTTCTTCCGGTAAAAAAATCTTTCCCATCGCGATGCTGAAGGCGGTGAGGTACACTCTAGGATCAGACGTTCCGTTGTAAGTAGGGAGCTTGATTTTTCGTGGGTGTCATACGAGAATGATGAGGAGGTGAGATGTGAATGGTGTATTCTGGGTTTTGCAAAGCACACGATCAATCTCTGGTGATGCACTAATTGCATGATGGACCTTGGATGTCATTCATTGCAATTGAGCATTCATTTCTTCGATCTTCTCATCTTTGTATTGGGCTTCTCTGTTGGCAGTCTATGGAAAACTGGCGATCTGGGTATGCTGGTCGTGGAGCTGAATTGGTCGTTGGGTCGAGTTTGACGATGCTGCCTGAATTCAGAGATCGGCGCCGACATATTGTCGTGTTGCTGCTGTCTGAGTTCGGTGACCGGTGTTGAAAGTTTGTTGAAAAGGAATCTCTGAAGTTGTGGGGTTACATTAATTTGTCGAGATCTGGATGCATCCATTTCAACAGACTGGAGTTCGTTGATGCAATTATTGCACGTAATTTGGGAGTGTGCCAGATCGCCAAGACGAGTGGATGTACCACGTGCGAGCTCGTCGATCCTTTTCAAAAGTATTTGAAAGATCAAAGAGATGTCTGGTTGGTTTGAGTGAGTCACCTCCATGCCTAGTTGACGTGTTGGAAGCGAGGTTGCTGCAGATGTCCCTCTATTGATCAGTTGTATTGGAGTTACGTCGATCTCCATGTTGGCCGGCTGGACAAAAGTTGTCGCCATGGTGTTGCTGGTTGGCTGTCTCAAGGTCATCGTTACAACGTGCTCATCGATATGATATTGCTCCCTGGCTGATCGGAGATCGTCAACATGGTGTTGCTTCCTGGCTGACCACAGATCGCCAACATGGTGTTGCTCCTTGGGTGACCGTAAGTCGTCGACATCGCGTTGATCCCTGGCTGACCGGAAGTCCTTGTCATGACATTGATGGCTGGTTATCCTGAGGTTGTCGACACGGTGTTGTTGGTTGGATGTCATGAGGTCGTCAACATGGCGTTACTTCATGGTTGTCTCGAGGTTGTCGACACAACATTGTTGGTCGACTGTCCTGAGGTCGTCGTGGTTGCCATGCTCGTCGTTCCCATGTCGTTGGTGATTGCGGAGATCAGGGCTCCTGGTTGCGTTATGAATTCTGTGATAGTCGAGTTGTCTTTAGCATAGAAGAATTTTCAGTCCCAGGGTATATGCCAATTGTTGTTTTCATATTCGGTTGATGATATAATATTTATAAAAGATGTAAATGGGTGGAAATTTTCATATTAATAATAGAAAATGACAAAAATTCGGTCAATTACAAGAATTAGAGATGCTCGTTTATATATATTGTCTAAATAAATATCTCTTTGTTTTGGTGTTTTGACAGTCTCCAAATATGAAGGGTTGTTTTTAAAAGAAAGTCTTTTTTTTAATGCATTTTTTGTATTTTTCGTACTTTTCTAACTGTCTTTTTTATCGAATCTAACATTTTTTATTTATAATAAAATATAATTTTATATTCTAGCGATCATCATTTTGTTTAACAGGGCGGATATGATTTTGAGCTTAATTTTTAGTGAACCGCCCATCTCCAACACTGTTCTAGAACTTTTTCTTATATTTTGTGGTAAATATCGTTTAAGTGATATAATATATGGTTGACAAAAAAAAAAGTGATATAATATAAATGAAATTTTCTCATTAAAAACTCAACTAGTAGTTCTAAAGAAAACAATCGGTCCGGGTCATACGTTGTTGCCGGATCGTTGTTTTTAACAAGATTTTCCGGTTTTTAAGGTGTAAAGCTCACGGATATACCGGTCCAACCGGATGGTCGGCCCTTGTAGAATCTGAAGGCGATCAAGTTCTGCTTTGTGATCCTGTACTAAGATCTCGTCTTTACTTTTGATGTGTGATCTGAAAGTTCGATTCCTTTGTGCGTGTAAAAAAAAACTAATCTGATTCAGATCCAGACTGAGTTTCGATCTTAAAACTCTGAATCTTGCAAAAGCCCATTTCGAGTTTACGACCAGATTTGATCCCTGAGTGAGTGTGATATATCATGACGATCAGAGGGTTACGGTCGGAATCATTTGGTACATGCCTGCTTCTCTCGCTTCCAGAAGATGTGTTTGCTGCTACCTCTCGTTTTCTATCTCCAAGCGACATTTGCAATCTCAGCTTATGCTGCAAAAGCCTCTGCGACCTTGTGGATTCAGAGAAGATATGGTTTGTGCAATGTGAGCTCGTAAAGGTTCTTCCTTTACCCGACATTGTCCGATGGCGAATAGGGATCTCTTCTTACAAGGCACTTTGTCGGTTTCTTGTAGAGGTGACGAAGCCTCTTGTTGGGGTTTGGGTTCACCAAGAACCTGAGCTTGGGAATGTTGTTTACGTTATGCCTGGTTTCTTGTCTGTTGTTGGTTGCCGGATCATCCCACAAAAGGTTGGTCCTTTGGGGATTCAGGAAGGTCGGGTTATGTGGTCACCTGTGTTTGAGATCATCTGCGATCTCGATGGCTCTACCAAGTTTTTCCTCCATGGAAGAGGCAGAGAAGGAAGTTGCAATGTGTACCCTGGTTATGTTACAGGGATCGACAAGACTTGCAATGTGCTCTCACTCGAGGTTGAGCCATGGCAAGAGAAGAGGCTGTGCAGCGAGACTACTACGGGTGGGCTTCCATTTCAGAAGCTCGGTGATAGCTATAGAATGAACTTACTTGAATTAGTGACAAGCCATGTTGGTCTGCATGTTCTTGAACCATTAAGTGGGAAGTTGTTTCCCACGTCGAAAGATGATGAAGGGATGTTGTTGGAACGCAGAACAATGCTCCTTAAAATGCACAAGTTTGGTAAGAACTGGAAGCACATGAACCTGGAGGAGGATGGGTTGTGTTACAATCCTACGCAGGTAGACATAAACGAGATGGGTGGTTACTGTGCTTCCCCATGTGTGAATCGCCGGAGCTTTCTTAGCGCTGGTGACACATTTGGTCTTAGTCTCAAAGCTTCCTACACTGAGATGTCTTCTTACAAAGGGTGGCCACGAATGGACCTATTCCGGTTTTGCCTGCATAAACTACCAATTAAGAGTCCTGGAGAGGAACAAGAGCATGCCGGTTTATGGGGAGGAACGTTTGGGTGGCCATCTGGGACATCAACATGTAATGAAGATGAAACCGGAAATGCTTTTTATCTACTGATGCTCTCTTACGAAGAATCTAAAAAGAACAATGGGAAACGTCTTGTTGGGACGAAAATACTCGAAGGCAATGACTTTGTGCAGCATCCCAATGGTACCCCAATGTTTGTTGTGGATATAGACACACCTTCCCTTGATCCCTTTCCGTTTGATGCTGATGGAAGAGACTTTGAGCATTCTTACAAGGGAAAGGGTATCTCAAATGGTTATGGTTTCCGTTATCCCGGTTCAAAACCTGGTTCACTTTACGTGATCTCTGGTGATCATCTCGCGTTCGTTTGGCATGAAACCAAAGATGTGTTTACTTTGAAAAGGCTAGACCTTGACCAGATCATGAAGAAAGGTTTGGGTTTATGGGTGCCTCCTCTGCCTCCAGTTAAGAACTTTACTTATATGGAAACGTCTTACACAAACGTGTTTACCAGGTCATGATGAACCTGTTCGTCTTCCTCCGGGCAATGTTGGAAAATGGAACACTCTGCAACAGATATACAAATTTCTTGTCTTGTTTCTGAGATATAAACTCATTGTTGAATGTCTTGTGACATCGTTTGCCTCTTTGCATTTACACTCACAGGAAAGGACATCTCAAATATTTCTGAGATTGCACTTACTTTTATTTATTTTAAACAATACTTTTAACAGTTGATCAACGTTGAATTTTGTGTAATTTTCGCTTTATTTCATTCAACAATACAATATTATATATATATATATATATTTTAATTCAGTCACAAATCTAGTTACCTTAACAATGCAATGTTTTATATACTTGGTACATACATATTGAAAGCATACTTTTATGTTGTGGATTTTTCCATTCAACAATGAGATTATAATGGAAACAAGAGAAGACTGTATGTTGAAGAAGCCTTCTATGATGTTCTTTGCCCTGAGGCAAACACATTGGTGTGAGATTTTGTCAGATAAGTAAAGTTTAGACATGGAGGCAAAGGCGATACACAAACGCCTTTCTTCAAGAGCTCTTCAAGGTTAAGTCTTTGCAACGTCAACACAGTTTTAGTTTCTTTCCAAACAAACATGAGAAGACCTTTAGAAGTTACGAAAAGTGAACCCGGTTTGTATCCAGGATACCGGAAACCATAACCCTTTGCAATACCTTCTCCTGTGTAAGAACACTCAAAACCATATTCTTCTTCTCCATTTGTGTCATCAAAAGGAAAGATCTCAGAAGTAGGTGAACCAATATTTACAACAAACATTGCTGATCCATTAGGATGCATCACATAGTGAGTGCCTTCCAATATTTTCGTCCCGATAAGAAGTCTCTCACTACCATCTTGAGATTCTTCATAAGTAAGCATCAGTAAGAAAAGAGCCTTACCTGGTTTCTCTTCAGTGCATTTTCCAGGTGGCCAGCCAATTGTTCCTCCCCACAAACCAGCATACTCTTGATTCTCCACAGATTGCTTAATTGGTAGCTTATAAAGAGCGAAATGAGTTTCGTGCATGCTTGGCCAACCACGGTAAGAAGTCAGCTTAATCTTTGAAGCTTTAACACTAAGACCTACAAAATCACCAGAGCTAAGAAACGTTTGGAGATTGAAACGTCTAATCTCACTGCTACAAGAGGCTTGCTTTGAAGAAGAAGAAGAAGAAGAAGTTGAACCAGTAGAGCTAGACCTCCTCAGAATATTCTTGATCCCACTTCTAAAATACTTGCTTAAGCTCTTCCTTTGTGTCCTCTGTACCTGAATCTCATCATCCACATGGCGAAAATCTCCACCATAACCAAGATGAGTCCACAACTCATCATTTATCTCCACCTGAATCGGATCGTAACACAACTCATCCTCTAGGTTCATGTGACACCAGTTCCCACCAAACTTGTGCCTTTTAAGCAGCATGGTTCTGCGTTCCAACGACATGGCTTTATCATCTTTCAACGATAGCTCAGACACGGGTAAACCTACATGGCCCGTCACCAAGTATAGTAACTTCCTTCTATCACAAAAGGGTAGCTTACAAAACGGATACCGAACCTTCTCTGTTCTCTCAATCTCATCAACCAAACTCTTCACTCGTCTCTTCGGCTCAACCTCGAGTAGAAGCACATTGCAACACTTATCAATGTTAGTAACGAAACCAGGGTACAAGAAACTGCTCTCTCTATCTATCCCATGGAGGAAAAACGTCGCAGAGCCATCAAACCCCGAGACAATCTCAAACACAGGTGACCACATAAGCCTCCCTTCTTGAATCCCCAAAGAACCAACTTCTTGCGGAATGATACGACAACCAATAACAGACAAGAAACCAGACATAACATAAACAACATTCCCAAGTTCAGGGTTCTGGTGAACCCAAACCCCAACAAGAGGCTTCACTACCTCCACGAGAAACCGACAAAGAGCCTTGTAAGAAGAGATCCCTGTTCGCCATTGGACTATTTCAGATAAAGGAAGAACCTTTACGACTTCGCATTGCACAAGCCATATCTTGTCTGAATCAACAAGGTCACACAGAGTTTTGCAGCATAAGCTTAGGTTACAAACGTCGGTTGGTGAAAGGAAACGAGAGATGAGAGCAAAGACATCTTCTGGAAGAGACAGAAGCAGTTCCGACAGCAAGTCTCCGATCTTCATCTGTTACGAATCCAGTTTGGTGATAAAATCAGTAAACCCAGAAATTGAATCTCGAGAACTAGAAACCCAAAAATCAGTTTGATGATCGAAAGGCAGCCTTTGGGATTTGAATGAGATCGCAAACATAAGAAGATTCGATGTGAGAAAAGTCGTCTTTCGTTTCAAGCTGTAGTTGACTGTTACATTACAGTCTTTATTAAAATATTATTTATATTTATGATCCAATAAATATTAGTATTTTAACAATATGCCCGGGTTGGGACCGTTGGCTGTGGGGATTCTATTCGTTGACGTTGTCTTTGAAGGGGATTTCGTTTTTATTAACTCTGTCTTAGTTTAAAATATCAACAGAATCATATTTTTCTATTTTAATTTTGAGTTATTCTTAGTGCTTAGGGGGTTCACCAACCAATAAAAAAAATTAACACATCATAATATAGATTTATAATTAAAAAGGTAAAAATAAATAAAAAATAGTATAAATTACCTCCAAAAATTACATTGTTAAAACCGTCAATCAAACCTTAAATCATAAATACTAAAATTTAAACCCTAAACACTAAACCTTAAACCCTTGGGTAAACCCTAAACCCTTGGGTAAATCCTAAACCCTAAACTCTTGGGTAAACTCTAAACTCTTGGGTAAACTCTAAACTTTTGGGTAAATTCTAAACCCTAAACCCTTAGGTAAACCCTAAACCCTTGGGTAAACCCTAAACCCTTGGGTAAATCCTAAACCCTAAGGTAAACCCTATATAGTAGTAATAGGGTTTACCTTAGAGTTTAGGATTTATCTACGGATTTAGAGTTTACCCAAGGGTTTAGGATTTACCCAAGGATTTAGGGAATTTTAGTGTTTAGGGTTTAGTGTTTAGGGTTTAGAGCCTAGTATTTAGGATTTAGGGTTTGAAGGGTTTATGGTTTTGTATTTAAGATTTAGAGTCTAGTGTTTAGGATTTAGGGTTTTACTGAGTTGTTAACAACGTTAAAAATAAAATTTTCGTTCTTTTTTTGTAATTTCTAGTATTTTCTATTCCTTTTACTATTTTTAATTTAAAAAATAAAATATGACGTGTCAATTTTTTATTGGGGGGTGAACCCAAGAATAAGTCTTTAATTTTTATTTAAAATTTTATAAAATATAACAAAAACTAAAAATCACAAATATATAAAAAAAAAATAGTGTTGGAAAAATGAAGTTACTGTTTAATATTTAACTAAAACTATTTAACCAAAGTGTTTCAAGATGATTAAACTCCAATATTATCACAAAAAAATAGTAGATCGATGAGAATATCATCAAATTGATAATGAGTGGAGTGAGCCATTTGTAACGTCATAAATTCTATTTGTTTTGATGATGTGATAATTTAGGATTGTGTGTAGAATTTGGAGGCCATACATATTTTTTAAAAAAAAATTATAAATTTTTTTAAAAGAATTTAGGTGCTTATTCTTATGTAAAAAAATTATAAAATTTTTGGTATTTTCACAAATATATAAGACTTCAATACTCTAACAGTAAACACCAAGTGGAGCCATCCGAGAAATACAAAATTTAGCAAGTAAGGAGAAAAAACAATTGAATTATGAAATTACAATAACAACATGATAATAAGTTACAGTAAAACTATAAATTAATAATACTGAGATTTTAATATTTAATAATTTATAGAATTATAAGATTAACTTTTTATATACTTTAGATTTATATATTTTAAAGTATATTTTATGTAAAAATAAGAAGAATACTTGATTTTATTAATTAAAGTTTACAGATATAAATTTTCTATTATTTTTGTTCAATTATTTGGTGCATATAAAATATATACCATAAATGTAAGTACATTTTACGTGTAAAATGAAAAAATAAAATCAACATATTTAGATATATTTAGAAATTTAATGATAAATGTCAATGTCATTAAAAATGAACTATACAAATATATTATTAATATTTATATATACATTACTTATTAATTTATGTTTTGATTAGGACATATAGTTACATCAATTTTTCAAAATATTATTATTTTATTATCTTATAGAATTATATTATATTTTATTTTGGTCTGACTCAAAACTGGTAAAATTTATTAATTTATCATATTTAATAAATTATCAAATATTAATTTATGGAGTTTTTACAAGTATTCTACTTTTTTGAGATTTTTTAAATGTTATGCTATTATAATGAGTATATTATATAGTTGATTTTATAGCTGGTAATTCTACTAATTTATGAGAATTTATGGAAATTCACGTATAACTGTACCATTCTAGGTGAAAATATTTTATAATTCTTTTTTCCTTAATCTATATAATTTGTATTTTTTTAGGATTTAAACCTCTTGTCTCATGATTTATACTATTATTTGCAAAGTGATTTTTTTACAATAGAACTATCACGTTAAAAGTTAGACTGATTAATATTTATATTACCCTTAATGAATAATTATATAATTAAAAATGAATTTTTATTAATAATATTATTTTTTGTTAAAAATAAGATAATTCCTATATTTTATGTTGTTATCTTAAAACATATTTTTCAATTATAAAAGTTAAAAATAAGATATAAAACAGTTTATAATAATTAAGTGGTTAACCTTAATGAATTTTATATATAATTAAAAAAATATTAATATTATTATAATTTTTTAAATAAGATAATTCTTATATATTGTGTTGTTATCTTAAAATTTATTTTTTTGTCAATTATAAAAGTTAGAAAATAACATATAAATAATTTATAGTTAAATATTAATCAACTAAAAACATTTTGTATAAAAATATTTTCTAAAATATTTCTCTTAACACAATAATAGACATATATATATATATTAATGAAATGTTTGATTTTATTTTTGAAAACATAAATAATAATTTATCGTGGTGGTTTTTGAATTAATAAAATATAAATAAATAAATATTTGTAAAATGATTAAGCATGCACATGCGGGCAAAACACCTAGTATATAAGTATTCTTCCCGTTTCAAAATGTTACATATTTTAGATTTTTCACACATTTTAATAAAACACATTAAATTTGCATTATTTTTATGATTATTTTTTTCTCATAATTTTAAACCAATAAAAATTCAGTAAGTGCAATTTTTTTTTTTTGAAATTTGCAATTAGTTAATAAAACATCCATTAAAATAGATTTTTTGAAACAATTTTTTTTTTCTAAAATATGCAACTTTGTGAAACGGAGGAGTATTAATCAATCATAAGTCAAATCACTTGAATGAGGAGGCGTCCTCAAAAACATCTCTTGTTGAGAATTTAGCAACTCGTAATTATATTTGTAAGAAGATGAAATCATATCACTACTCAAATAAATGATGTACATATTCGTGTTGAGACAAAACGTTTGGTACCTGGCCCATCTAATCAGCACGAAAGAAAACATGGAAGCTTAAAAGATTGTTTTTGGTAACAAAAATTCAACAAAATACAACTTTCTAAAGATACCAAAATACTTTCTTTGTAAGTTGAAGCATTTTCAACTGTTGTAGCATGTTTAAATCATTAAATGGAAAGAAGTAACTCACCAAAATCTCTTCTTAAACTTGAAGATCAAGGAAAGTTCTACTTTGTTCTCTTGGTAAATTCACAACTTAATGATGATTTTGTTGATTCTAGTGCAAGTGTGAATATAATTTGTTGGAGATGGTGAAGATCTTTGGAATTAAGCACATGGAGACTAACACATCTTTCCTCATGTTTGGGAATTCTTCTTCTACAACTCCAATTGGTCTCATTAAGGAATTTTCTTGGCGTGTGCACCATTCCTATAAACCTCATTGTTTTGGATATGATGACCAAGAGGAAACTACTACTGATCTTAGGAATGCTCTTTTTTTGTTATTGTGAGTGCTTGCATCGAATTCCCAAACAAGAAGTTAATTTTCCATAATAGGTTTTCTGTGACATTATTTATTATGAGGATATATGTTCTCTCTTGCCACAGTAGTTACACTTCCCAGTGAATTGTTGTTCATAGAAGGTTGAGCTTGTTTTTTGAAGCTCGTGAGTGCTTGTTAAGCAAGTTTATTAAGCCCAAACTTTTGAAATAGTGACTTTCCTTTACCTTTATTACTGTACTCACCGACATTAACATCATAAGTATGAATTGACCCTTATTTTCACATTTTAGTTAATCATTCTGAAGCATAGTAATAAATTTTGCCAACGTTAAGGCCTTTTACTTGTAAGCAAGATAGTTTTTGAAGTCTGCCCAACGAGAAAAAAATTCTCAATGAAGCAATTCATTGTGAAAATATCAAATACCTTCATTCCTTCTCCAACGATCTCTTTAAAGATCAATTGTAGCTCATGCACTTGATCCATGACAGGTCGTGAGTCGACTATCATAAATTTGAGTTTCTATGGCAAATTTCCCAAAGCGTATCATGAAAGATTTGTATTTCTTTTCCAGATTATCCCATAGATCTTTGAAATTTTTGACCTCACTATAAACATTGAACTGTTGGTCCACCATTTGGTTTTGAATGTAGCATTTGCATAAGAAGTCTATATTCTTCCATACGTCAATGCTAGCAAGAGCTCTTGGATCTGTGTTGTCCATGGGTAGCATTGGTTTGACCTCAACAAGATACCTAGCCAAATTCAGAGTGGTCAGAAAGAAGTGTACTGCCACTTTTTGAAGTTTGTTCTATTGAATTGTCGGGCAAAGTCTGTTTATGTTGCTAGGCACAAACGGAACTTGTGTATGTAGCGTTCCAAGTTGTAGAATATTACCAGTTTTGGTTGTCGTCGCACTGGTTGTACTGGTCACTCTATTGACGTTGTTGTTATCACCATCAGCCATCCTTTAATCTATTCACAAAACATAAACTATATTAAGTATTAAGAACTCAATTCAAGTAAGTGATTAAAAGTTTTAAGTTGTTATACAATAAACATTCCCATAAATCGCGTAAAGTGTTCTTAACTGTTTTAGATAGTCGTTTCCAAAACTCTCATAGAAAGCATTCGTAAAAATGACATCGTAAATATGTTGGAAACTCTAGCATAAATCGTTTTCTTAAAGCGATTCCTCCTATAAATCAAAACGCTTTGCATAATAGGTAAAAAAGCGTTTAAAAATGGTTTCAGATCAATTTAAACATTTTTTAAAAAAATTACAAATATTGTTGCAATATTCTATCTGATTCAAGCAATAAGGAAGGTAGGATTTTCATAACCACAGTATATTTGTGAGATAACTAAATCTGTTAACATAGGCTTTTGAAACACTCCTAAAAGAATATTGTAGCAGTTAACTTGTTAAGAAGATCCACAATGTAAATATCCTGGTCTCCTCTGAGATGAAGAGGATACTAATATGCAAATACGCAAAAACACTTCAGTACTTATCCATGTTTGGAGCAATGGTAACTGGGGATGAGTTATTGTGAAAATAAAACAGTAATATTAGGATGTCTTCTATTTCAAGCTAGGATACATCATATATTTTCCTGTTCTAATTGTAGATATTTCTTATTTCCTTCTCTCTTACGTATTTAACCTAAATTAACCATTATCCTAACGGTAAGAAGTTCTATTAATACTATTTGATTTTTATAATTACAAGTCATGAATATATGACATAATATTTTTCTAAAATCAATCTCTTACACTATTTTTTCTTTCAAGTTGGATTATATATATATAATTACACATTTGGATTGAGAAATATTGTTTTTTGTCACATGCATTTTGAGAAAAAGTCATGGTAATAGACAAATACAAATTAACTAGTTTTTTGGTTTAGTACCAAAGCTGGTTTAATCCTAAAATAAAGAAAACATAGATAGCATAATTGAATTCCAAGCAGTGAAGCATGGAAGACTCATCTGAAGAGATATCGACTTCAGATCACACGTAGCTCTCTGAGAAGAGAGACGGACAGGTCCATGAAGAGAAAGTGAGGTCCATCAGCTCTCTGGATGTCCAGCACGTACTTCCCCTCACCTGCTTTGTACAGCTATAACCAAAAAGAAAAGATACAAATTATTTTCGCATTTAACATTATTCGATAAATTAGTACCTTGTATATATATACCTGAAGTTCAAACTTGAGAACGGTTGGTGAGATCATCGCAAGTTCAGCTTCCATCATGTTAGATTGCTCTTTGGAGATATTACTTTTATGAACCCATCTGCATTTTATGTTGTACTCTCCAATCTGTTTCCAGCTCACTTGAAGGTCTTGAAGAGCCTTAAAAACAACACTCATGATGTCCTTAGGACGCGCTTGAGACTGTCAACGTAACAAGAACAACAATAATCCTAAGTTTTGACTGGTAAAAGTTATAAGTAACAACATGTGAAATTCAAAAGTATTTAAGATGGAAGTGAGAAAGAAAAGATCAATGTTTTAGAAAAAGTTTTTGTTTCAAAAAGATATATTTTTTTTACATTTTTAATGCATTCTTTAATTGTAAATTGTAAACTTCAAAAATATAATTATATTTATTAAAATTCTATTGGTTAAAAATTATGAAAAATAGTTAATTACGGAAATTAATGTATTGGTGACTAAAACTTTATATGTTTTCTTAATAAGTGTGAAAATGCTAAAACATGAAACATTTTGAAACGGATGGAATATTAGTTAAGCTGTAACAATTCAACATCAACTGTATCAGTTTAGATAAATAGTGCACAGTATGAAATCATTTTAGTATTATATAATGATATTCTACAAACAAAAGCGATTAAGTCGAAAAGTATAGTGTTTGTATAGTGGAGAGAGAGAGAGATCACGATTATCAAAATTGTCCTAAATTTCCAACCATTAAACAAATGAGAAGTGAAATGAAAAAGATTCAACAACCATGGACTGACCTGAAGTCCAAGGGTCCATTTTTTGTCAGCGCTAATTCGTGGTCTTAGTCCAGCCATGGGGTGATGATTAACCAATGCAGGAAACGGAGCAACCGCTTCAGCTGGAATCATCGAATTAAAACCCTAAACAAGAAATTGCGACACAGGCTATTAGAGACCAATACAACAAATGGTAAGATCAAAAGTTTAATGGAAAATAACAAATTACTCCCTCGCTTCATTTTAATTGTTATTTTAAGTTTATGCACACATATTAAAAAAATATATAATTTTATATATTTTCAAAATAAAAACACAATTACATGTACATCTAACTATATTTTAACTAATAGAAAAATAAATTTAAGAATCTTATTAATAAATTTTGGGTTGAAATTATAAAACGATATTTATTTTGAAACAAAATTTTTTTAGAACGACAATTAAACTGAAACGGATGGAGTAATATTTTTTTAACAAAAAAAAAAGAGTTAATAAACAGTTAAAATTTTGAGCTTAAACTTTTATATTGAATAATCATAAAATGCATCAGAACTTTTTCAAAAACGTAAAAAAAGTTATAATCTTGTGAATGGTTCAAAATAGCAGAAATATATTCTTAAAACGTGTAAAGATGAGTAATTGGTATTTTATTCATCACCGATGTGCAAAAAAACAGAAGTGTTATTGAATCCATGTCTTTTTAATTAGTTTTATTAATTTCTGTTAAGAGTTTATGTTGTAGAGAAAGAGAGCAAAGTAATACCGATATCCTATTAACATTGGACTTGAAATAGTCACTGGGACTACGACGTCGACTGTCCAGTAACAGATAGTATGCAACGGTTGCCTAAAACAGTGACATATGAAGCTTCAGTAATCTATTTAAAACTATTTAAGGTATAAATATACCTAACTAATTATCGGGAAAATACTTTATACCTCGTTTTGGATTCTGTTTAAAAGAGATTCCATAACCTGGTTTCTATCAAACCCTATGTTGACCACGTCTCGAATGATCTCCTCATTAATCTGTAAAAAATTAAAATGTATGTCAACTTCACTAATTCATACAAATGATGTTATTTTGCTACTAAATAATGAAAAGGGCTCTAATAGAATATCTCCATCATTATCTTCGATCTCTTAACCAGGGTTCTTAGTTTCAGATAAAAGACAGTTCTTATCTTTTCTTAGTTTTTAACTAAGAAAAACTAAGAACCATCTCTTAAATAAGAGATATAAGAGCATTTTTATGCGTTGAAAACGCTTTTAAAAAAAAAAAATTGGTGTGAGCCCCACAGAAAAATCAAAAACAGTTTACAAAATGCACGAAAGAAGAAACGTTTATTGCACTATTCACAGGCCCCACTGACACGTGGCGGCTCACGATTGGTTGGCTTTTGAATTTTTTTTTCAGACAAAAAATAAAATAAATAAGAACTAGCGATAAAGATGCTCTAAGAGCCGTCTCTTAGTCAAAAAATGTAAAAAAAAAATAAAAAAATATCAAATCATGAGTTAAAAATCTCAGTTAAAAGACCGGAGATAATAATGTCCTAACCTCTCTAGCTTGTTCTGTAGTATCCAATGGAGGAGCAGCAAGATAAGGAGGAAGTTGATTATTGAACCAAGTATGTTGACGAATCCCATGAATGCTAATTCTCATCATAGGATCAACCGTAAGAATTCTCGGTATCAAATCTCTAGCCGCGTACGATAAATGTTCGGGAAGAATGTACTCTCCCTTCTGAAAATATAACATATAATTAAATGTTTGAGACTGCTAAACATGTATAATAAGATAATGATTTTGTGAAAGATCGTTGGATAATATACCTTGATTTTGCTGAATAGACTAGGTATATTTTCGTCATCGAAAGGAAGATTACCGCATAGTAGAGCGTATAATATCACTCCACAGCTCCAAATATCCACTTCTGGTCCCGCATACAGGTTTCCTGAAATAACCTATGAAAACACATTTTCGGATGTCATTAATTGAAACTTGAAATAGATACTGAATTTAATTAAATGATTATTAATTAGTTTTTCCAAATGATATATATATACCTCGGGAGCAGCATAGTTAGGGCTTCCACAACTGGTCTTCAAAAAGTGACCATCATGCATGACATTACTTAATCCAAAGTCTGCAATCTTTATGTTGCATTTCGTATCCAAGAGTATATTCTCCGGTTTGAGATCTCGATGAGCGATCTTATTGCGGTGACAATACTCCACACCAGATATGATCTGAATAAGAAAAAAAAAAGGATTTTAAGCAAATCCTAGAAATCAAAGAAGATATGATATTTTTTTGCAAAATACCGTAAAAAAAGTAAAAAAGAAAAACTAACCTGCTGAAAAAGAAAGCGAGCCTCGTCTTCATGTAATTTACCTTTCTCTACAATATAGTCAAACAGTTCTCCAGACTTAACATACTCCATCACAACGTAAATGTCTTCTGGTGTCTCTATAACTTCATATTGACGGATGATGTGAGGATGCATCAACAACTTGAGAATTTTGATCTCCCTTTCCACTATGAGGTTAAAGAATGCATTAAATAACAAAGATTGATCTTACGTATATAAAACATACGGGTAAACAATACTAAACAATAAAAGAGTGATCTTATGTACATAAAACAACATAGTTGAATTTTTGTCCTTCAAAAAAAATATAGGTAATGACATATTGACAACACTAATTTGTATATTTAAGTGAATATTAAACGAAAAAGTGATCTTATGCATATACAAAGACATTCAGCTTTTTTTTTTGTAGAATAAGGATAGTAACACATCGACAACAATAGCACACAACTATCAATTAGGTTATATGTCATAGTCACATTCCACGTCAGTTTTAGAAATCGAATATGAGAAAGATCAGTATACATTGCATACCAAAAAAAACTAGTTATCAAGAGCATACATTAGCTATTGATTACCACGGAAGGAGGATTACCACAATAGTTCTAGATATACTGAAGTTATATATACCTTTTGCTTCAGTCATCTGCTTAATCTTCTCACGATTAAGGATTTTGATAGCAACGTTGTGTCCAGTAGTTTTATGCACAGCTAATTTCACTTTCCCAAAAGATCCTTGTCCAAGAGTTTTACCAATCTTATAAGTTGGTAGAACTGATTTCCTCTTACTGGAAATTTGACTCGATGATCCGTTCATTTTACTGTTGGGGAAAATCTGCAATAGATAAAAAGTCAAAGATCAAAATCGGAAAAAGTTTTGATTGATAAAGAAAAATGAAAATCTATTACACATATATGAACACATACACGAAAACAATAGGGCCTAGGAGGAGTAAGAGATAAGAAAAAACAATTGTATGGCTTCTTTGTTCACTGTCGCACCCTATTTATTTAATCTCTTTGGTCTTTATCTTGTTTTGACTTATGTAAGAATCTGAGTCAGAGTGATATGAAAGAAAACAAAAATGAATAAACGAGTCACACTTTTTCCATGAATCACGATGACTCATTACATAATAATAAATTAATTTTGCCACCCCAACGTTAAAATTATTGGTCAATATCTGTTTTAGCTAATACCGGATTAATTGCAAAATGACAATATATATTTAAAATATATTAGTAAAAAGGTTTGTTTTTATATGGTATTAAAATCTACATATATATGCAACATTTCTTATGCCAATAATATATTTCTTTTTAAAAACAATTGCAATAAATGTTAATGGGTGGTTTGACTAACTAGACAATTTTTATTTCCTAGTATATTTTATTATAGCATATATACATGATATGTATCCATATGTAGTATAACCTGCGGAGAAAACAATTAAGACTAGAAGTTACCAAACGTAATTTTCATGTTTATTTTAGTTCAGTCAGTATAAGAAAACATATGAATTTCCAACAGAGTTTTGGACAAAACTAAATTTGTAGGAAGTTTTAGACGGAATTTTACAAAACACCGATAAAAAAAAATTCGTCAAAAATCCATCGGAAATTCTTGATGAATCCCCGATAAAATTGAATAATTAAAATTTTAAATATATCTATCAGAAAATATGTTTTGAATTCTTGATAGATTCCTAAGGAATAAATGCATATTTATTTATAAATATATCCATAAGAAATCTATTAATTTTTTACAAAGAGTTGTCGACAAAATTAAATTATTTTATTTTAAATATATCCATCTGAAATCTATTTGGAATTGATCATGAATTCTCAACGGATTTCTCAAAGAATTAACAAATATTAATTTTAATAAATCTATCGAGAATCTTTTGGGAATTCTCAACGTACGGATTTTTAACAAAATTAAATAAACATATGTTAATAATAAGACTTTCAAAAAATCATGAAAGATTCCCGACAAATGAAATAAATAAATGTATTATATAAATCTTTCAGGAATTTCCTATGGAACAAATAAAAAAATAATTTATGTCGAAAATCCGTTAGATGGATTTTCCAGCGGATACTAATTTATGGTCTTAAATACATAGCCGTTAGGGATTTGCTGTCTCAAAAAGATTAACAAGTCATATAATAAATGTAAAAATAATGTTGGGCATCATAAACGCTCAATACTTAAAAATAATAACATCACCTTAAGGTAATTTGATTGAATTACAAAACTTCAAGTTAACATTATGTATACTTATACAAATGATTAACACAATTCATAGATAATTTTCTTTACAATAAAATTTTTTTTGATAGTGTATTAGGATAATAAATAAACCTTTCTACATCGATTGTATAACATAATTAGATATTTTCAATAATTTGTTGTTTTGATTCATGGAGAAAGAGCGACAAGAATGAAACCAATGATGATTGTTTTTTATGGTTAATGTTACAAGGCTTTCAATTTTGATAACCCAAATAAATAATTCATTTTCGACAGTTTTTAACGGATTTTTCAAGTCTATCAAGAATTCGTCAAAAAATTTCTATGAATTTTGACAGATGAAAATACATACAAAAATCCAGATAAATTTTTGATGGAAAAAATACTTTTTTTGCATTGATTCATGATACTTTATGGGAAATCAATTTTTTTACAAAATTCCATAAAAATACTGACAAATTCTTGATGGATAGGTAGTCGGAATCCAAAATAAACTGGAAAACTTGACAGCCAAAGTTTTAGGTTACCACAAAAAACCAACAGATTCTTGATAAATTATTTTTATTGCAAATTATTAATACATATTCGTCAAACACTTATTCTTCTCCACTCTACTCTCTCCCTCCCTAAAAGCACAAAAACAGTTATCTCCCCTTCATTCTCTCTTACAATCCTCTCTTTCTCTCCTAAAATCACCCCCAAATCATGTTAGTTTCCATTTTAAATGAAATTTTTAGATTAAAAACATGTTATGTTGTTTGTTTTAGTGATTTGGAATTTGTTTTTGAGATTTTTGATTATAGAATTAAAATTGAATGGTAGTTTAAGGATTTTGTTGCTTGCACTAGGTTCTGTTAGTTTTAGGAATAATTTTTTTTTAAAAAAAAATCTTATGAAAAAATGATTTTATATTATAAATTAATTGTGTTATTTAAAAAAAAGTTTTTATATTTTGCCACTTAAAAAAACATTTTCTACAATTTTTTTAAAAAAGTTCATTTTTTATAACAATGGCTATGGATTTAGATATTAGTTTTCGAGATTTGGATATAAGTTTTAGAATTGAATGTTAGTTTTAGGATTTGATTGCTAATTTTAAGATTTTAGAAGTTTTTTTTTGAGGATTATTGTTTTGTGTTTATGAAATATCAAAAACGATTTTATATTAAAACATGTTTTGAATTTTAAATTAATTATGTTATTGTAAAATAATTTTTAAACACTTTTAAACCTTTATAAATTTATAAACGTCTTTAAAAAAAATTAATACATAAAATATTTTTATATTGTAGAAATAATTTTACCAGAAAACGTTTAAAGGCTCTTTTACAAATTTTAATTATTTAAAGAGTTTTAATATTTTTAAAATTACTATATATATATATATTTATTTATACATTTTATATAATTTTTTGATTAAAAATATTGTTATTTAAAAACGTTTTAATTGTATTTAATAATTTATATAATTTTAGATTTTTTTTGCTTTAAAATTTGTAAGCCTTAGATATGATTTGTTCGTTTAGGTTTTAGAGTAGGAATTTGGATTATAATTTTTTGTTATTTGTACAGTTAAATTATTTTATTATTAATACTATTTTGTAAATTTATTTATATTTTAATATATTTTAAAAGTTTTATTTATTTTTGTCTAATTTTAAAAATTAAATATTTTTTTTTGATTTTTGATTAATTTCCGAGGGACATTTCCCTATGAAACTTTTTTTGGTGGAACTTGTTGTTGGAAATTTGTCGAAAGTTTTTTCAAAAAAATTATAATACAAATATTCTCGATGGAACATATTTTTGGAAATTTATGTTCAGAATTTATTGAAAAATAAATCTGATAAACCATATTCCTAAGAAATTTGTCGAAAATTAACTTTTTCAAAAAAAATCCCAAAAAATTGTCTATCATAAATCTGATATTTTCTTTTAATGAGATACTTAAATATTTTAATCTGAAACAAATTATACATTTATACAATCAATGAAAATTATACTAAACGGGCTTATTGGTCAGTAAATTCTCATGAACTTTAGAAATTTTGATATTTCATTGTTATTGGTTCATGGATTTTAAAAACAATAATATAATCTATTATTATTGGTTTAAAAATTTCAGAATCCATTTAAATCCCTTACTATTGAAAAAGTTTAATTGTTATATATGTGTTCCCTACTTCTAATCAAATACAGTAGTATTGAGAGATGAATTCTATTCATTTTTACTCATAAGAGAACTTTCAAAATATCATATATGTCCATAAGATTTCAAAATTCATGTGATAAAAAATTAGAAAACAAAATAATTATTCTAACCAAATATCTATTGCACCTTCAATTCAAACTATATGTCTCATTACCTTTTTCGAATGTATAATTATATATGTATTGTTTTATCGTTAAATAGAAACTAAAATAACATATAAATTACTAAACAAACTTAATACAGTTAAAGTTGTTAATATAATATCCATCTTATCATATTAACATGATTTTATATGTATCATTATTATTTTCGTTTTAACAAATAAACCTGTTTTTAGAAAAGAAAAAACAAAGAATCATGAATTATGATTTAGAAATTCAACTTCTTAAATATTAATTCCAAATATTGCATTTATAAATACTACATATAAATTATATATCTTTTTGAAAGAAAAACTTTCTGTAATAATTTACTAAACAATAGCTAAAGTAAAATAGTGAAAAAATCAATATATTCTGAGTTTTCTAACAAATATCATACAAAGTCAAGGAAAAATAGTCAAAGACATCAAAAGTTCAAAATTAGCAAAGTAATGCTATTTTGGTATTCTCAATTTTTTTAAAAAAATATTCGGTGAACCTTTTTATATTATTTAGTTTTTAAAGGGATTAGCAATAAATACTTGTCATTTCAATTGTAAAAATTGCAAATAATATAGAACCAACTAAAATTTAGTTTTAGTATTTAAGTAATGTTTTTTAATATCTCAAACCAAATTACGATAATATTTTTTTGTCGATAATATATATAATTTGATAGATTCTAACAACTAAATCGATCATATTTAATCTTTTTTTTAAACGTCTGCAATGAATACTAAATAAGAAAATAAGTAGAGTTTGATACCAAACAAAAACAGAATAAAAACAGAGTGAGGTAAAATTTAATACAGAATCATGCATTATGATTTAGAATTTTCCTACCTCTTATTATCTTCCAAAAGACCGTTAACAACTTCATTGATTATTTCATCCATATTTAGTTCATTCCCGATATGGGCTTCCTCACACACCTTCTGTATTTGGTCAGAAATTGAATCTTGTACACCTGCATACAAAATCGCATTTTGATTTTTCCAAATCGACCACAGAATCCAAGGAATCGATCTTCTGTTCAATATAGGTAGTTTCCTACAGCATCATCTGTAGATAGGATGTTAAAAGCTCCACCAGGTTATGATTCATCGGACGAGGGAAGTTCTGACAACTAGCCAACACCCAAGCATCCTTTGCAACCAGACAGAGAAACAGAACATGAGCAATCGATTTTGTTCATGCCTTACACTGCTTGCATCTAATATCTATGAGCATTCCACGTGAAGTAAATCTCTCTGCTACTGCTAATGCACCAGAAGCAGCATGCCATAAAAGTTCGAATCTTAGGAACTGTTGGAACTTCCCAAATATTTCGCTTTAGCTCCGAAAACCAGATCTTTTCTGTGATACTTCTGTGAGTGCTTGAGATTCTTTAGTTTTCTTGCAAGCAAGTACCCACCCTTCACTGTATATGATCCATAAAAGGCTAAGACCCAAATATTCCTATCGGAAACATCCTCAACCGATAGTTGTGCGATGCGCTTTACCTTGTTCTCCGAAAAGAGATTCTGAAGGCATGCCAAAACCCATTGGCTATCAGTTCCTATTAATGCTGGAACTTTAAGATTCACATCAATCTCGCTGTTTCTGTTCACCGGTCTTCTAGGTAGATCATCCATGATCCATATATCTGTCCATACATGAGTCAACTTTCCATATCCAATGGACTTAACTAGACCTTTACTAAGCAACTCTCGACCACACAAGATACTTCTCTAGACACAAGAAGGTATGCATCCTTTCTCACACTCTATGAAACTTTTGTTAGCAAAGTACCTTACTTTGTATATCCGTGCAATCAAACTGATTGGTTCATACAGTAATCTCCAAGCTTGCTTAGTCAATGAGGCTTGATTGAAATCTTCGATATTCCGAAAGCCCAACCCATCATTTCCTTTGAGACAACTTATTCTAGGAAATCTAATGTATTTTCTTGTTCTCACTACATTTATCCCACCAAAAACTCGTCATTGCACTAATTATCTTTTGACAATGATGTTTTGTCAACCAAAAACAAGACATCACATAGACATGGAGAGTCATAGAAATGACTTAAGGATCACCTCCTTTCCACCAAGGGATAGTTTTTTGGCGAACCACCCTTTGAGTCTCTTGTTAAGTTTCTAATCTATAAATGCTAACAACTTCTGCTTTGATCCACTGAAACATTCCAGCAACCCAAGATACTTTCCATCACCTTCCTCATTTTCGATGTTGAAAAATTCCGCCAATAACTTATTATTATAAAACATTTGTTAGTAAGCTTTAGGTAATCACATTCTTATCATTATATATTTCTTTAATTTGTTATAAATAATTTATTGATCTTTCACGGTTAAAACTAGTCTTGAAATTTAAACCTTCTAAAGTAATAAAATATAGCATATTAAGATACTACGATTAATATTTTACTATGGGTAATAAATACTCATATTATTTATCCCATTTCTCAATTCTTACTATCATATTATTAATCATCTTTATATTGACTACTTATCAATCAATTATATATATATATATATATCAGATGCCATGTGCAGATTAATACACATAATCAAATTTAACTAACCGTAAATGTATACTAAGCATGATAAATAGTACTTACCTCAATGTCAATGAGGATGACGTGAAGTGGAGATTGTAGACCTGATCACCTAACATATTAGAAACACTTCACACTATCATTATCTCCGGTCTTTTAACTGGAATTCCTAGTTTCGGATAAGAGACGGTTCTTAAATAATAGATTTAAGAACATAAACAATGGGGCCTCTTAAGAGATTCTTAAGAGGTGTGGGACCCACAAAAATTAATAACCCAACCCTTAAAACTCTTGTGCAAGAGGTGTTCTTAGGTGGGTTTTTACACTGTTCATGGGCCCCACGACACGTGGCAGCCCACGATTGGCTATTTTTTTTTAGAAAAAAATTGACAAAAAAGAAAACAAAAAAAATTAAGAGCCCCTAGTGGCTCTTAGAGTTGTTTATGCTCTAAGAGCCATCTCTTAGCCAAAAAATATATAAAAAACAAAAAATATTAAATCATGAGTTAAGAACCTCGGTTAAGAGACTAGAGATAATGAATCCCCATGTTTTGCAAGTGGTTAGAATCTCATGACAAATTTTGTCTTTCAAAAAAACATATATAATCCTGAATCATTAAATAATTTGCTCACGAAAACATGGCTATTATGTTAGTGAACATTAATATTTAATAATCATAACACTAACTCGATAAAACAGTATAACCACTCGTTTGATAATATAAATCAATAAAACAACAACCATAAAGCATGTTTTATCAAAACACATTGGACAGTAACCATATTAAAAGAAAGAAACATGTATCAATATTTCATATGAAGTAATTACAATAACGAATACGTTTGAATAAGCATTTGCGTTCTAAAGCATCACGGTGATAAATTATATATCCATCTATAATTATGTTCTTAATAAAAGTGTAACTATAACCATGGCAGTGATGAAAAGAACAATAACTAAATAGCTGACTATGGAAAATCAGATTAAGTAAAGTCTACAGATTTTTTTTTTCTTTTTTTACAAACCTACAATTAGCAAACATGCATGCTTCGATAAACGTACCTCGGAGGTAAGTCAAACAAAATTTAATAAATATTATTTCTTCTGTTTCATAATAAATGTTATTTTACTATTGTTTGTTACACAAAAAATATCATTTTAAAGTTTTAATGTAAATTATATTTATTTTTAACTTAAAATTAGTTATAAATTATATTAATTTTATAAATAATTTTATTTATTTTAAATATTATTTGTCAAATATATATAATTAATAATAATTTAAATATATTTTAGTTAATTTTTTAATATGTGTGAAAATATCAAAGTGATATTTATATTGAAAGAAGAAATAGTAAATGGCATGTTCAAAGTATTACAAACGAATGGTCAACTAATCAAAGGCTATATAATAATAAAATATGTATTGATTTATCATTACTAGTTACGAAACAATTTCACAAATTTTACTTATCTCGACAGGAAAATAACTTACAACTCAAAACCATGTCGTAAGAAGAGATAACATGGTCATATATTTTAAATGATATGCAGCCATAAAGAACAATGATGATAAAAGCTAAGAATATTATTAGTAGAATTACTTATCAAGAGTCTCTAACCAAAAATAATTATATTTTTAATGAAAAAGTTTCTTAAAATCAAGGTCGTGCCTGACAATTTCCGGTTCACAAGCAAACAAATTTTTTGGCCCATGATCTAGTAAAATACGAAAAAATAAAAATTTGCATCTAAATTGTTCAAATCCATAACCTCGAACTAAACTATTCCTAGTCTTTACCAATAAGACTAGAAAGGAAGTTCGATATGAATTGGTCCCTAAAATATATACTTCTTGTTAGTCTCGAAACCAATGCTTGATCTGCTTTGTATCAAGCACGGTGCTGTTTAAAACTCATACAAAAGTATATTTGGAAAAAGACTTTTGTATGAGTCTCTCAAGTTTGAAGAGACTATTCTATTAAAATATTATTATTTTTAGTAAGAGATTCTTAACGACACTACAAGAAAACAGGCGAATTCTGACGGCCGAATTTGTCGGAATTCCGTCGGAAAGGGCCAATCCCGACAACATTCCGACGAAAAGGTCCGTCGGTATGGTTTCGTCGGAATTTATTTTTTCGTCGGAATTCCGTCAGTCGTTCCGACGAAAGTCCGACGACACTAATTCCGACGGTATACCGAGGACTATATGTCGTCGGAATAATCATCGATATACTGTCGGAAACATATCGACCACAATTGATCGTTGGAAAGTACATTCCGACGATATAATGTCAGTCGGAACATTCCGACGACTATATGTACGTCGGAAATTTCCGACGAACTTTTATTCGTCGGAAGTGTCCGACGAAAGTAGTCATCAGAAAATTCAGACGAACATAGGTCGTCGGAATGTACCGACAAGCGAGTTAATCGGACCCTTCCGACGAATATTATTTCGTCGGAATTTTCTTTTTTATTGATTTCTGAATTTTTCATTTTTTTAATTATTTGATATTTTGTTATTTTTTTCAGAATTTGTAAACATCAAAAAAAAATTGAAATGAAACCAAATATTATAGAATTTAAGTTTTACATATTTTAAAAGTGCAATAAAAAAAGACATTTAAAGTTTTTTTTTTAAAAAAAACTAAAATTCTGAAGGAAACAAACGGTTCATCTTCTCGAGTATCTCCTGGTTAGTCTTCTTTTGTTCCGCCAATTCAGCTAGAATTGTGGTGTTTTGCATCTCCAACGCCACAATCCGGTCATCCTTGTTCTGCAGCTGCTCAATGATCATGGGATCAGACATCGGGCCTTGGGAAGAAGAAGGACACGAAGAAGCCCGACGAGCCAACCCGACTAAACGACCCTTTCTCTTTGGAACATCCTAAAAAATGATAAGAATTAAAATTAAGTTAAATATATATTATTTTATTGAAATAAATAAATTCTAGTAATGTAATTTTGAAAAATTAAATTACCTGTTCCACCAATTCGTTGACTCGGTTCCGAACAACGTTGGTTGAAGTCGCCGAAGAAGCATCATCAAAAGGCTCCTGAGTAGCTAGATAGGCTTCTTTTTGGCTTTCCACCAAGTCGATGACGTTTTTAATAACAAGATTCTGAATTTCGCCGGTCTTCTTGTTGGTGTAAGCCTCCTTAATTACTTCGAGTTGATCGACGGTATTACCGTCATTTGCTTGAACCTATTAAAAAAAATCAATTAGAGCAAGTCAAAATATTAAAAAATATTTTTAAAAAAATATTTTTTTAAAAAAAAACTTACGAGTTGATCTTCCTTAGAAGACATGGTACAAGCGCCGAGGTTGTGGACATAAACACCTTTCCCGCCACGATCGCTCTTCCGGTTGGCCGAGTTCTTAGTGACTTCTCAATAGTTTCTTGCGTCACCCAATGCACCTGAAGCTCCTGCCAAACGGTGGTGTTGATGAATCTCGGTTTCTTGCCCTTAAGCCAAAGCTGCTTCCACTCGTAAATCTGCTTCGTATACGAATCCATGGCCTTTGCGTGGAAGGCCTGACGGACAGTCACGGTGCGCTCAGGTTCCCAGTTGAATTCTTGCTGAAAATAAACATAATTAGTAGATAAATATATATAAATATATATATATATATATATATATATAATTTGAGAATTTTAACCAAATAAATGTTTTAACTATTGCTTTTCGGATAATTACCACAAATTGACGAAACCAAACCTCTCGTTCCTCGGGAGGGACCACACTGTACGTCGGATATCCCTTGCAAAACATGAAATACATCATCTGGTTGATGCTGCTGCTAATGCCATTGGCCGATTTGGTGAACCTTCAAAAGAACAAAATTACGTTATAAAGAAGTTAAATTAAAAAAAAAATATAAATAAAACAAAATATTACTAACCATGTAATGTCTCCCTGCGGGTAGGGATGGAGGATCCGGAGATGACCCCGACCGGGTTGTTGAACCAATAGCTCAACCAGCATGACACCCGGCTCAGGTTGAGCAGCTGGAGATGGAGATGGGGAAGGTGTAGCCGGAACTCGAGAAGGACCAACCGGAAAAGAATTTTGCTCATGTGACGATCCCGATGCGCGGGAAGTAGTAGCTGAAGAAGCTCGCCCCCTAGGTGCGGAACGACGTAGTAGTCTAGGTGACTCCTCATACCTAAAAAAAAATTGAACGAAAATTGTAAGTGTTAAATTCATAAAATAATTTGACAAATTTATGTGTATAAATAATATGAACTAAATAATTTGATTTTTTATATATATATATAAATAATTTTTAAATGTTTTATGCCTCAACAGATGATCATTTCAGTATGGTAGATCCTAGAAAATACTCTTTTTGTGCCAATTGTGAAGTAAACCAGCAGCATCAACAGGAACATGTTCATGTCCACCTACGTCTGGCGTCCTTGATGCACCAAAATTCCTTAACTGTTTAGATAAATCTTCCCCACTTATTTCTTCAGGTGGACCGTCGACCACCTTTTTGTTCTTCGTAAACAAAGTCATACTCTTACGGTATGGATGATCGGGTGGAAGAAATCTTCTATGACAATCAAACCAACACGTTTTCCTTCCATGTTTTAGTTGGAAAGCATCTGTACTATCTTGACAATATGGACATGATAGCCTCCCATGTGTTGTCCATCCAGATAACATACCATATGCTGGGAAATCACTTATTGTCCACATAAGTACTGTCCGCATCTTAAAGTTCTCTTTGCACGAAACATCGTATGTCTCGACACCATGCGCCCATAGTTGTTGTAACTCATATATTAGTGGCTGGAGAAACACATCAAGTGATCTCTTAGGATGCTTTGGTCCGGGGACCAGAATCGAAAGAAACAAAAATTGTCGTCGCATGCACAAGTTTGGCGGCAAGTTGTACGGTGTCACAATCACTGGCCATAGAGAATATTGTCTTCCATGCTTTCCAAAAGGGCTGAAACCATCAGTACATAATCCAAGATACACATTTCTTCTCTCTTCCGCAAATCCAGGATATATTGATTGGAAATGTTTCCAAGCTTTTGCATCTGAAGGATGTCTAATCCGCCATCTGTGGAGTGCTCTGCATGCCATCTCATTGGTTTAGCTGTGCGTTCAGACTGATACAACCTCTTCAATCTTTCCGTCAAAGGTAAATACCACATTCTTTTGAATGGCACCGACACTCTTCCCCTCGTCTCCTGATAACGAGGTTTCCCGCAAAATTTGCAACTATCCCGGTTCTCATCTACTTTCCAGTAGATCATACAGTTGTCAATGCATACATCTATCACCTCATATGGTAAACTAAGACCCGCTACAATCTTCTGAACATCGTAGTATGAACTGGGTGCACGATTATCTTCTGGTAGAACACCATTAACAAAATCAGCTATCGCATTCACGCATTCTTCAACTAAATTATAATCTGTCTTAATACCCATCAATCTAGTTGCAGCTGATAAGGGTGAATGACCATCTCTACAACCTTTGTATAAAGGTTATTTTCCTGCATCTAACATGTCAAAAAAATCTTCTAGATTCTTCTTCGGGATCTTCCACTCTATAATGATCATTAACCATTTGCTCAGTGCCTACACCATAATCTAAATCCGTTCTTGGTTCTTCTATCCTACCAACAAGTTAAGGTTCGCTAGTACTACCACATTCATAACCAGTTTCCCCATGAAGATACCAAACTTTGTAATTCTGTGTAAAACCTTTCATATATAGATGAGTCCAAACATCCCATTCCTTTATAATCCTACTATTATTGCAAGTAGAGCAAGGGCATCTTAACATACCAGTATTTGCTTTGGGTTGTTGTTGAACCAGCCTCATGAATTCGCCAATACCTTCAACATATTCTTCCGTAAGCAAATTGGTGTTCGGATCCAAATGAGGTTTATCCATCCACGCACGAAAATAATCTCTAGAAGACATTTTTCGGATTTTTTGTGTGTAGGAGAGAGTGGAGTTAGCATGAAGAGTGAACAAAATGAACAAGAGGAGCTGATATTTATAATTGAATGATGCCGACAATTCCGACGGAATACCGATGATATTCCGACGGAATCTGAATTATAAAACGGCTATAAAACGTCTATAACAACGGTCATTAATTTCCATCAGAAATTGGTCGGTATGTCGTCGAAAAATTCCGACGAACTTCAGACTGTCGGAATTTCGTTGGATACTTCCGACGAAATTCTGACGAAGCATAAAAAAGATATTTCCTCGGTATATCGTCGTTATATCATCGGAATCGTCTGACGGATTACTCGTCCGTCGGAAGCTCCGTCAGAATAGGGGGAGTTTTCTTGTAGTGCGAGAGACATTCAGTACGGATGCTATAAGGTATGGAACCATGAATATGAAAAGTCATAAACATGAAATATGCTTTATTGTTAAGTGTCTGAGGACAATGTTAATAACAGTATGCAGCCTTGTGAATGTATG
Source organism: Sinapis alba (assembly GCA_012274485.2). Classification (NCBI taxonomy): domain Eukaryota; kingdom Viridiplantae; phylum Streptophyta; class Magnoliopsida; order Brassicales; family Brassicaceae; genus Sinapis; species Sinapis alba. Next base: position 77,835 of record MU105647.1, on the reverse strand, counting down.
AATGAATAGTTAAAGAGCTTAGTTATTATTACATGTAGTCGTATGAATAACAATAACTATATACAACTGTATGAATAATAGTTAACAATATGCATGCGTATGAATTAATAGTTAACATTAATACAGCCGTATGAATAGTTATTCCAAACATATTGAGCAATGAAATGACGATATGATCTCAGCAAAGTGATCTAACGATTTTATTACCTTGAAACAAGGATAAATCAATATTGTCGATTACTGATTTTAGCTTAGACATTTAGAAACGCGTGCTGATAACATGTTATAGTAAAAAAAAAAAAAAAAAAGAATTGATGTGTATTATTCANGGAGAACAAGTATACTTGACAATAAAGTTAATCTGATACTTTAGATAAGGGACACACATAATATTCATAACAAATATAGGTTAAAACACGTTATGATTTCTTTTATAAATAATGGAATCTTCTGTACCAAACTGGATTTTTTTGAAGCTGATAAAAACTCTTCGGGAGAAGATCCAAAGGAGTGTCGTTCGACACCAAGGTGGTGTCGGTCGACACTAGACTAAAACTTTGACTGCTTTCTCTCGCGCGTCATATGGACCACTCTTCAGTAAGCCGAACATAACTTTTGATCCAACCTTCTGATTGGCCTCACATCAATGTAAAAAACTAACTCAATTCTCTATTTTATGTCAAAATATGAGCTTCACCATATTCTGGTAAGTTCTCCATCCATTGCTTAACTTTAGACGCATCTACGCAGTGCTGCATCCTCAAATAGTTTCAAAATCTCTTAAGTTGCCTAAAACGTACTTGAACCTGAAACGAAACTAAAACAACTCCAAAGATATATAATAAACTCTAAATAAGACATACTGACAATTTTCTCAAATAGCCATTTTTAAGTTTTTGTCACCAAAATAGCCCTAAAATGATCAAAATAGTCCATTTTTATTTTGAAATTTTTAATATTTACTTTTTATTTTTTTAAAATTTGAAACCTCACACACAAAACCCCACCCCTTAACTCTAAACCACATGTCTAGATTAGTTAACCCTATGAGTAAAAATGTTTATTTACCTATTTAATAAAATACTTTGGTCTTTTCTTTGTTATGTGCTATTTTGTGAAAATAAACTAAAATAGATTATTCTAGGAAATTTCTGTAAGACACATACCTTGGTTAAAATGTGGTAAAACCATGGTATATTAACTCCCCCTAGACTTATTCTTTGCTTGCCCTGAAGCCAAACATAGAATGAAGGGACTCACATTTCTTTAAAATAACTACCATCACCTCTATAGTGTTGCAAGCTACATAAAACCAGTACCAACTTTAGAGGTACTTTCATGTAATTTGCCTCAGCTTAGCAACCTGACCATCCAACCCACATCTCACTAAATGCCATATGACATACCCTTTTACTGACCTCATTTCTGAAATAAAAGTACAAACTATCTTGGGAATATCGATCAAATGATACATACACTCTTACCCAACAAGTTTCTAAACTCACATGTAGTCTTCTCTTATCCTTTCCCCTCTCTCTTCTCACTCCACTCAGTTTGTGTGTCCCTTCTTTGAAGGATATCATTTATTTTTAATTGACTTAAATTTTTGGACAGACAAATCAATCACTAATGGTGATTGCCACCAGTTCTTATTAACTTCCTTTTGACATTTATCCCTTTCTTTACTTTTCTTTACTTTTGTTTCTTTTCATTATTTTATATATTTTTTTAAGCTCTGAAGGAGAAAGAAAGGGGAACCAAAAACACACATAATTTACCTTCCAGACTTGTAGGAGAAATCCTGTCTAGTGTATACCAAGCCCCAAGAGAAGAGATTTGAGTAGATTAAGGTTAGAAGTCTGCTTTGGTTCCTTTAAATATTTTCAGCAAGCGTGGATGTTACTGACAAGTCGATCAAGTTTGGTGTTTCTATTAAGTACACCCTGCAGTTAGCAAATCAAAGAATGGTGCTTGAGAGTGGTTAGACAGTTGGTTCATATAAAAAGTTCATCATCCCTTACTCAATCTATTTTGATTCATCAAAACAACTTACTGACACTCAAAATAAAACACATCATCAATAGAATCTTCTCCAGATTCAAACAACACTATCTCCAATGTTATATAGTCTTAGATTGGCAAAATAAATAAGAAAAAGTGTAAGAATGTAACAAAGGAAAATCAGGTCATACCTGCATGTGGTAGTGAGTGTCGATCGACATAGTTAAGTGCCGACCGATGCTCGTGTGAAGTAGTTACGACCGACACTGGCCAATTGTCCATCGATGCTGGTGCTAGACTTGTCTTCCTTGTTCTATTTAAGAGAAAAAAATGAAAATTACCTAATAGTGGATTGCCTCCAACTCAGCGCTTGTTTTCAGTAATTAGCTTAACTTATAGAGATCATATGTGGTATAGACGAGAATGGGAACTTGCTTCAAAACAAGTATCAATATCTACTTTCTTCAGCTTTGGCACACTCCTGAAAGCCTTCATAGACTCTTCTATTTTGTCTATCATCTTAGCAATGAAGCATGCTCGAACCTTTGCGAAAGACTGTTAAAAGCCTATGCTACACACTATATATTTTCTGATACCACCTGAGAAGCATTGATGAACCAGTTTCAAGTGAGGACCGCCCTTGGTTATTTTGCTCTTCTTCTTCTTTTTCCATTTTCTTCTCGTTCCCCAGACTTGGCTGTTTTTGTCTTTGCATTTTTGATACCAAAAGGGTGTCGACCGACACTGAGGTGGTGTCGATCGACACTAGCTAGTACCAAATAAATCTTTTTGACATAATTTTTGAGACCTAATTTTTTTTTTCTTGAAAAACAGCTGCAGTATAAAATCATCAACTATCCAAATGTTAAAATCTAGATGAACACTTATGTTTGGTGGGACAGGAAATTCAACTTCAGAAATAGCACAAGAAACTACAAGCTTCACAGGGTCTAATGGCATAGATGGTTTCCTAGCCACATCATAAAGTGCAATGATTTCCTCCATGGCCTCTCTAGAGTTCTCAAGCAACTGATGGAAGCTGTATGTTTCATAAGCATCCTCAAAAGAAATACCTTCATGAATCCTCTTCACCCTCCTGTGAAATCCAGTCAACTTTTTTGCACTGATAGGTGGTTTAAGATGCTTGGGGACATCAAGGTATGGGACCTTAGGCTTATATTCTTTCTCCTCAAATGGTCTCATTTCAATCAGACAAACAAGCAACACATCCATCAATGAGTGTCGATCAATGCTGGCTTCTAGTGAAATCTCTGGATCTTTTACCGTAAGGCGTCATCGATGCAAATGGGGTGTCGATCAATGCAAGTGAGGTGTCAAACGACACCAAGCTTCAGTGACGAATTTTCATAATGTTCTTCATCTTCTACCAACATAGCATCGACAAATTGCCTAGGATTTGTCGACTGCCTCTTCACAACCTCATCCATCTGTTTAACTTGAATATCTGGTTTCTTGACAAGAGTGTTCAGGGTTTTACATTTTATAATTGGCTCACTGTAGACAGAACCCAAATATTGATTGCAATCAACATTTATCTTTTGTTGACCTTCAAGGATCTGTTTCAGCACATTATCAGTCTTTCTCTCTCGAGTTACTGCAGCACCATTGAGAAAGTTATTGAGGAAATCTTTATTGATGTCATTCCAAGCAGTAAGAGATCTTGGTGAAAACATCTTGAACCAGTGATTTGTGTCTCTAGCAAGAGAGTACGAGAAAGGTTTGCAGAAGTAGTAGTCTTCTGAGACTCCATTGCACTTAATGCATGATGCTAGATCCTCGATCGTTTTGATGTGGTCCATGAGACAGATGAGGAAGACCATGAAAGGGATGCTGACCCACGAGAGGTATATGTCCAATATTCAGCTCAAAGTTATCCTTTTTGAGTGCAGAACGATGAATCGCAGACCTGTTAGCGTAGAACTCTTCAGGACTGTTGTAGTCTGTAAGTGGCCTTTGTCGTTAACATTTATAGCAATTCAAGCATTTATAGCAATATCAATAACATCAGGGATCTCAGCCCATGTGCATAAATCAATTTGATTGCACTTTTTGCACGACCTTAAGACCCCATTATCATCAATATTTAGTACGATCATTTTGAACATCTTTGTCTTTCCACGAGTCAACGCTTTGTTTCGATAGGTGTCAATCACTGCTTGGAGGGTTTCGATCGTCACTGACCTCTTATAATTAAGAATTGCACTTCTTATATCAACAAGCTCCTGGTTTGCAAGATTTAAAAGCTCATTTTTTTTATTGTTCCTGGTACTGTAATACAAGAAAATAAAAATTAGTAAACTAAAACAAAAACCTAGAAAATCATATACCTAGTCTAATGTTAATCATAGTCCTCGGAAACAGCGCCAAATTTAATATGCTCAACTTATCCTAGAGCAACTCCCTCAAATTATCCTAGAGCAACTCCCTCAAATAAGAGATCGATTGCAATATTTAAGGATCTTATCCACAAAGACTATATGTTTCACACAATAGACTATAGGTTTATAGATTAAATTAGATAGTAAAAAAGAGTTTAATTAAACATGTAATCAGATCAAATAAATAATTTCTAAGGATTTAATTAAGAACAATCATAGAACTCGAATTCATTAGTAAGTTATCAATCTCTCGCATGCTATTACTATCAGATGTCTAAACTATTAAACACTAACTCTTGTTGTGGATTTAATTATTCAAGACAAGCATTAATATTCCAATTCAATATATTTACTAAGATCCTAGTCCAACTCTCGTTGAGGCTATTAACTTAGCTCAACATGATTCAGTTCAAGTGTTGATCCTAGTCTCGTGGTTGTCAACTATTCTAGATCAGGTTTCTTGTTACCTATTTTAGAAACAAGCAATAAGCTCAATCCTGATGAAAGATACAAGATTATCCTAGCAATTCTATAAATCACAAGTTCTTCATAACCTTAGAAAATCTCTAAATCTAACATGTGATCTACTCAAATATGATCAGAGAAACACAATCAAAGAATCAATATATATCATAGATAGAATAAAACATGAGTTTGGAATAGATTTCTGAAGAAGCTCTAATCTTCTCTCCCAACCCTAAAAGAAAGTTTAGCCTAAACAATGGCTCCAAGATAGTAAATATAGGTTAAAACATGTTCTTGTTTTTTCGTAAATAAGGAAAACTTTTGGAGCAAACTGCTATTTTTTAGAGCTGATAAAAATTCGTCAAGAGAAGATCCGAAAGAGTTTTGTTCGATACCAAGATGGTGTTGGTCGACACTAGACTAAAACCTTGACCGTTTTTTCTCGCGCATCAAACATACCACTATTAAGTAAACCAAGCATAACATTTGATCCAACCATCCGATTGACCTTGTGGCATTTAAAAGATAACTCAATCCTCTATCTTGTGTCAAAATATGAGCTTCACAAAAATCTGGGAATTCCCCCAACCATTGCTAAATTTCAGAAGCATCTACGCAGTTTTGCATCTCAAATAGCTCTAGAATCTGCAAAGTTGCCTAAAACATAGTTGGACATGAAATCACTCTAAAAGGGTTCCAAAGATATATAATATAATCCAAATAAGATATATAACCTGGTAAAAACCATGTATAACACCATTCAACAACACCGACTAGGAAACAGGTCAAACACAACTCATTATCCAAGAAATCTAGAGAGTGTGAATCGCCTCTTTATAAATAAAGCTTCCAAAAAATTTCATTCTACTATGTCATAAGTTTTGGATATATCCGTCTTAATTAAAATGTAATTAGTTTTACAACTAGGGTTTGTCCGGTGACCCATGTACCATTTGTGAGCAATCAAGAGATTATCAGATATAAGACGACGAAGACAAAATCTCCATGAGCAGGAGAAACCATGTGTGGCAATACATTCTTCGGTCGACTGCAAAGAATTTTAAAGATGATTTTGTACACCACCAAACATAGAATGATAGGCTGTATATCTTTCATCTGGTTAGGATTAGAAACTTTCGGCAATAGGCAAATCTTTGTGAAATTCCAATTAGATGGAACCTGATTCAAAAAAAATTTGAACCTCATGTGTAACTTGACAACCCTTGATAATCCAAAACCTTTGAAAAAGGTGACTCGTCATCCCATCAATGCATGTTATGCTATCACTTTTGATCGCTTTGACTTCTCTTTTTATTTATGAGTCTGAAACATGTTTAATTAAACATTTATTCATTCGCTCTGTGATCGGTCCATCCTATTCAATAACTTTGAAGGATCAGATGGTCTCGTGGACCGGAACAAAGTCAGTGAAATACTTGACTGCGATCTCCCCTTTCTTCTCATCGGAAAAAGTGTTCCAGACCTGATTTATCCACGAGGGAATGAACCTTGTTTTTCATCTTCCTTTATTCCACTCAGCCATGGAAGATCTTTGTGTTTTTGTCACACAAATGTAACCAAGAGTTCTTACACTTCTATTTCCAAAAAGTATCTTCCTCATTAAAAGATTTCTCCAACTCTGTCCGAAGTATCAATAACTTGTTCAAGTCCGGTGACTGTTTTGCTTCTCTCCAGCTCTTACTCTAACCGTAATCTATTAATGTTAGAGACAGAGTTTACATTCGAGCCTCTTTTCCACTTTAACTTTTTCTGTCTACAAGACTTAATTCTTTCTGATGCCGTCTCTTGACCAGTAGGAAAGTTCGAACACCAGCCCTTCTGAATCACAGCTGTAATATCTGGTTTCTTACTCCAGCGTTTGTCAAACATGAAACCCCCTGTCCGTCTTTGCCCAGAATTTTGTCAAACTTGTTACGAGTGGCCTATGATCAGAACGTTCCTCCGAAGCGAAGCTTAGCGAGCTGGCCGATCACTACATAAGCCGCTGGCGGAGAAAGCACCCAATCTCTCCAAATACCACGGATGTGAGCTCGGGAATAGCCTTAACCATTCAGAATTTCCAAAAGCTATGTCTAAACTACATTGGATCCAAACCTTCTCTTTAATGTCCTTACTCGAGATTTCTCTTACTCCTTCCCATGACAGACGATTTCCAAAGCTTGGAATTTCTTTTAAACGACAATCTCTTGCCAGTGCTCTGAAATTTAAAAAATGAGCTCTCATGTCTCCTTGGTCCTCCTACCTTTTCAGAGTTATTCATGAGCTTACTAAAATCTCCAACCAGAAACCAGCGACCATTCTTATTCAAATCAATGTTCCTTAAATAATCCAAAACTAAAGACTTCAGTTGCCGGACAGGATCCCCGTAGACAAAAGAAATATAGAATACCAGTGAACCCAACTTCAGATTTTTATCAGTTATCCTGTCTGATGCTAATAGAATATCAACTTCGTAATTACTTTTCCAAAACAGAGCTAAACCCCTTATTAAAGCCAAATAAATATATATGGTTCGGTGAACCATCAAATCGATTATCTTTAATTTACATCGAGACATTATAAATGAAGCTAAGTTTACTTCCCTTATTAAAGCCAAATAAATATATATGGTTATAGAAATTCTAATGACGATCGTATTTTATGAAAGAACTTATAAGCAACCACTCAACTATCGAGATCTCAAAATACATTCCAAACATTGCATTTAAAAATATTTCGTATAAAATTATATATCTTGCTTACACAAATACCTTAATGTAAGATGATTATTGTAAACTGAAAATAAATAATTTTCTTACTTCCTGTAAAATTATCATACGCCAAAAAGAAGAGAAAGGAATCGTCAAGAGATATCAAAAAGTAAAAAAAAATGGCTAATTTCCACCATTTGAACCTCAAATAAAAAACAATCGGTGAAACTTCTAACAACATAAACAATTTAGTTACAATTTGAAATAGCTTTTGAACTTTAAAATATTTTTCATTTGATTTATATATTTGTCAAGACTAAAAAATCCGTCAAGACTAGAACATACGATCAAGCTTAGATAGAGTGGGAATGTTCATATTTATATTTGATATTTCTTCTAGTAAAATACTTAAATATTTTAATCTGAAAAAATTATATATTTTTACAACTGATGACAAAATTATACTGAGAATCTTCTGTAGACAATTCAGCTGCTTAAATACCCATTCCAAATATTGCATTTGAAAATGCTATATATAAAAATATATGTCATTTAAAAATGCTTAAATATAAATATATATATTTATATATCTTATATAGTACTTTCCCACCAGTGACGAACCCAAAAACCTTTTTTTACCTGGATAAAAAAATTAAATTAATTATTTAAATATATAATATATAATATTTTATTTTATTTTATTAGAATTAATAAGTAAAATTTTATCAATAGTGAAATTGTGATATTTTTAAATGAAAACAAGTTGATGTCAAAAAAAAAAAATGAAAACAAGTTAAATTTGGGTCTTACAATCCCAATAAAAATTGCTAAACTAAATTCTTAGTTCTTGCCCAAAAAAAACTTACAGAAAAGCTCAAAAGAATACTGAGCTTAAAGCCTGAATCAAAACAAAAGTACAATTAAACTGAGTGCAAAACATTGTAACGGCTGTTTTAAATTGGATCTAGGACTACGGGTGTCAGAAGACTTGACTTGAGAATTCAACCAATTGAGCTGATGTGGCTTACAAATCTTTGCTTACAAAAACATTTATATTGTTTAATGGATGTCAGCTAACCCTCTACTCCGCACGTGGGTCCACCTCTGCCTCCCACTGTGTTAGGTCTGTTCGCCAAGGTTTATTGCCTCGATGCAAAATTTCTCCTTTTTTTTTTTAATTTTTAAGAAAAAAAATTATATAAACAACAGTTTCCTTTCTTCTCAGGACGAAATTTTGATATGCTCTTAACGGAAAAAAAAAAAAAATCTCTTATCTATTACTATAAAGAAGAGATTCACTCTCTTCTTACCCCTCCACGTCACTAATTCCTTTCTTCCCACAATGACACGTGTCCCATCTTTAGTTTATTTGCTTTCTTGGATTTTATTTGGGCTTCATGTGTTTAATTGCAATGTGTAAATGGGCTAATAGAAATTCTTCTCCAAGTTCGATAGTCACTCTTCGTCTTCAAGAGTTTTTTCTAAACAAGAGTTGCAACCTTGGCTTCTAGGGCTCATGATGTTATTCAGCCTCTGATTTGATACACCGACCATGGAGTTTCGGTACGGTTATTGGAGGCTGATATTCACGGCCAATACCCGGTGCAAGCTGTTGTTCGTCTTGATTCGTCTGGATTTCTTCTTAAATCGTTATGGGCTAAGGTAGCTCCGGTGATTTAAAAAAAAAAAACTCAACCTTTTTCCTTTAAGATTTGCAAGTAACTTGATCTTAATTAATCAGTGATTTTATTCATACGATGTTTTCTTTTTCTTATTGTTATGTTCCTCTGCCTTTTTAATCTGACAATGGCTCAAACAAATGCAGATGATGATTTGAAGTCAAAGTTTTTACAGGCTGGGTTTGCATCTGTAAATGGTGTTAGCAATGCGCATGAGGAGCTTTGGTCACAGTTTGTGTATTACAATCGATGGATTACTAATGCTCTGCTTCAGACAGTGTATGAAGCTACATACATTATGAAGGGAAATTCACTGATGGTACAGTACTAAGATAAAGGCTGTTTAGAGACATTTGTTAATTTCTCTATGTTTTTAAAAATTATTTTCCTATACCTTAAAGAACATAGATGGCTGAAGAATGTCGTGTCTCATTTGCTTAATCACACATTATTTTCTTTTACAGTTTGTGCTCCAAAAAAATTACTGGTGAGATAAAATATATTTTTGGGACAGGTAAGCTCATATGTTATACCATTCGAGTCAAAGCTCATACGTAAGTTTTTTCCTTGAGTCTATTTTAGTTTTCAACAATGTTTCTATTTTAATAAGTTGATTATTGTATGATACTTTTAAACAGTCTGCAGAATAGTACTGAAGAAACAAATCTAATCCATGCCCAACGGAGTGTTTATTCTGTGTTGATATTGTAAAGAAATGGAAGGATTCTTCAACGGTTTCAGAGCTGCTCAAATGTATAGAGAATATCAAGCGTCTGGTACCGTACTGGGGGAGATGAGCATTGTCTTTAAGCCAATATACTTTGTTTTGGATCTTCTGGAGATTCCATTGAGAAGAAGATGAATAGAGTTCCTTAGGTTTGATGGAAAGTTAGCTCTAAAGTCCATAGAGAAGGTGTTGAAGGATTCAATGAAGTCATCACAGAACAATAAGTAAATGGATAAGTTTCTGACAAAATCCCAAACTCTGTTTGAATCGAGTATATAGCTAAATATCTTTATGGTTATATGATGTATCAGGTTCTGCTTATGTCTCTGAAAGCTGGAGTCGAACTGAATCTAACCGCATCTTCACGTCTTCTTAATGGTACCATCTGTCTTCAATCTTGTGTTTAAATTCTTCTTGATTATGAAGAGTTGATGGCTGCTCTGTTTCTTGAAATGCTTATGATCTGTGTTGGAATCCATCAGTGAAGAGCAATCGATCATTTGAGAATTCTCCGCATAGAAATTAACCTCGAAACCGAGGAGGAAACGGACGTACACTCACATTTCATAGATCTGATCCTCCTCCCAATCGATACAATCAGATAAGGAAGTAAAACTAAAACCTCCCCGCTTCGAACACAACATGCGAATCAAACAGTGCCGTATGCTGCTACACTTTAAAAATAATAATAAGGGCAATTCTCTTAAATAGCCTTTTTTAAGTTTTTGTCACAAAAATAGCCCTAAAAAAATAAAATGATCAAAATAGACTTTTTTTTTTTTTTGAAATTTTGATTTTTTAATTTTTTTTTTGAAATTTGAAACCCTAACCCCAAACCCACCCCTTAACTCTAAACCCTAAAGTGCAAATTAGTTAACCCTAGGGGTATAAATGCATATAAATGATTTTTTTAGCTTCTAAAAAAAACATTTTGGTCATTTTCTTCCTTAAAAACTATTTTTGTGACAAACAAACTAAAAGGGGCTATCCAAGGGAATTTCTCTAATAATAATCCCAAATGAGTTTAACAAGTGGTTTCAGTTGCACGGTAATTGAGTCAAAATATAAACACTTAAAAAATAATTAAAATTATGTTTTGGGTGAGACCAAAGAAGATTATATTCAAAAAGTTTGATATCTAAGCTCTTAATCACACTTATAAGATCTAAAATGTCTACTTATAAAATACTAAGTTGAAATTTGTTAAGGTAAATGTCTATTATATCATTAATTTAAAAGAAAACATCAAACACATCCATTACTGATATGAAAAAGATATTGGCACAATCTAAACGAGTAAAATAATACAAAATAACCTGACAACGACAATAATATTAGAAATCAAACTAAATGATCTATATAAAACATATCAAAATATTTACACCGCCAAAATAAAAACAGACCATTATATCTTAACATTATATAATGAAATTTAGTTAACTGCAACAAAATTAAGGTCGAATATCATAACATCAAATATTTTTAACCGTAAAAGTTGATAAACATAATAAGATAAATAAAAGAAATATCATTTTTAAAATATATATAGTAAAAAATTTAACAATAAACTTAATTTTTAAAAAATATGTAATGTTTCATAGTGTTTTGTAATTAAAAAAATTATGTGTTTTATTGGTATAGTTAAAATAAAATAAACATTGAGAGATATTAAATAATATTCTTTTTTGAAAAATTATAATATAATTAGACAAGTTTATAATTTTAAAATAAATTTTGAGATATTTAGATGAAATTATTGTCAAACAGTTATGAAATTTATTGGTATTTTAGTGAAAAGTAAATTTAAAATTTAAAATAATTATGTATTATTAGTTTATTTATTCGCCCGCCCGTAGGGCGGGTTTATCCTAGTACTCTTTATAAATTTGACATATTCTCCATTTATTAGATACTCTCAATATGAATGGTAAAGTCAAAAATACCAACACTTAATTCAACCAATCATATATTTTATTTTCTTTCCTCTTTTCTTTTTTCCCGGTGAGACGACGACGACTCTCCATTGGATTTGTCCATTCTGAATTACCATTTCATTGTTTCTGATTGGATTGAAGATTTTATTCGATTTTAATTCAAACCAAACACCACTTTGAAACTATTATCGAGGAAGAATAATAAGTGTAATCTTCAAATTTACCTAGCTATAGTTTGTATTATTGTTATGTAGCTTAAATTCATTTGAATATAAAGTTCTAATCCAACATCCTATTGATATTGGGTTTGTTATTTGGAGTAGAAATCAATTTCATATATGTGTTACTAATTAAGTAATTGAGCATTTGAGAACTACATTTAATGAATCCATTGAGAAATTAGATTGATAATTAGTCAAACACTGGGTGAATCAAAAGAAATCATGTTAGATTAGTGTTTAAATATGAATAAGAAGATGGTTGAACTAGTAAAGCTTAATATAACTTTTTGAAACTATAATTGTACAACTTGTAAAATTAAGTAAAACTATAACCGTACAACAAATATAATTTTGTATAATTTTATTTGTTAAAATGTAAAACTTAGGATAATTTGATATAACTTTATTGGTAAAAATGTAAAACTTAGGGAGGCTTGTTGTATTAGAGATTTGATAAAATTTTGAGAGTTTTAGATCTGAAGAGATTTGGTGAGTTTTAAAGATTTTGATGGAGATTTTGATGGAAAACTTGGTAGAATTTTAAAACAAAACAAAAAACCAATTTGGTAAAATCCTTTTCTTTTTATTAATATTTCAAAACCCCACTTTGCCAAAGAGATTAACAAGTTCGTATAAAAACACATTTGGAATTCATGTTTCTTTCTCAGATTAACACTATGTTATTATAATTTTGCAGGCCAAGTGTAAAGATGCATGTTGTTGTGATGATGTCAATCGCACATCTTATGGAACTGACATTAAATTACTTGCACTGCATGGGATAAAAGTACCACAGCTAACACCTTCTAGAGTTAGGTTGCTCTTTTGCAGCAGAACTTTTGATTCCTCAAAAGCAAAGGATTTTTTTTGACTACGCTCTTGTTGTGTCACTTTAGGTTTATATAACACTTCTATTTTCATTAGGGACATATAGATCGATATATACTTTCTGTTCGGTACCAGCAACCTTTTCAATTTCATTAAACTGTAACTACAGGAAGGTATAAAAAGGAAAGTAGACTCATTCTCACACTTGCCAGCTCAATCTGTGAAGAACACGAGCCCAGACAGCCTCACTGTAACCGCAACGGAGGAGTAGATGATCTCTGTTTTCAAAATCAGAGTTGCATAGACAACATGCTGTTGGGACGTTTAGTTCCCAGGCTGCTAGACTAGCTCGTGTTGGTAATCTGTCTTGCTGTGCAATTCACATGGTAAAAGCATGTTTAGGGATTCCACCCTTAAACCAAACATGTGAAGTCCATGGTTTGAGAGTGTCTCGTTGTCTGAGCTCGTTCTAAGTTCTGGAAGATGAGAAGTTGTCTAAGAAATAAGAATCCTCAGGAGACACTGAACTAGGTCTTTAACCAAATTATCTAGAGTTTCAAATCGTTGAAAGCTTTGCTATACCATATCCAAAATTGCACATACCAAAGAAGAGCAGAGAGATTTTTCCTTGATCATAAACAAAGTAGACAGTTTATTTCAGTTTTGCAAAGAAGAAACTTCATCTTGAAGAGTTTTCCACAAGAAGTATAGGAACAGATGATCTATCGAGAGGTTTTGTTCTCTCTGTTACAATCAATTTCAATCCTTTTGTAAGTGTACTATAGCTATGATCAGCCCAAACAAAAAACTATAAAGCTTCTTCTTCCGTGTAAGGATAGAACGAAGAAGAATAAGGTTTTTGAATAATCTGACACGTCAATTATCTACTCTCTTCTCGTTTTTTTTTTTAAATACCTTCTATGTAAATGGTATTTTTTCTTATTGAATTTAAAGGGTAAATGATGGTTTCTAATAACCCAAAAGAACTTTTTATGAATCTCACTAATGAAATCCATATTTTCCAATAAGAGGTGATTTGATAGGATTATTACAAATGCTAAATCCAATAATCATAGATTTGTAAAGTTTTTTTGTAAATATCATATTCAATAAGGGAAGATTTGACAAAAACTCATTTTTAATGAAATCCCTAATCCAATAAGCCCCACTTAGTATAATTTATTACAATTTATTGAACAAATTGTATAACTTATGATAACTTGATTGTTGTCATTGTAATTTTTACAGGAGACGATGGGTTCTTCTACCACAAACATACAAATTTATTATGAATGACAATATTTAAAGATCGGAGATGATTATGAATGGACTCCAAGTGATGGTCAATTGTATGCTATATCTTTTAAGACATCATCAATGAATGAGATCACTTATCCGGTGTTGGTGAATAGGATATGCAGGAAGATGACCATAGATCCACGTAATAAGAGGCTGAATTTGAGTTACATGTCACTGGTAGTGAAATCTAAGAGTCAATCATATATCTTGGACGATGAAGATGTGTTTGCATCTCTAACTTCATTGGATAAATACCTAAGAAGAAATATTATGCATGTAGAGGGTATCACAAAACTAGAAATAGTTCCAATGACTGAGTAAGTTTCAAAACCTGAGAAATCAAGTTCATATGACTGGAACTATAGTGATGCAGACAGTCTAAATACTGCCATTGAAGAAGCAGAACAACATCTTGAGATGATTGAGCTAGTGGAAAAAGTAGTAATTCAAGATGGAGACGATGTGGGTATTATTTTGGAGAACGTGGAGTGGTGAACGTGGAGAACTTTCATATCCCCGTCAGAATCGTGCTATTTGTGAATATGATGAGCTTCCATGTGGTGTTGAAGAAATTTGACGTGTATTGAAATGTTGCCAATCGTATTTAAGAGGTAGATAGGTTAGTAAGTTTGATATGTTCTCGATTAGAAACATACATAAAGATGCAAACATACTCTCGAACAACAAAGGGAACACAAGGGTCAAAAGGAACAACATTTAATGATTTTTTTTTTTATGGAGACTGGTTGTATAACTGAGTGAAACTTAGAAAAATGGATAAAATTTTAAAAAATATAAATGATGTTAAAATTCTATACTTGTTTGCTTGTTTACAAGTTTCACATATTATTCTAATAATTCTAAATATATTTGTGATTCAAAAATTCAGAACAATGGTTATATTTAGAATTGTGATTATTGTTTGATTATTCACTTTATGACATAATAAAATTAATATGTTTCATGAAACTAACTATATTATTATATGGTGATTATCCAGGATAAATGGAAACCCCAAATTTTAAACCTCTCGTCAAAGGAACACAAGGGTCACAAGATTCACAAAGAACAATATTTTAATGGTTGTTTTTATGGGGACTAGTTGTATAACTGAATGAAACTTATTAAAACTGATAAAATTCCAAATAATTATAAATGAAGATAAAATTATAAACTTGTTTACAAGTATACATGTATTATTCTAGTAGTTTTTAACATATTTGTGATAATTGTTTGATTGTTTACATGTATTATCTTATACTTTTATTGCTTTTCTCTTAATATTGTTCTTATGACATTATAAACATATATTTCATGAAATTAACTATATTATTACATGGTTAGATGTGAAATGATTGTAGAAAACTGAATATAAGTGGTATAGCCATAACATAATTCTCTTCAGTCGAGTACACTAAGAAAAATAAAAAAAAAATAAAAGTGAAACTTTGAAGATATATGTAAAACTGCAAACTTGGTAAAACTCAACCACGAAACAATTAGGGGGGAGAGGAGGAGGGGGGGGGGTGGGTTAAAAATTGAATTGGCACACAAAAAAGAGTACGAGATTCTGTCTCTCATTTCTCATCATTCTCTCAGTTTCTAGGGTTCTCTATCTATCTATCTCCTTTCACATCACAAACAACCCACCAACCTTCGCGTCATGGATCCATGTGAGGAGAAAATGAACAAAAGGGAGATGACGAAGATGAAGGAACACTTCAAAATGATTGGGTACATGCATAGTCGACGCCCACTACAAGATTTCAAGCCGTTGCCCATGTGGGGGACGAGTCATCGATGGGGCATCTCCAAACCCAAAGTATTCAATCAATTTTTATACTTTTCATGGGAGTAGGAAATTCACTTGCAAGGACTTCGAGGTAATCAGACTGACTTCGATTCATTTTAGATTTTGGGGTTTATCTGCTGATAATAGTAATTCATATTAGTAACAGAGTTTTGGGTTTTATGTGCAGAACGATGGCCTCCACTTTCCTCAACAATGGGTTTTTAGTGTCTAGGAAGAGGTTCAGCGGCTAATGAAGCGTATGAATAAGATGGTTGGTGAGATTGCAGAGCTTAAGGATCTAATGTCATGTCGTCTATGAGATCGTGATTATGATTTGTATGAGTTTATGTTCTGTATTTGTTTTGAATCCATTTGAAAGACTTTTCTATGTTTAACTAGTTTAATGGTTAACTAGTTTAACCATTTTTTATGTTGTTATCATTAAGACTTGTTCTATGGTTAACTTGTGTCTGGATCTTATCTGTTTTATTACTTGGTTTTACATGGTTATATGAGAATTGATTCTTAAAAAAAAAACTATAGGAAAGTAAAACTTTGAAAATATTTGTAAAACTGTACACTTGGTAAAACTTTGATCCTGAAATTGGTTTTTAAAAATTTTCGCCCAGTTTTGCCTTCCATTTCCTAAACACCTCGAAATAGATGTTGGCAAATAAAAACGTTTTTTTTTAGATTTTCTCCATTTCTACAATCCTCTCAACCCCCTTTTTTCTCATCCCATCGGATTTTCCATCCCATATCTCTCACTTTGAATAATGAGCCATCGGTCGGGTTTCTCTTCTATGAGCGGTGGCCGGACAAGAATCATAACTCATGGGATCCCCATTATGTGTTCCTGCGGCGAGGGTGTCATCAAGCTCATCTCCAAATCTGATACAAACCCTTACTGGTGGTATTATTGATGTCTCTATTCGGCTCAAAATAAAGGTAAAACATTTCAACTTTAGATATTAGTATTTCAAGTTGTCTATACTTGCGACTAAACCGCCGGTATTTTCTCTATTTTGAGGCTTATAAAAGACAATCATGTCTTCAAATGGATCGATGAGGCATTCATTAAAAAAGTAAAACTTTGTAAAGTTGTACCTAGTTGTAAAACACAATTGAATAATGACATACATGGGGAGTATAGCAAAGAGTCACATACATTGGACTTTGTTTCCATTATTACGTTACATTGGTACTTCGATTCCATTACTATAAATACCCCAACCTTCATTTGAGCAAAAATATATGAATATATGAAGAAGCAAAAACCTCTTCCTCTCCTCACATAGTTCTTCATTTCGCTCAAAGGGTTGAAGGGAGAATTCAAGTAAGAATTACATTCTATACTTCTCAAATCACTACTTCTCAACATCTTATAGGCCAGAGTATGTCGGGATCTATTGACCTCAAGAGGAGGCACCATATGGAGGATGCATACTGGCGAATGGCTGAAGAAGGTTACACGAAAGGGAAGGTGGAAACAAAGGAACACTACGAAGCAATCCTCCATATGGTGAAGGATCAGAGCAAAGAAAGCGAGAAAAGGCACTCCACACAAACTGAGGTCTACTCTATTTCTGATCAATTAGAGTGACTTGAATAGATCGAGAAGGAGCCACTTCTCGACGTCAAGACGGAGAACTATAGACTCCAGGCCAAGATCCTCCTTGTGGAGGAGAAGTAGCAACTGTCAAAGCAACATATATTGAATGGGACAAGATCAGGGAGTCGTTAATGTCTAAGCCTTGAGTATCGTTTTCCCTTCGCTTGCCTTCTAAATCAAAAACTTTTAAATATATTTTTTTTAATTTATTTTTGTTTTCTGAATCCTGAAACATGGGATGAAGTTTCTGGTTACTAAACCAGATTTTATTGTTTTCTTGCGGATATTATATGAGTTCATATTATCTATGCTTATAAACTGAATTGCTAAGTTTTGCTAAGTTTGACAAAGGCAAAGGTAAAACTTTGTCATACTTCAGCAAAGTTTTACTCCAAATTTTTTTTCACATTGACAACTCGTATGATGACACTAGATAAGAAGTAGAGAGAATCCATCTTTAGATGATCCACAAAGGCAGTTTCTCCTCATTTGACAAATGACTATGGATCCAATCCACTAGAGTTGGCTTTGATTGATGGTGATGAAGATGAGTTCATTTGCTTCTATTTTCCTTTATATTGGTCATACTTCGAAAAAGTTTTAATCCACATATTTTGTCACATTTCTAGGTTATTGACAACTCGTAGGATGACATTGGATATAAGTAGAGAGAAGCCATCTTCAGACTATCCTAGAGTCAGACTCTTTTTACTGCTTCCTTTTTGTTTTGCTCATTCCCAACATCTTTGTTGAATTTGTTCTAAATGACGTCGTTTTGATAAATTAACTGATGACTAACACCTTTGACGATATATATATATATATATAAGCATGATTTTGAGAGTTCATGTAGTTTTTTTTAAAAATAGTTTAATATAGAATACGCACTATTATAAAGTTCAAGAAAGAAAAATGCACGACGCGTAAAGTTCATGTAGTATTTTTAAAAAACAAATTACTTCAATATAAAATATGCATTATTACAAAATTTCGGGAAGGAAAATACACTACGCATAAAATTCATGTTGAAATAGGTCTTTTCAAAAAAAAAATGGAGATGCTGAACCTTTCTTTGGCATTTGTTAGTGTTTGTGTTTTGGATCCAATTTTTGAGGGTCCTATCCCCTGACCCAACCAACCTATTATTTTTGTCTTTATTTTTCTCCCATCGTTTGTTTTTGTCTTGGTTATTTTTTACGATAACAAATTTTTTCAACAAACCAAACAAACATTTGAACAAATCATTTTTTCTTTCATAACTACATTCTATACATTGCTGTTACGGTTTCAATCTCGATCGTTCGTATATTGACTTGGATTCGTTCTATGTTTTTTTGCAATTTGAAAGTAAATTGCACATAGACATTTGTTTACCCAGTTCGCTTGCGCTACGTCTGGGGGGAGGCTCTTGCTCTCTAATCCACTAATCTCGTGTTCGTTGATGTAACAATACAATCTTATACAAGACTCTATCACCGATTAACCTCGAATCTTAATATTCCAGGATATCAATCTGATCTCACGATGAAAAGAGCTTAACACGAGCTACTGGAACGCGCCTCTGCAGCACAGCACTTGCTGAAGAACCACCGGAGAAGACGATCGTGTTTCTTACTTTTCTACGACTCTGATCCAGCTCGAAGAAGATGAGTTTGTTATATCAAACTCTCGACTTCAGCAATTGGGTTTATACATGATTCAATAGAAATCTGTGTCAGACCACTAACTTCAACGTTTCTTCTTTCCAGGATCCGAACTTGGCCCATTATGAATGTTGCCCCAGGAGTCTTTGGTTTATACACTAAAGGCCACAATTCTCCACCTTTTATAAAGCACCAACTCAGCTCTTCATACAGCATCCCGAAACCCCTAGCGAAGCTCTGTCGAAATGTCTTCAGCTATCTCTCTAGATTCTCTCCACCTTCTCTCTAACTTTCCAGTCAACTCGAACGATAAAAACCATCAAAAAACCTCCACCTTGAACATAAATTCACCTTCTTTCCATTTCAACACTTGGACCCAACGATCTGAACCAACAAAACCTTTGTTCCCAGCTCAGACTCACGGCGACTCTTCATTTGATCTTCATGCCTCTCAAGATGACCAAGATGACCATGATGACCCTCGATCTGATCTGAACTGCAACTACAACTCAGGTTAACCTCTTAACCCAAAACTTTCTTCACATTTCTGAATCAGATCTTCACATGCATGTCAATTTTCCTCTAGTTCTCAAGTAGATCCATAACTTTCGTGAAACTAACCGAAATTTTCTTTCTTTTTCCGAGATCTCCAATGTTCAAGCTTCTAGTTTAAAAGAAAAAAACTTGAGCTTCAACCCTCAATTAAAAGGTAAAGACTTTCTCTAATTTCCCTTGTAATCTTTTCTTGACATCTGCATGTCTGATTCCCGATTCAACTGAGTAGATTAGTACAAAACCTCCTTGACTAACCCATTACTTTTTCTCTGTATTGTGAGGTAATGAACCGGAGTTCCTCAACAGCAACCATATCACTTCAGCATTCACTCGCGAACCTTGACAGACACCAAAGCCTTTTCCAGTGTCTTTCCATGTGTGCTCTTTGTTAGGATATCGGCTAGATTTAAGGTAGTATGAATTTTCACCACTGAAATACTTCTGATAGCCACCACATCTCTGATGAAATTGAATTTTGTGTGAATGTGTTTAGTCCTTTCAGGATATCTTCCATTTTTAGCTAAGAAAATAGCTGACTGAGAATCGCAATTAATCACGACTGCTCCTTGCTCATAGTCTAGATCTTCACACACACCTTTAAGCCATAAGGCTTCCTTTGCTGATTCATTTAAGGACATATATTCTGATTATGTTATTGATAAAGCCACAATAGGTTGGAGCAACGATCTCCAACTAATAGTATTGCCACCTACTTAAAACAAGTAGCATGTAACTGATCCCCTTATGTCGAGATCAATTGCATAATTTGTGTCACAAAACCCTCCAACTTAAAAATAATTTCCTTTAGTAAACCATAGGCTAAAGTCTGTAGTTCCCCGCACATATCTCAGAATCCACTTCACTGCCTCCCAGTGTTGTCTTCCCGGATTTCCCATAAATCTGCTAACAACTCTAACATCATGAGCTGTATCAAGATGAGTTCCCACCATGGCGTACATCAAGCTGCCAACAGCACTGGCGTATGGAACATCGAACATAAACCTCGCTTCTATATATGTCTGTTTTCGTCTAAACTCTTAAGTTTAAACTGAGATCCCATATGAGTAGTCACAGCCTTGCAATCTGTCATATTGAAGGTTGAGAGTACATGTTCAAGGTATTTTCCTTGAGATAGTTTCAACGTTCCAGCTCTTCTCTCTCGGATTATATCCATTCCTAGAATTCTTTTAGCAGCTCCAAGATCCTTCATCTCAAATTCACTACTCAGTTTAGCTTTAAGATTCTTGATAACTTCCATATTCTTTGAGACCACAAGCATATCATCCACATAAAGCAACATATAAACCCTTGAAGACATTTCTGAACTACTTAGACACACTGATCGTATGGACTCTGCCTGAACCCCTGGTCCTTCATGAAGCTATCAAACCTCTTATTCCACTGTTGTGGTGATTGCTTAAGACCGTAGAGAGACTTCTTAAGGAGAAAAACTTTCTCTTCCTTACCTTTAACTTTGCATCCTTTTGGTTGTTCCATGTAGATTTCTTCATCTAAGGTCCAAATTAAGAAAGCCGTCTTCACACCTAGCTGCTCTAGATATAGGTCTCCATTAACAACCAATGACAGAAAAAGCCTGATCAAGACATGTTTCACAACCGGTGCAAACACCTCATTGTAGTCAATTCCTTCTCCTTATGAGTAACCTTTGGCAACCAATCTGGCTTTAAGTTGTGGATCCCCAACTCCTATAATGCTTAGTTTATTCTTGTATACCCACTTACAACCAATCACTCTCTTCTTAGTAGGTCTTTTAACAATTTCCCATGTCTTGTTTCTGTCAAGTGAATCCATCTCTTCCTTGCTGGCTGAACCCCACTGATCTCTTTCCTTATATCTCATTGCTTCCTGATATGACTTAGTCTCATCAATCTCACTATCACTCGCTGCAGATTGAGCATAAACTACTACATCGAAATCATCATATTTAGATGGCAGCTTTGTCTTTATGCGTCTTCTAGCTCTGGCCAAGATATAATGTTCAAGATCTTGTTCAGTTTCTCTTCCTTATCAGCTGACTCATCCTCTGAATCTGAAACTGCTCCACCTGAAAGTGAACTCTCTGTCTGAACTGAACTACCTGAAGTTGAAGCTTATGCTTCATGTATTCCTTTAGTAGAACCTTGTATCAAATTAGGACTGAATGAAACACACTTCCCTTTTTCTTTCAAAACAGACTTCCTTGTATCAGCAATAGGTAGACCAACCTGAACTTCCTGAGCTTCTACTTCCTTCAAAGATGCTTTGTACACTTCTTCCTCATGGAAAATAACATTACTGCTAATCGTACACTTTCCTTCTTCTAGTAACCACACTCTGAAACCCTTTGTTCCCTTTGGATAACCCACAAAGAACCCCTTAACTGCTCTAGGGCTTGTCTTAGCATTAACCGTATGAACATAAGCTGCACATCCAAACCTCCTCAAGTGCTTTAATCATGGCCTAGTCCCTGACCATAACTCGTCAGGTAACTTGTACTCTATAGCAGAACTAGGTGACTTGTTTATCAAGTAAACTGCAGTAGAAGCAGCTTCTGCCCAGAACCTCTCTTCCATTTCACTCTCTGCTGACATACACCTTACCCTCTCCATAATGGTACAATTCATCCACTCTGAAATCCCATTTTTGTGTGGTGTATAAGCACAAGTTCGATGCCTCTTGATCTCAGTAGCTTTACAAAACTCATCAAACCTTCTGTTACAATAGTCCAGTCCGTTATCGGTTTTCAAACATTTCAACTTCTTACCTGTCTGAGTCTCAACTTCTGCTATCAATTCCTTGAACTTACCAGACGCCTCATCTTTAGTTCTTGGGAAATGGATTCAGAGCATCCTCGAGTAATCATCAATAAACATGATGAAGTACTGCTTCTCTGCCAAGCTAGGAACCACAGAAGGAGCACTCCATAAGTTTGAGTGAACATACTCAAAAATCTCTTTTGAATTATGCTTCACTTTCTTAAAGCTTTGTCTGTGTGCCTTTCCCAACACGGAATCTTCACAGAACACTAGCGTGCCAACATCCTTGACTTCTAGATATTCTTCCTTGACAAGCAAGTCAAGCCTTTTCTGACTTATATGCTCCAATCTAGAATGCCACTTTCTTGTCACAATGACTTTAGGAACTGTTGAGTGACTCTCACCTTTTAGAACAGTCCCTTCCAAGTAATACAAACCGTCTGCGTATTTGCCTGTTTGAACTTCAGCACCATCTTTGAAGACTTCACTCTATAATCTCCTTCTCTATAGGTGCAACATGCCTTCTCCAAACATCCATACGAGATTAACTTCATGCCCATTGTTGGCATAAACTTCACATCAGTGAGAATCACAATAGATCCATTGATCCTTTAATGCGAATTTTCCCAACTCCTTCAATCTCACTAAACGTATTATTACCCATCAACAATTTTCCTTCATTAACTTCCTTGAGATCAAACAATACCTCCTTATTTGGAGTGATATGAAAGCTCGCTCCTGAGTCCAAAACCCATTCATTTTGGGTGTCTTGAATATTCGTTGTGAGTATCAAGGGTTCTTTCTTTCACTCTTTAGTTGATGCAACGTTCACGGAGCTGGAGCCTTTGAACTTTCCTCTATCAGAACACTCTCTCTTCTAATGGCTTTCTTTGCCACAAATAAAGCACCCCTTATTGTTCTTGCTGAAATTTGATTTGGAGTAGTTTCTTCCTCTAAACTTAGACCTTCCTCTCGGTAAATGATTATTATCTCTTTTGTCAATCCTTCCTATATCTCCAACATACAATCCTTCAGCATATGACTTGAACTTTTCGAGAGGCACTTTCTCTTTTAGTTCAGTCTCTTTTGAGTATGTTGCAGAAACTACATCGTTTACTGTTAGACTATCCTTCCTACTGCTGTACTTTATTGTGTAAACCAGTGGTTCATAATTCAGAGGTAAACCGGTAAGGATCTGAATAGCCTGATCTTCATCAGATATCTTGATATCCACACTCTCTAAATCATTAACCAGTTTCAAGGAACACATCCAAATTCTGCTCAATAGACTTATGTTCTTCCATTTTGTATCTTGCAGATCTCTGCTTGAGATAAATCCTGTTAGAAATGGATTTAGTTTTATAATCTCTTTCCAACACCTTTCATATCCGAAGATGAGGTTTCTTTCATGACTTTCTTAATGATCTGATCGCTCAAACTCACCTGGATGAAGTTGTGAACTTTTTTGTCCTTTATAGCTTTCTTAGCATCAACCTCAGTCTCAGTACTTGGCTCAGTCTTATCGCTTGCATCATCTGGATCTGTAACATCGTCTAGAACAGAATCAAGACCTAGAATCTCAAGTGCACACAACATCTTGTGTTTCCATATTTCATAATCACCAGATCCATCAAATTTCTCAACCTCGAATCGACCTTGAATAGGTTCCATCTTATCTTATTGTAGATTGATCAGATCCAAACAAGATAGGATCGCAATTATTTTAAAAGATCAAAATTGACGAACACAGCAATTCAGGAATCAACCATATAAGTTTCAAACCTTACTCGGATCCTCCTCTTTTGCGTATTTGTTTTCCTTATCGTTGAGAGAAACTTAGATCTGAACGAGCACACCGAGTATCAAGCACAACCTGAACTATGATACCACTTGTTACGATTTCGATCTCGATCATTCGTATATTGACTTGGATTCGTTCTATGTTTGTTTGCGATTTGAAAGTAAATTGCACAGAGACATTTGTTTACCCAGTTCCCTTGCGCTACGTGTGGGAGGAGGCCCAGCTCGTGTTCGTTGATGTAACAATACAAGCTTATACAAGACTCTATCAATGATTAATCTCAAATCTTGTTATTTCAGGATATCGATATAATCTTACTTTTCTGCAACACAACACTCGCGGAAAAATCACCGGAGAAGATGATCGTGTTTCTTACTTTTCTACTACTCTGCTCCAGCTCGGAGAAGGTGAGTTTGTTATATCAAACTCTCGACTT
The DNA here is from genome assembly GCA_012274485.2 of Sinapis alba. Taxonomy (NCBI): domain Eukaryota; kingdom Viridiplantae; phylum Streptophyta; class Magnoliopsida; order Brassicales; family Brassicaceae; genus Sinapis; species Sinapis alba. The sequence continues at coordinate 52,976 of MU105647.1, read as the reverse complement.
CAGCAATTGGGTTTATACACGACCCAATAGAAATCTGTCTCGGCCAACCAACTTCAATGTTTCTTTTTTCCAGGATCCGAGCTGGGCCCATTATGAATGCTGGCTCAAGAGTCTTTGGTTTATACACTAAAGCCCACAATTGCTGGTCATTGCATAATATTTGTACATAATTTGGATATATTTTAATTCAGCCTCGATATCGATCTCCATGCATTGCATTTGCCATGTGATATGTAATGTTTCAATGAATCTTTGTATTCAATTTCTTCTATGTGATGTTGTCATGTTGACGTTCTTGCAATATTTGTCTATTCAAAATTTTATGAGAAAATGGTATTTAGATGAACCTTATTATATTTGAACTCTGTAATGTCTCTATCAATGAAAATTCTGAATATTGTTCGCAGAAAATGCAGATCCTGAATACATAAATTTTATTCCATAACCCAAAAATATTCAAATTAAATATAACGTTTTCTACCAAATTGTATGAAGCCATGAAAGTGTTTAGAGGTTTTCTAGCATTAAGGTTTGGTTTAATGTATGAACCATGTCTAGTTCTTTTTATTTCATCATAATATGCCCTTTGAAAGAAAACAAGTTGTTGGAATCTAATGACATAGTATTGTTTGATCGAGTTTCCTGGAAACTTCCACTTGCGGATTTTTACCTGATATAAAACTCGTACATGTCTTAATCTTGTTACATTTGTTATTGCTAAATCTTCATGTGTCCCACTTTGTCTTTTTAACTAGTTTTCTATGTTTTAAGGGACGGCTAAATATTATTATTCAGAAGAATTTTGTATTTGATGCTTTAGCCTGTATATACATGTTGAAGACAAAGTCAGGCGCCAATGACTTGATCCAATGTAAAAGTAAACTACAAAATCACGTTTTAATATCTCTAGGTATGATTATGTTACAAGCTTGTTCATCACTTATTTCCTAACTATCTCTCTTTTGAGAAAAAAAAATCAAATTTGTTGCTTATAGAAAACATATTTGTTGTGTCTTTGGCAGGATACAAATTAAACAAATAATAACAAAAATGGGTACATGTATGTCAACACATTCAAAAAGCATTAGGCCATGGAGGAGGAAAGCCCGTCGCAAATTTTCCAAACACATTTCTAAAGTCTCTGATGTCATCTCTCATCCAAAGATTAGAAGGGCAAGTGACGTCGGAATCCAAGCCGCTTTCGGTGAGTCTCATTAGAGAGCGTTGTGAAAATCAAATCGAGTTTTTGTTAATATAGAAAAATATAGCTGAAAATGTTTTTTTTTTTTGTTTTTGTTGCAGATGTTTATCAAAATGATGCTTGGTATGATTCTTTAAGTATGTTTTCTGACTCGGATGATGAATTTATCAGCCTACATGAAGGTAAGATTCATAAATAATCACTTTCAAACCTTGATTTATTAAGTAATTAGCTTAAAAAATTCTCCACGATCTACTACGGGGGATTGGGAATTGATATAATCTTAATTTTGTTTTACAGCTGATAATATTTGGTCAGAGAATGGTGAAGTGGTTCAGTTTGAGGCTTCTTCATGCATTGTTGATGAAAAAGGAAATTATGAAGAATACCATGAGAGTTATTTGAAGATTGATAGCGGTTGTAAAACCGAAAAGTTTATGAGCAAAGGTTCATACAAAGATCTTAATGGTTTATCGGTTATCACTCATGAGAACAACAAGAAGAAACTAATGGATCAAACTGTTGGAAGCTTCAAAAATTCGAAGGAACAAAAACGCAACTCTCAAGAGAAAACATTGAAACATAACTTGAGCCGGTTGATACCAACGGTTAGTTTCAACGACAAGACTTTACACTCTCCCACATCTCAGAAAAGAAAGTCTGCAGTTTACCGGCTTTCATTCAAGAGGACATCATGCGATGGTGAGGAAGTCATCCAGCATAGTAAGTTTTCCCAAATTTGTGCCTAAAACCTGCACTGATATTGTGTATGAGCACTTAGTTTTAATATTTTACCAGTTTTTTTATATAAAAGGGTCGTCCAAGAGCTTCTTATACCGTCCAAAAGCAGGATTCACGGTTCCTTGTTTAGCCAAAGAGAAGCAACAATCCTCAGGAACTTGGTGTGAGATACCTCCTTCAAATTTTAAACTACGTGGCGAAACATATTTCAAGTACACTTCTGTTTCTTTTTTTTTTTTTTTTGAAACACACTTCTGTTTCTTTAAATTCATATATGCGTTTCAAATGATTCAACGTGGACTTGAAAACTCTTGAGACTGTTATGAATCTGCCTGCAGAGATAAACGGAAGACACCGGCTCCAAACCACTGTCCATACACTCCTTTTGGTGTTGACCTGTTTGTGTGTCCAAAGAAGATTGATCATATAGCTCAATACATTGAGCTTCCCAAAGTCAAAGACGAGTCAAATCTCCCTGCTCTTCTGATTGTCAACATTCAGGTAATAACCGCACGCTAAAGAAATCTAGAAATGTGTTTTTCATTAGTTAAGAGTTAAGACACTACTATATATGGCTTTTGTAGTTGCCAACTTATCCAGCCGCAATGTTTCTCGGTGATACTAATGGAGAAGGTATGAGCATTGTACTTTACTTCAAATTACGTGAAGATTACGAGAAAGAAATCTCTCAGCAATACCAAGACAGCATCAAGGTTAACCAAAAGAACATCCATTTTCTTTTAGTTTCTTGTGGCTTACGTAAACTTTGTTAACAGAAACTAGTGGAAGATGAGATGGAGAAAGTTAAAGGGTTTGCAAAAGACAACATTGTTTCGTTCCGAGAAAGGCTTAAGATCATAGCAGGATTAGTTAACCCTGATGATCTCAGCCTGAACTCCACTGAAAAGAAGCTTATACAAGCTTACAATGAAAAACCTGTCCTCTCACGCCCTCAACATAACTTCTTCAAGGTTTATTATTTATTTACAACCAACCTATTTTTATTTTAATTGACCGATAAAATACCATACTAGTCGCCTAATCTAACATGACGTATATATCCAGGGTCCTAATTACTTTGAGATTGATTTGGACGTTCATCGGTTTAGTTTCATATCAAGGAAAGGGCTTGAAGCATTTCGTGATCGACTTAAAAATGGAACTCTTGATCTTGGCTTAGCTATCCAGGTAATGTTCCAGTTATATTTCATCTTTTAATAGAACTACTTGTTGCTGAAGAGTGCAGAGTATTAGTTACGAAATTGTATTTGTTAATAGGCTCAGAAACAGGAGGAGTTACCCGAAAAAGTCTTATGTTGTATAAGGCTGAGCAAGATTGACTTCGTTGACCATGGCCAGATCCCAACGCTTTTAATCCCTGATAAAGGAGAATCTATTTATTGAACCAGAAACAGTATAAATTGTTTTCACTGAATTTGTTGTGCATTGACGAGTTGTGTAACACCAATATTATATATTATTATCATCTATAACCACAAATTGTAACACCTGAATGTCTTCTTCCTGAGTTTGCCCTTTGTTGTGACTTTTTCTTGCAACTTTGTGCTAATATTTTTTTATTTATCAAACGGTTAATCTATTTATCAAACGGTTAATCTATTACTCAAATTTGAATTGGTTTGACAAACCAGACTGGCCAATATAGTACAATTTCCTATGATATGTTTTTTGCTATTTTAGCTAATGAGTCTGAAATATCGTTCTCAAATTGAAGATGTATTAATCTACTCTTCAATCTTGATAGCTTTTTCAACTCTATTAAAAAGCTTGGTTATACTTTCGGTTCTTGTATCATTGAGATTATGTCTTTACAATCAGTACCAAAGTGCTGACAAGTCGAAACTTGAATAATGCATTATATAGCCCAAGAGAGAGACTCGAGCTCCACATGTATTGATGACATTCTTCTCTTTGATTTTTTGCTCCCAAAAGTTGAAGTTGTCATCTAAAGATTTTTCATACCCATCCATAACCACTGAAGAGTGAATCATGTGTCTATAATCCATCAATCATACAAATTTATGTGCTTACGTCTTGGATAGATGATTGACTATGCCGTTCCTCATGATGCTTCAAATTATGCATGGCATTCCGATTCTGATTGTCTAATAGTTTTCAAAAGGTTTCTGTTTATTCTAGGAACAATTTATCATTTTGCATTTTTCAAATATATTAGATTATCTAAAGGTATGATGTATCTCTGCCCTATTCTAGATCTTTTATATTGTTCTTCTGTTAGAAGAGATAACTCATTTTCATATATTGACTTGAACTAGAGAATACCAACTAATGAGACTGTGTTGCTACTAAATACCATATTTGTAGAGTTGGATGACACTAAAAAATAAGATGGTAACGGTTTCATTCTCGCACCACATCTAGCATAATGATTGTCAGATCGCTTATGACAATATGTTACAACTAGGTGTCCTAATATTGTTTGTCACATAAAATGTCATATTTTCTGGGAGGCTTTGATCTTTCAAACAAAGTGAAGTTTTGTATGCTAGATTCTGAATATATCACCTATGTTTTCTTTGTAAGGATATTCCTAACATCCAAATACCCCAACTTAAATGTGTACATGTCATTCTTCGTAGACCTTCAACAAAATTATAACAATGAAGAGATTGATGATTTTGGTTCTCGTGATGGATGATTTTGTCGAGAATTCGTAGAGAAAATTTATTCTCAACGAATTTCCAATAATTTTTTTCTTCAGGATTCACTTGTTACTTGTAGTGATACCTTCCACTATTTCTGATATTTCTCTAAGAAATGACGTTAATATACGTAGCTTTCCCCCTATCACGTGGTAATATCCTACAAACTAGAGGGCTCAGCAATATTTTGGGTATAAATCGAATGCACAAATTTTTGTACTGTTTCTGTTTTTCTTTTCTTCTTTTCTTCATTTCTCTCCACTTTTTTTTTTACTTTTTCGTTTATCTGTCATCTTGGTCTACCAAAAAAAATCATGTTTAATAATGAAAACCCATCTGGTTATTTTCGGTTTATTCTTGAGTTATTAAACTTTTTTACCCCTCTGGAAGTGAGATTTTCTGACAGCTTGCCTGATTTTACTTTCATTCCTTTGCAAAATTTCGTCTATATTGCCTGATTTAAAAATCAACGGTCCTGATATGCTGTTTTCCAAATTGTAGATTCTCATGCAACAACAACAACAACAACACTCACCGGCATTTAATTTCAAATACATTATGAAACTGTATAAACACCATCTTGCAGTTGTGTGTATCATCAAAAATAGTTTGGTCTGCTTTAGCACATAAAAGATTCAATAAAAGTACTTACTAAGTTTTTCTTTACTGGAGAATTCTCATCTCTTTGGCTGAAATACAAAGAATGAGAAAACCGTAAGTTATGAAGCAATGAAGAGCTTCATTGGTACATGGTTTCAGATGAGCAAAGAAGATGTAGACACTTGTTTTCCAAGTTTTGATCCACCTCCATACTAGTCAGAAAGTTCAAACGTCAAGCTTAAGACTATAACCAAGCGCTAAGTGGGAGGCAATCCACTATTTAGTAAGTTTTAATTATTATTTTTATTATGTTAGTCTAGTTTCGGATTTTATTGTTAAGAGTAGTACGGTTTAGTACAGTCTACTAAACCACTATGGAAGGAGAATCGAGATGTGGTTTGGGTTGTTGAGATAAGTACTAAACATCTCCTGCTCTGAGGTTTGAATTTGTCTTTTCACGTGAGAACTTGTGAGCAAAGCAGAGACACCCGAATTTTTTGATTCTTTCATACGAAGGAGATTTTCCATATAGACACTCGTAAGGAGATCGGCCATGAAGAAGACTAGAAGGAGTTTGATTACTAACGTGTGCTGCAGTGAGGACACTTTCGCCCCAGAACTTGATCGGGAGGTTGGCCTGGAACATGAGTGATCTTGCAACGTTGAGAATGTGTATGTGCTTTCTCTCCACTCTACTGTTCTGCTGTGGAGTTGCCACACAAGAAGTGTGATGTACGATGCCATTCTCTGCAAAATACTTTGACAAACACAAGAATTATGTTCCATTGTCACTGCGAACAGTCTGAACTGAGTGCCCAAATTGTCGATGCGCAAGGGGACAGTAGTTAGGTAGTACTGTCTTCACTTCTGATTTTTTGAGTAACAAATGTATCCATACGGCTTGAGAGAAGTCATCAACAATCATGAGGAAGTAGACAGCACCACACGAAGCTGGTTCTCGATAAGGCCCCCATAAATCAACATGAATTAATTCAAAGGGAACTGAAGCTTTATTAGAACTCTCATGAAAAACACCGCGAGTCTACTTTGATTTAAAACAAATGTCACATCCTCAAAACTTATCGGAGTTGTTTGAAACACCAGAAACAAAAGGTAAAAAACTTAAAACTCCTAATGATGGATGTACCAGTCTACGGTGCCACAAAGCCTTGTCCTCCGCGGCTTTAACTCTGAGACCACGCCTAACTGTCACATCTCGATAAACATACACACCATCCCGTTCTTCACCGGCTCCAATCAGGATCCTCGTAAAACGGTCTTGCAAAACACACAGTGTATCAGAAAACACAGCTAGACAACTTGTCTGTTTCAACAGCTTCGCAACAAACAGTAATGTGCAATTTAAATCAGGCACTAATAAGACGTGAGGCAGTATCAGTTTATCCGAGAGGCTCAATACACCACTTCTCCTAGCCTGGACTTCACTTCCATCGGCAAACCTTACTGGACACCTACCCACATCACGCATCTCACTGAGAAAACGAGCATCACTTGTCATGTGGTGTGATGCTCCAGTATCGAGAATAACTTCTCCTGTCTGTTTCTTACCATTCAGCTTTTCTGAAATTGGATGTGGCTTTTGCTGATACAGAAGTGCTGTCAGTGAGGCCCACTGTTCTGCTCTCAAGGCTGGTGGATTACTGCCACCAGAAGATTTAGCCTGCATCGCGTTTGATCGTGGCTGATTACTTCGTCCACGACCCCTGCCTCTGCCTCGTCCATTGCGGTCTCCTCCTTGATTGCGCTCTGTCCACCAGTCAGGAAATCCAATGATTTGCCAGCAATTTGTCTTCTCGTGTCCCGTCCTACCACAATGTGAACACACAACTCCGCCATGACTCTTCGCTACAGCAGCAATCAAGCCACTCATATTCGCACTATCTGACTGAGACGGCTCAGTTTTGGCTACAAAACCGACTGCATTCTGCCTTGTCTCCACACAAGATGTCAGAACCCTCCGTTCTTCTCGCACTACTCTCTGATACACTGAGTTCAAATTTGGCAAAGTATCCATCCCAATGATATTGGTGCAGACATTGCCAAACCTTGCATCATCAAGTCCCATGAGAAACATGTGAACTTTTTCTTCTTAATAATCTTGACTAATCTTCTCTGAAGCACCACAGGTAGTCAGGTACATTTCGGAAGAGGCTTGTAATTCAGTAGCTCCTCCCACTTCAATGAAAGACGACCAAAGTAGTCCAAGACACTTGATCTATCATGTTTACATACCGCTAGCTCAGCTCTCAGCTGATGAACACGCACGGAGTTCCCAATTGAGAAACTCCTCTTCAGGTCACTCCACATCTTGTAGGAGTCTAGTGTAAACGTCATTGTCAAACGCACCGTTCAGGATATCAAAGCTCTTATCCATCTTATAATCATAGAGTTGACTGTTTTCCATAGCTCAGCCTCTGCTGGACTCTCCTTTTCATCCGGCATCAACAACGTACCGTTGATGAAACCAATCTTTCGCTTTGCACGAAGTGCATTCTCCAATTTTGAGGCCCACTCGGCGTAGTTCTCACCTGTCAACATGACTGGCGTAATCGACACTCCTGAGTTGTCAGACAGTGACAAGAAATATGGAGATGCCATACTATTCTCGTTGTTGCTGCTACTTGCAGTCGTGATCTATCCTTTTGACATGACTCACGATCTCTCTAGAATTTGATTTTGATCATTGATTTTTTAACACAAGCTCTGATACCATATAAACCATGGAGAAAATGTATTTTGGAAATTGTATGTTCATTCCATTGATAACATCGTATACATATACTCGTATGAGAATATCTTCTCTTGTAGCTTTGACTATATCTACAACAACTCAGAATCATTATCTACTATTACATAGTACTTATTTCAACAACCCAAACCACATCTCGATTCTCCTTCCGTAGTGGTTTAGTAGACCGTACTAAACCATACTACTCTTAACATTTATTATATTATTACAGATTTTTAAAGGAACATGAGCCTGCACATAGCATCGACCAATGGTTGGCCAGCATCGATCGACGGAGTAACCTTCGCATTGATCAATCACCACTTAATTGTGTCGATCGACGGTCACCATTAGCAAGTAGATATACTGTTTACCTTTATTAAATTGGGTCCGTATGGTTTATTTTCTTCACCAATCTCAGACTGAATAACACTGGTAATAGTGTTGTTTAAGTCCGGGGGAGGTTTACTATTATGGTTTTCTATTTTGAGTTTTATACTTATAAAAAAAAGAGTAGAAACTTACAGATGCAACATCGATCGACACAATATTGCATAGCCTGGTATTGAGTTTCTTCTTAACTACCTACTTATGATTTAAATTTTTCTTAACTAATCCTGGGTGGATTACACTAGGGATAGTGTAATTTAAGTCTAGGAGAGGTTCGCTAACGCTATTTTATTTGTTTTGAGTTTTATTTGCTATATATATATATATAAGTTTTTCAAAAAAGTTTTATTGAGTCAAAGGGGATTATGATCAAGATTTATTATTGACTAACCACACTTTAACACTATTCTTAGAAGGTTGTTTGCAGAGATTACCAGAGATACTAAAGTGGATCATCATGCCACTATACCACACTTGCTTAGAAAGTTTGAAGGAACCAAAGCTGATTTCGAACACTTATCCTGACATTATTAGCTTACTTTGGGGTTTGGTATACATTGAATCGGATTTCTTCTGTAAGTCTGTAGGTAAAAGTCATTGCACATTTGGTTCCATTCTCTCTCTCTTCAGCATCTACTTAAAAGCTTTAAAGATTGAGATGATTTTTTGAGATGCAGAGAGGTAGGTATATTACCAATGATCCAGTTATTCTAATTCAGATGAATGATCACACATTGTTTGAAGCGAGGGATAGGTAAATTACCAATGACCCCATATTCGCCTACAAACTTTGCCCGAAAAGGAAAAGAAAAAGAAAAAAATAGTAATAATAAAAAAATCTAAAAAGATTCAGAGAAAAGAGAAAAGAGGGAAGAAAGGGATCAAAGAAGATTTTGTGTCTAGCTTTTCAGATACTTGCAGAGGTAAGAATCCATGTGTCATTTGATCGATACTCCCAAGGTAAAGCATGCACTTTTATTTTATGTAAAGAAATGAGAACAGTAGAGGAGAGAGAAGTCAAGCTAAGTTGTTGTTAGAATGGATTTGGTTGCTATAATAGGATAGGGTACATAAAATTTCTCTGTGGTTGACTTGATAGGATATGGTTGCAACAGAATAAGATGATAGTTATACTTAGATATTATGTGAGTGTCCACTTTTCAAAACCTCTTTCACATATTTGTTTGCTTGAGTACAAGCAAAGAGTTAAGTCTAGAAGAGCTGATATAGCTTATTTATTACCATTTTTAGGCCATATTATAGGCTCTATTTAGAGTATATTATGTGTGTAGGCTATGTTTTAGAGTATTTACAGGTCCAAGAATGTTTTGGAGATATATGAGATACTTGGAGCTTTTGGAGCATCTAGAGGAGAAGAATCTGTAGCTGATCATCTAAGGAGTCGACAAAACCATTGATCGATGAATACACTTGGCGTTGACCGATGATTAAAGCCCAAGATCGATCGATGCAGTACACATGCCATCGATCGATGATCAAAGCCCAAGCCAGAATGACAAAAATTCCCTGGACGAGTTTTAACGTAAATTTAGGGTTTTATATTTATGTCAGAAGACAAAAAAAGAGAAGAGACAAAGTTTTTACAAAGCATTTTAGTTTTGTTCATTTTGTATTAAGAGAGAAAGAAGAGACTTCTATAGAGTCTTCCTGGAACTCTTTTGGTTTTTATCTATTTTATATTTCATATTTATTTCATCTATGATTTTTGTGATAAAGATCATGTTTGAGTAGTTACTAATGAGATTTAAGATTGAATGATAGCAATCATGGATTAGCCCAAAAATAAGATTGATAGGTTAAGTTAATATCCATCAATTGAGTTGTGATTAATGATTGCATTCTAGAGTAGCTAACTAGGATCTCGATGATAGGACATGGACATGGACAACTACGAGAGTAGGTTCTGTGTCAGAATAAATTCTGTTGAACTAGACTGTTAGACGCATGCGAGAGCTGGTCTAATAAGCCTAGTGGACTTATCAAATTTTGCCCATATTTTCTTCTGATTTCACCATCAATCGACACCAGGCATTAGCCATCGATCGATGGTCTTTCCTTTTGCTCGTATACGAGAGTTGGAGTTAAAAGGATCAGAATAGTTAACATTTGAGTTCTAGTATATTTACATTTATGTGCTTCCTATCCCCTATAATTCACTAACCTTGAAACCCTAGATCTAGCATATTTACATCATATTTACATCTAGTTAATTAATAGTATATTTGCATTAGTAACATATTTCTATATTGGATCCTACTTCTTGACAAAGAATATTTTTTTTAAATTGATTGTTCACCAGCAATATATATATTTACCTAACTTAGTCTTTAAAAATAAGAAATCTATTGTGTGTTTTTGTTCTCTGTGGATTCGATCCCTAAGCACTACACCTGGTCTCTCTTGGCAAGAGTATTATTGTGTGTGTTAAGATTATGGTTAATCTGATGGTTAATTGTTTAGGATATTTATAACATGATAGAACAATAAACACCACCATGTCAAAAAAGTGTACACAAGGAAATGATTGTTCAAATCAGAAAAAGCAATAGACAAAGATACAAACTCTTGTGAAAGAAAGAAGTATTTGGATAAGTAGTCCATACTCTAGAAAATGTAAAATAAGTGAGATAAAAATCAGTTGTTGCACTAAAAAAGATCAATATGGAATTGACTATGAATAGACATAGACTCATGTGGTAGTTGCAACTATTTTCAAGTTCCTTATCAATCTAGCAATAAAGAAAGAACTTGAATTATACGACCCACTGAAAATGATAATCTATGAAAGATATAATCCATAAAAGATTGATGATATCAAAATCATGTTTCCGGGAACTTTAGTTATTCAATCGATTTGAAACAAAATATTTTATGGGATATATGAAATATTATAAGATTAACTATTGTACCCATTTGTATTTATCAAGAGATTATGAATCAATAAAATCATGAATTTGAATATAATCCAAACTCCTTAAGAGTTATAACAAATTCTTTGTTTGGTAGAAAGATCTTGAAAATACTACATTGTTATGTGTCTGAAACTGAACATCTATAATAAGAGATGTTATCTTAAAAGATTCTTAGAGATTTTAAGATAATCATATATATGACTGGTCCTGAAATACCATACTTAAGAGTGTTATTTGAGAAAATTACTAATCTCTTTCAGTTTAAGATATAATTTCATATGACAACAAAGAAAGTCATAATAATAATATTTATAATTACAAATGAATAACTCGTATGTATGAGAGAAATTTTTAGACAATTCTATGTAAGAAATTTGGTCTGAAATCCAAAAAGACCAAGAAACTATTGTCTAAGTCAAAAGAGAATTATGGACAAAGAGTCTAAAGACCCTAGATATCATAATAGAAATAAATAGAGTTTATTATGTTAAACTCAATTCTCTAAAGTGATTTATTTGATTGGAATACATATCCTGAAGATATTATTTCCAGGAGAAGAAATATGATAGTAAGTGTAGTTATACTTTTTTCCTTATCATGGCTTTTATCTTAATGGATTTTCTATAAGAAGGTTTTAACGAAGCAATAAAACACACACAAAAGGTAGACACTCAAATAGATTGTTACAATTTGAATGATGAAAGTCTATAATTGTTTTAAAGTTTTTGAGATAAAGAGAATAAAAGAAAATGATCAAATCTTACAAGACTCATGCGCTATCGAAGAATGGCGATGTCAGTTGGCTACATATTCGTTCAAGTCACAGTTTGGTTGACTTAATCACTAAGACATTACCAGTGTTATTTTCTAGAAGTTAGTTCATCTTATCAGATTGCATTATCTCAAAGATCTTGACGTATGTACACATGAGGAGAAGTCATTACGTGCTGCACTCTTTTTCCCTTAACCATAGTTTTTCCCATTGAATTTTCCTTGTAAAATTTTTAACGAGGCAACATCTACAGCATTTTGAAAGCACTTGTATAATAGACATCCATGAGAAGTGTTATGAATATTGTCTGATGTCTATTATGAAATGTTCTACATTTACTTATTTCTTAAATTTACTTGTTCAGCAAATTTTACTTGGTCTCCAAACTATTATATATATATATATATATATATATTTCATTACCAATAGAATAAGACACGAATTTTCTCACTTCTCTTCTTTACTATAACAATATTAACCTTTAATCAAAAAATAGTATTAACTATTTTGTATTATTTTAAAATAATTGGTTATTTTTTGAAAAAACTGAAAACTATAATCAAAAATGAAAAAATTAAAACCTATAATCTAAAATCTAAAACCAAAACCTAAAAATTTAAAATAAAAACTTAAAATCAAAATTTAAAAATTAAAAACCACAATCTAAAATCCAAAAATACTTCAAACAACATACACCTTACTCATCATCTCCTTAAGAAGAAAGTCAAAGTTATCAAATCTCTACAACATTGGATCTCATTACTGATTTGATTGATTAGTCAACTAACAGACGTAATATTTGATGAATCAAAAGATATGATGATCTGTTACTTCATTACGACAATGACGTGTAATTTAAATAGTGCTCGTCAGTGTCGGTGGTCACGAACCTCCATAAAGACTTTCTCCCACAAAATATCTCTCTTGAACCCAAAAGTTTTTCCGAATCCGTACCCGATCAAACCATGGACCCAACTCAAAAACCTAACCCGGTTTACGATATCGTCATACTCGGAGCTTCCGGATTCACCGGAAAATACGTCGTCCGGGAAGCTCTCAAGTTCCTCCAAACTCCGTCTTCTCCGTTAAAGTCTTTAGCTTTAGCGGGTCGTAACCCGACCCGGTTAACCCAGTCTCTCCAATGGGCATCCCGCCCGAACCCGCCTCCTTCCTCCGTCGACATCCTCACTGCTGATACGTCAGACCCGGATTCACTTCGCCGTCTCTGTATTCAGACCAAAGTCATACTCAACTGTGTTGGACCGTTCCGTATCCATGGCGATCCCGTCGTCGCCGCTTGTGCCGACTCAGGGTAAAACCGTCTTTGTACTCTGTTTTCATTACGTACTTGTTTATGAGCTCTGATGCAATCTAAAGAATGGTTATAAATTTGATGACAAAAGTTTAAACTTTGTTCTGTTTGGTTTGCGTGTTACATTGGTTTTTTGTTGCTGATTGTGCGGATTCAGGGTAAAATCGTCTTTCCTCTATTTTCTATATTGTGTGTAGTTACAGTGTGAATTAAAAAGTTGGACTTTGTGGAGTTGATGCAATCTAAGTAATGGTTAAAGCTTTTTATGTTTGGTTTGCTTGTTACATTGTAGGTGTGATTATTTGGATATAAGTGGTGAACCTGAGTTCATGGAGAGGATGGAAGCTAAGTACCACGAAAGAGCAGAAGAGACTGGCTCTTTAATCGTTTCCGCTTGTGGTTTTGATTCAATCCCTGCTGAGTTGGGTCTTCTCTTCAACTCCAAGCAATGGGAGCCTCCATCGGTTCCTAACCAGATCGAAGCATACCTCGCCTTGGAGTCTACCAAAAAGATGGCTGGAAACTTTGGGACTTATGAGTCTGCGGTTCTAGGTGTAGCCAATGCAGAAAAGCTTAAAGAACTGAGACGTTCAAGACCAAGAAAGCCTAGGCCATCTGTGAGTTGTTATGCTTATGATATGACATCATAATGTGACATTCTCATGTGACTAATATTGAAGTTTTGGAATGTGTTTGCAGATTCATGGTCCACCGGCTAGAGGACCAACGCTAGAAAACCAGAAGAAGATTGGTCTTTGGGCTTTGAAGCTACCTTCTGCTGATGCAGTAGTTGTTCGTAGAACACTCACAACTCTAACAGAGAAGCCACATGGACTCCCTGGGTTAAACGAGAGTCCTGATCAGATACAAAAGAGAGAAGCTTTCTGGTCAGCGATCAAGCCAGCTCATTTCGGTGTGAAGATAACATCCAAATCTCTCTTTGGTATATTCCGATACGTTACGCTTGGCGTCTCCCTTGGTCTGCTTTCAAAGTTCTCCTTCGGGAGATGGCTTCTTTTGAAGTTTCCTTCGGTTTTTAGCCTTGGTTGGTTCCAGAAGAAGGGTCCAAGCGAAGAAGAGGTGGAGAGTGCTACGTTTAAGATGTGGTTCATAGGTCGTGGCTACAGCGAAGAGAGTCTTGTTTCAGAAGGAAAGACAAAGCCTGACATGGAGATTATTACAAGAATCTCAGGACCTGAGATTGGGTACATAACCACACCGATAGCACTTGTTCAATGCGGTTTGATAGTCTTGGGACAGCGTGAAAGCTTAGTTAAAGGAGGAGTCTACACACCGGGCATTGTGTTTGGTTCAACCGACATCCAGCAGCGACTTGAAGACAATGGCATATCCTTTGAGGTCATTTCAAAGAACAAGATCCAAGACTAAAAGAGTGATGTTCCTCTTCTCATGGTTTTCTTTTCTGTTTCTTAAGTTATGTTTTTTCCACATAAGTAGTTCAGTCTTAAGTTGTAATAAAATTTGAAAACTTTACTCAGTAAATCCTCGTGGAAAAAAATGGATGGTGAGAGAAGTCCAAAGATCACATTATCTCTTATCATTTACCAAAATTGCAGTTCCCTTCTACAAAAAGATTGTTGTGATAGTGTTTTGTTTGTGTCATTTGCCTTTAGCTACTCGCTCCTGCTGCTAGTGTCTGAAGATTTCTCACTTGCGTCTGCATTTGTTTGTCCAACGAGATATGCCGTTTTAAGCCGTTGAAGTGTTTGCAGGATTAGCTGAGCAATTCAACCCTTTTGTGGCTGATCTTCTGAAACAGTACTTTTCAATCCTTCCTTTGAGCGTTAGTGACTTGGTTTTGAAGGAGAGCAGAAACAGAGGCTTCACGAGAGTGAAAGGTCGTCGCGGGAAAGAAGCTTTCCAGATATGGAAGTAGCTGGACTGAAAAGCAACTCCAAGCTAAAATCAGGACCAGATATTGATCTTCCATTACCACCAACTTTATCTAGCTCTCCTATGGAAAACTGCAATGAGCAGCAAGAACAGCTATTGATAAGCAATGACAAGGAAAATAGTAATGACGGCATAAAGGATTTGGAGAAACTTACCTGAAGCAAGCCATTGGTTATAAAAGCAGTGTTGAAGCAAGTATAAAAGAGACGGCTTCCAATCATTTTCTGGTAGAATGTGATGCGTATGTCTCCACTCACCTATCCAAAATCAATCATCTTATCAAACATTACTTGTCTGGAAGATTATGCTTTTGTGAACTTACTCTCACGGGTTTGTCAAAGTAGAAATCAAGACATGTTTTCTCGTCGATGATGGAACTCTCTGTATCCATTTGAACAACAAGACGCGGCTCCTCTCCATCTGTTAACAACTCATCTTCCTCTGAATCACGGTTTATATGGGATATATAATACTGTGGACTCGAGCTTCTACAGTAGCCTTTCTTGAATTGTCTACAACAACCTCTTGCAAGTTCAACAGATGGTCTATACATCTCATTTGAAACCTAACATCAGAAACACAGTCTGCATTGCTTCAAAGTGTATATGTAATATAACAAGCAAAAACAGAGTCTGTGATGCATCAAAATGTATATATTAAGCAGAGACAGAGTTTACAAGGCATCATAACTATATATATCAAGCAGAAACAAAGTTTTCTTCGCATTAACATGCATATATATATATATATATATCAAGCGGAAACAGAGTCTACAATGCATTTATCAAGCAGAAACAAAGCCTCTAAATATATTGCATCAATTTTTATATCAATAAGAAGCATATTATATGCTTCAGGGTGTACATATCAAGCAGAACAGAGTCTATAATGCATCAGAATTTCTATATGAAGCAGAAACAGAGTCTACACATCATCGAAAAATGTATATACCAAGCAGAAACAGAGTCTACAACATATTAGAGTCTATAAATCAAGCAGAAACAGAGTAAGTGAAGCATCAAAGTGTATATATCAAGCAGAAACAGAGTGTACAATAGATCAGTGTGTATGTATTAGGCAGAAAAAGAGTTTATGACGCATAAAAATGTATATGTTAAGCAGAAAGAGAGTCTGTGACGCCTCAAAATGTAATATAAATTAAGCAGAAACCGAGTCGTCAATGGATCGATATTGTAGTTATTATTACCTCCTGAAGTTCTGAGACCACAAAGAAGACAGAATCAATGTTGGCTGTGTCGTAAAGTCTAATTCTTAGCAACTCTCTGCTATGTTCTTGAGGTAATTTAACCTCTGGAGGTCCTTTTCCAATTCCTTCACCAAGTAAATGTGACCAGTATTTCACGTAACGACGCTGGCTAGGTATTGAGACCTGTCAATATCATGGAAAGTAATCACAGAGATTTAATGATTGGTTTATTTTCAATGTTATAATATTCGTAGAGGACTTACTCCATTATTGTTAGTGGTTCTTCTGCTTGCATACATCTCAAGAGCTTCTTCAGCTGACATCCCACCATAGACAAGGTACGCTGATACCATTAGCCCTGTCCTACCTTTCCCTGCCTACACAAAACATGTACATTAGAGAATCTAATGGTTCAACAATATGGAGTAAACCGGGTTTTTTCTGGATTGAATAAATAATTACCATGCAATGGACAACAGCGATGTTATTGGGATTTAATGAGAGCCAAGAATGGACACTTTGGCAGAAAAGTTGGATCATTTTAAGAGAAGGGACATGGTTGTCATCAAATGGAAATCTCTCCACGCGTCCATAGAAGTTCTCTGGATCATAAGATTCCTCAATGCATAGATTATAGACCTTGTAATGATCAGGGTGTCGCATATCGAGCACGGACTTGACTTGCCAAAGAGGGTTTCTATAAACTGCTCTCATTCTTTCAGCGGGAAAAGACATAGCCAACAGTTTGTCGGATATGTAAGACATGTCGAGATCGTATCCACCGGTGATTAACCGCCTTCGTTTCTTGGACACCAAGTTACGTAGGTAAGAAGTTGTGGTTAGGTATGTCAGAATGTGAACCCTCGTTAGTTGCAGAGTTGATTTCTCTTTTCCAGGCCCTCCTGAGAGCTTTAGACCCATTCTGGAGGTAAATAAAAGTTAGGTTAGGTCGCGTGTATAGCAAGGAAGAGAGATTAAAAGGGTTTCTTTTTTTTTTGTACATGAAGAATTGATCATGAAGTTCAGAAACTGATTTTCGGGTTCATAAACTGATTTTCGGGTTCCCAAATGGAAGGGAGATGGGAACCCGATAAAGAACAAGAAAAGGGACGTGAGGCGAAACAAAACGGAAAACGTTTTAACTTCTTTTTTTTATTGGAGACAATGGGTTTTGTTTTACCGGAAAATGGAGACAAGCAATGAACAACGACGCAACTCCATTACTGGATATCCTGAAATTTAGCAAAACTTTTCCTTTTATAGTTAGGGGCTCTGAAACTCTCTCTCTCTCTCTCTTCTTCTTTCTCTCTCTTCTTCTTTCTCTCTACCTATGGCCGTTAGTTTTGGCGAGAACTCTAAGAGGGTGCTTAAGAACAATGATCTTGTTTTCTTTTTAGCCAACAATTCGGAAATCCAAACTGGTGGTAAATAACCAAAACAACACATAGCAGAAAAAGAACTTCGAACATCTCATACAAATTTGCCCGTCCTTTGTGCAAGTTTGTACTTCGAACACGGAACACCTCGTGAAACTTGGATGGAAATCATCTTTTTTATCTCTTCTTTCTTTTGTGAGAGAAGATTTCACATTGGAAATATGTAAAAGAATTAACTATACTTATCGTCAATCTATCTTATTATTATAAAGGAAGTACCCAATAAAAAAATACCTCTAAATTTTCACATTTATTTACAATGGCATGTCATTTAGAATTTAATTAAGTTTTTTATTTTAATGTTTGTCTTTTTCACTTAAATTAATGTGTTTTAAGCTTTTTATTTTAATGATTGCTTTTCGAGTTTATTTATTGTGTTTTAATGTTTGTAATTATGTGTATATTATATGATCTTAAAGTATGAATAGCATCAATATAAATACTTTAAATAAAATTAGAGAAACAATCTAGACATATAAAATTAAATATGTATAAGTTTGATTATCTTCGGATATCTATTCGGGTTTGGGTATTATCAGTTTGGTTCAGATATCCAATCTCTCCTAATTCAATACCCGTTCGGGTATTTTGTTACTTTGGTTCAGATTTTGGTTCGGGTTTTTCAAGTCGGGTTCAGATACAGATTCATAAAATATATATTTTAATATACATACAAATTACTTTTAAGATCATAAAACATTTTAATTACTTTATTTAATAAAATTAACGCAAACTTAATACCCGCGCTGGCGCGCGGGGCTAGATCTAGTTAGTTTTAAGTTAGAAGCCTAAAAACTTAACATGGTTTCAGAGGTGACTAGAGTGGACCGGTAATTATACCACTAAATCGGATATGCGATCACAAAACTCCACAATCATATGGACACCATCAATTTCAAGTGGAAGCAACTAGTGTGGAATGTACATTGTCCTCCAAAACTCCTACACTTTCTGGAAAATCAATAGTAATGTCATTGTTGTTGGGGAAACGCTCTTGAGTAAAGGAATGCAAGTGGATGGTTGTTGTAAGAGATGTGGTGCACTAGAATGCACTACCCATCATGTTCTCGCGCTCTTTTTCCAGGGAAGTTTTGAACTTGGCTCTAGTGATTAACCCACCTTCTGAAAGTCCCTACACCTCGATTGCTGATATTTTGAAGCTTGACCTAGAATGTTAAATCTCCTGCCCACTGGACTCTCCAACCCTTTATATCCTTGGATTATGTGAACACTATGGACATGCAAGAACCAACTACTCTTTGGAAACAAGTCTTTCTAGGAAACTGAGGTTTTACTGAAGGCCTTGGAAGATTCTCTTGAATGGCAACAAGCTCAAAAACAGACTACTCTAACCTCGGCTTCGGATAAAGAATGTGTAAAGTTCAAGTCAAGCCCACATAATCAAAGGTATGGAAATGTGCATTGCTGTATTTTCTCAAATGCATAGCTCCTCGTTTGCAGGAGGAATTGTTTGGCTTGGAATCGATGCGATAGGTACCCCCTGCTTTAGGGCTCTACCTCCCGGCCTTTTGTCGCTTCAGAGCTAGTAGAAGAGGCGCTGGCTCTAAAAACATCAATCTCAGAAGCTATCACTCAAGACACTAGAGATTCGGTATGTCACTCAGACTCCAAAGGTCTCATCGCCCTTCTAAATGGAGGGTCGCCCATGTCTTCACTCCAAGGGATTATCCACACATATGAATGTGGAGCAAAAAAATTAATTCTATTTCCTTTAAGTATGTACATCGTCAGCGTAATGAGGCTACATACAATTTGGCTAAGAATGCCCTATTTTTGTTTTCTAATTCTCCCTTGATGAAAATGGAAACTCTATTTTTGAAATGGAAAGTAAAGTCTAATACAAAAAAAAAAAGAATGCTATTTTTTAGATAAAAAAGTTCATTTTAATAAATGTTTGTTATCTTTGACCAAAAATAAAATAAAATGTTTGTTATCTTTTCTTTACTCAATAAGTCGCTTGTATCCATGAAGAAAGTTATGTGTATGGATATTGGGCACTTGCAAATATTCTTTATGTTTCTAAAAGAGTGTTACTTTAACATTTTTCGTGTTATATAAAAATATCATTTTAGAATTTCAATGCTACTTTAATTTTAATATTAGTTACAAACACATTGATTTTATAAATAATTTATTTATTTCAAATAGTATTGATTGAATATGTGTAATTAATAAAAGGTATTAATGCATTTAAATTATTTTCTTAATATGTGTGAAAATATCAAAATTACACTTTTTACAAAATGGAGATATTATATTTATAAGTTCTGTTTTATATGAAGTTTACTTAAACTTTGACAAAATTTTATCCAAAATATAGTTGCGCAGCCATTAATTTTTTAACATGCCTCTTTAATTTGATAAATTTATAATTTCTTATAATTTTATTATCTATTGAAATGTGTCTCCATAATATGGTCTACATTCGCTCATACTTATATGTTACAGTTATTTAAGATTTTTGAATCATAAGATACAGCCGTGTGGAACTGTTATGCAGTATCCGCAATAGAATTTGCAAACTTATTATTTACAGTATAGTCTTTAAACACTCACGGTTTAAGAAGAGATGTATAAGATATTTGCTGGAATTTTTTGTTTGCTCAAAAGTGTACATGTTGAATGATGAGATCGTATATTTACAAACAACTAAGAAAATAGGAAACATTAATAGACTCAAGTTATTAGGTATATCTTAGTTTATGTCATACTTTGAAAACTGTTGAGCAATCATCTATATATAGACTTTAGAAAACATCATGATCAATGATTAAACCAAATGAGATTCTTACGCATAAACATATGCAATATATATCAGTGTATGTATCTCATTTCATGGATCATGCATTTTTACATTGCTTCAGTGATATGTCCACTTAAATGAAATGATGAAAGTGGCACGATTTAAACCGTTTGCCCCACCACAAAAGAAAGCGAAGAGTGAAAAAGCTTATTTCCTGCTTCTTTCTAATTCATCTACTTCACATGCATTTTATATATGCATGTATATTGTCTTTGTTAAAACGATATGTGTAATAACTTTTTCATTAAATTTTGTTCGTTTCTCCGAATAATTTCTTACTATTGTAGCTTTTGAAAGAAGAAAAAATAATTAAAATCTATTAGGGATAAAGTATTTCCATAAGGAAACATTAACTAATATATATAAAATATATACTCAATTCATTTATCACCAATTGATTTTAATTTAAAAATTTAGAAAATTTGATATGGTATCAAAACTCTAACATATCCTGCCAACTGAACTGAAATCAATCCAGTCCATCGAAAAAGTCCCGGTCGATCTTAACCAACATGGCCCAAATAATTCGACGATTTAACCGAACTGAATCCTAGACTGAGATATTATCAAGATTAATGGTTATAATAATTATTATCTTGAGGGAGGGTGTGAAAATATAAGCTCCCATATCGAGAGTTTAACTAAGACATAAATAGTATATTAAGTATTATGATCAATCCATTTATCACCAATTGGTTTTAAGTATGAAACCCATGATAAGCCTGAATTAACATGGTATCAAAGCACATATCCTAAATATCGTAAACCTCAACTAATATAACTCTCTTGACCGGATATAATTATTGTACTAAACTTTCTTGATTGAGTATAAATATCTTAAGTTTTACGATTTCTGGCCAATATCAACCATTAACTTGAAGGGAATATTAGGGATAAAGAATCTTACATCGGAAATTAAAAAATATTAATTAATATATAAAAGAATAAGATCAATCCATTTATCATCAATGGTTTTAAGTTCAACGCCCAAAATTTTGACAAAAAAACTTAAATATTTGAGAGTTGTGAATTTTTGTTTCTTTCCACAAGTAATAATGGATTGAAAACAAGATAAATTGTAGAGTGATTTACATTTTCCAAACAATTTTTTTCCAAGAAAATTGAAAAAATGATAATGTCACAAAGAATTTAGACAAACTAAATTTGTAGTTTTTTTATTCTTATATATTTTGCTTTTTATATATCTATTCTGGACAAAACTTTGGAAAATCTAAAATTAATAGTCAATATAAATATTTAAAGCATACATATATATATATATATACTTCAAATGATCAATTCAATTTTATTTTAAAATGATATTTTATAATAAGTATTATAATTTAAATAAATACATCAAATATCCAATTACCTATAAATAAATAATTCATAATTTTTTTTTCAAATAACAAGTCTAGTCTATCTATAAGTTAATACTTATTATTTATAAACTATATTTGCTTTCATGTTTGATTTAATACTTTGTTGTTATTTTATAAATTTGATGTATGTTTGATTATTCTATTTAATTTAAGTGTTTTCTTATATTTTGTTTTTTAATTTGTCTTTTAGTTTAGATATATCTGAACCAAACCAATATAACCCAAATCCGAACGATATATGGTTGTTTTATGAGTGTTAGGATGTATTACAAATTAGAACTAAACCTGAAATGTTATTATCTGACCCGACACATACTTATAAAATATTAGTATGAGATCTAGGAGGGTGAACTCATAAACATAAAATAACTGAACGGGTACCCGAATGTCCATGCCAACTAAATTCTATGGCAAAAAATTAAAGCTATAACCAATCTCCTAATGAAATGATTTGTATATGTATTGTCATCATACTTATTCTCAACAAGAAAATGATATGACTTTTAAATTTTTTGATATGACATCAATCTAATTATGACATGTACAGTTTCATTTTATAAAAAATTATATCTTTTGGTAAGGTTTTTTAAATAGGGTATAAAAATAAATTTATATCATCAATAAAGTAAGCTTTCTATATAAATATTTAATTACAAGACTTTGAATTATATACTAATAACTAATAAATCATACACTACCGTTAAAATTATATATATATATATATATATTAGATTAATTAAAAACAAATATAGTTACATTTATTTCTACATCAACTTCTATATCATATTTTGTTTATCAAAATTAATTGTAAGTGTACATTAACAAATACAAAACTAATAAAATACTAATCAAATAAATTTTTGTTTATAGTTATATGACTATGTTTTATTTAAACTTTTCGATTCATTAGGTTAATTAACATATTTTTTTTACCAATTTAAAGTATTTTAACTAAAACTGACAAAATCCAAAACTTACAGAATTTTTATATTTAAATAAAAACATGTTTAAAACTAAAGAATAAGAGACATATTAAAAATAAATAATTATTAAATACAATATTATATAAATAGAGATTATCATACAATCTCCTCTATAAAGATTTATATTTTTTGGCAATTTTTTTAATATCGAAATAAATAATAAATCTTTTTTACACCTAAATAATAAATTTTATATCATCATTAAAGTAAACTTGCTATATAAATATTTAGTTTTTACAAGACTTATGAGTTATATTAATAACTAATAACTTATACATCACTATTAAAATAATATATATATATATATATATATATATATATATATATATTTATATATATTAGGCATGGGATTTAATATCTTAGATATGTATCCAATCCGAGATTTGTTACAATCTAATATGAAAAATAGATATTTTGGGATCCGGATCCGGATAGTGATTTTATGGATCCGGATAGTGATTTTACAAATCTGGATAGTGAAACTTTAGGTCCGATATCCGGATCTGGATATGGACCTATTATATATTTTTAAAATATTTAAAATATATTTATATTTATATATGTATACTATATATATTTTTTTATATAAAATAACTAAAATTATAGTTTTATTAAAATTATTATTTTTCATTTTTGTTTATAAAATAATTTTAAATAGGCTAAATAAATGGTTAATTATTTAGTTTTAATTTAATTTAATTTTTATTTTAAAAAATTTGGATCCGGATATTCGTATGTATCTGGATTTTAGTCTGGATATCTGAAAGTCTCGAATCCGAATTTGGATAGCAATTTAATGGATTCGATGGATCCGAATCCGGAGCCATATATCCTAAAATACTCTGGATATATGATCTGTCTCACCTCGATTATAAATATATATATATATATATATATATCACATTAATTAAAAACTAATTATAGTTACATCTATATTTTACATCAACTTATATATTATATTTTTATTAAAATTAATTTTAAGGGTATATTAACAAATACAAAAATAAACAATACTAATCAAATTAAATTTTGTTTATAGTTAAATGATTAAATTTTATTTCAAATTTATATGTTCATTAGGTTAATTAACATATTGTTTTTACCAATTTAAAGTAGTTTAAATAAAACTAACAAAATCCAAAACTTATTGAATATATATATATTTAAAATAAATAATAATTAATACAATATAATATAAGTAAAATTATTTTATAAAATTTAATCTTAACTCTAAATAAAAACAAAATGAAACATTTAAACCAATTAAAAGAAACAAGATTATAAAAATACATTTGTGGGGTTTTTGAAATATACTGAAGTAATAATTTCAAAATATAAGCTAAACTTTTATAATATTATATATATTTTTTCTTTTGGTGCGGAAAACTTTTATAATTCCAAAAAAAAAAATATTTTCATTTTGATTCTATTTATTTCTTCTTAGATGACAATTCTCTATAATATTTTTTAGAGTTTTGGAATAGTATAATTATCGAACATTTAAAAAAACTGTATTTATCTTGGTTCAACTCCGGTTTGGATCTTGGTTACGTATAACCCCAAAGGCCCAAACATCTCGTCCCGGTTGGGTCATAATTAAGCAAAAACAGAGGAAAACCAAACCATGTGATGAAAAGTAAAGTTGTGTACTTTATAATAACCCCACAAGGCCACACAACTTTCTCTCTCTAAAATCTAGGAATAGAGGAGAAGAGACACATTATTAAATTGCCCTTCTAAATTCTGCGACAAACGCGGAAAGCAAGGAGACGAAGAAAAGCCCTCACCACCACCTTCGTTTAAAAAGTTTTTAGTTGGCTGCACGATCTCGACGAACACGGAACACCGACCCAGAAGAAAAGGACTCGTAAATTCTGCACCTTTTTTCCTTCTCCCTTGTTTAAAATCATTGTCTTTGAAAAAAGTCGTTTGCTTTTCTTTTGAACAGTTCTTCTGAAAACAATAGGTGAATTATTATTTCTCTGCTTTTTCTTCAAAAAAAAAAATTATTTATTTTTCTTCTAATTTTCAAAATGATTTTCCCTCATTGAATTTTCTGATCGTGGGAGCCATTTAATCGGTAAATGGAGAAATGGGTATCCTTCGAATCCGATATTTTCTAGTATTTTCCGTTTTTCAATAGAAACGTAAGAACTGGATCTTATGCTTTATTTGTGGGTCTTTGGTTTGATTATTCTCAGAAAAAGAAATGAATGCTTCAAGATGAAAACTTCTCTTTAAATGCGATCCATTTGAGTTTCCTTTATTTAATTATTTAGAGAATCGCATTGTCTCTGTCTCTCATGACATTGTTTGCTTAGTTTTCTAATCATTTCTCCATTTTTTACTTTATAACGTACTCTTCTTCCTGCTTCTGTCTATCAGATTTGATCTCTTGATAAGCCAAGATCCCTTTACTAGATTTTGAAATAGGTATGTTAGTGCAAAAGCGTTTGTTTCAGCTACAGAAAAAAAGTTTTAGTTTTTGGCTTCTTGTGGTGGATAATGTTGTTGCTGGCTCCTCATCTTATGACATAGTTGATTTTTAGTTTTGAGTTTTGGTTTCTGTTAGTGGTTGCTCTTGTGTTTAATCTCTGATTTGTGTCTTGTTTGTAATCAATGCAAAATTATATTGATTTAGTTTACAAGTTTAGTGACAAAAAGAAACCCTTTTTCTTGTTTGTATATAAATGACTTTTAGTAATTGATTTTGGT
Source organism: Sinapis alba (assembly GCA_012274485.2). Taxonomy (NCBI): domain Eukaryota; kingdom Viridiplantae; phylum Streptophyta; class Magnoliopsida; order Brassicales; family Brassicaceae; genus Sinapis; species Sinapis alba. The sequence goes on along the minus strand of MU105647.1, from coordinate 27,133 downwards.
GTCTTGTGTTTGAAAATGTGAACAGGTTGTGTTTTGTAATTGATGGATAAAGACACTGTGAGTAGCTTTGGAACGCCTGAAATGATGGCAAGGAGAGACTCTACGGGGAAGGCAATAATAGCATCAAAGCCTAAAGAGAAAGAGATCCCTCGTTACCTCAGAGCATCCACTGGTTCTTGCCATGATATCTGCAAGTACGGCAAGAAGCAGGTAACCGTGGAGAAACCATGGCGTTCCACTAATAGAAAGATCTTCAAGAAAGTGAATGATGATGCTTTGGTCGAAACTTTGAAGCCTGGTTCTTCAAAAACTAAGAAGGTTGCGAAAAAGAAGGAGACTCCTGATGATTCTTCTTCTGAGATGATGATCAAGAGAGAGGTTGTGAAGCATCAAGTGAGTGGTGTCTCTAGTGGGACGAAGAAGCCAGAAGTGTTGATAATACCATCTGGTGTTGAAACTCCTGTGAAGCAGATAAAGAAGAAAGTGACATCAAGTTCCAAACTTAAACTTTCACCAGATTTGGGATCTCGTAGTGTTGATGCTGCGAAGCCGAAGGTCTTGAAGAAATCTTATTCAGCACTAGCAACGTCCAAACCTAAAGTAAACAGTGAGAAGGTTGCTTCTTCATCGGTTCTGAAACCGAAAATTGGATCAAAAAGTGAAGATACAAAGATGAAGAAGGCTGCAGTTCCCTCCAGAGTTGCTTTAAAGAAGGTTCCAGTGACTCCAAGAGCTTCACTTTCTCCAAGAGTATCAATGAGATTAACCGGAACTTCAAGTTTGAGGAAGAGTCAGAGCTTAAAGGCTGCTTCCTCTTCATCCTCAAATCAGAAACTAAGACGTGTGAAGCGCACTGATGAGTCTAACAAGCAAATAGATGGTTATCCAGTGGAGGAGAAAACATTGCACGTTGTGGAAATGGAAACGAAGAGCAAAGTTGTCTCTGAACATGATCAGAATCAGCAGTGTGTTGCTGAACCTTTTCCTCCGCTTCTACAGACTGAATCAACTGAGGAAGATGATGAGTGTCCTGTTTCAGAAACAGAGGAGTATGATTACCCTTCAGGAAGCAACGAAGCTGAGAGCGTAGAAGAAGAGATTGGAACCTCAAATGGAGAGAGGAAACCAAGAGTGAGAAAGGAAGGAGAGTCTGCAGAGGAAGCTGCTCGGAAACTACATTTCAGGAGAGGAAAAGTTGTGGATGCGGATGATGTGGGTGAGAGTGCAAGGAAGCTCAAGTTTAGAAGAGGAAGAGATCTTGGGGAAGACAAAGCGCAAGATGCACAAGTCAGAAGAAGCTTTAAGAAGAGGGAAGATGTCAAAGAAGATGAAGAAGAAGATGAAGATGGTGAAAAAGTTGTGTTGAGGCATCAAGACGTTCAGGAGAAAGATGCACAGGGACTGCTAAACAATGTCATTGAAGAAACAGCGAGTAAACTTGTTGAAGCTAGAAAAAGCAAAGTGAAAGCTTTGGTCGGTGCTTTTGAAACTGTCATCTCTCTTCAAGAGTCTAAACCTCCTGCCAACTCTGGTATGTGCCTTGAGCATGAGCAAAGCTAACATTTGAATCTTATAGGAGTAGTTGAATTGGTTTTGGTTTTGTGTATGCAGAAACTGGTAATTCGAGCCCGGTTTGATATGGTTTCGGTTTGCTGGAACTTCAAGAAAGATTGATGAGGCATTCATACTAAGGTTATGATGTCTCAGCCAAATATTGATATGGTGCTTTGTGAATAATACTGATGGACTGTGTTCTGTGTTTAGTTTTTGGTTCTTATGAGTCGGTTTGTTGGTTTTATTTGTATGTGTTCGGTTTGTACAGACAAAAGACTAGTTTTCTTTGTATTTTCATTTTTTTTTTAATTTCTTGTTGGCCCTTGTTTTCTTCTGCAGTTTTTTTTTCTTTCTGAACAAACCGGATAGTAAACCGGATCCACAAACGGACAAAAGATATTCCTTCTAATATGTTAAACATGTGATTGATCACAATGCACTAATTGTTTGTTGCTTAAAAGTTACATCAATGCATTAATTGGATTTGCTTACTAGGAGGAGATGAAATCAAAGCCAATGGAGAAAGATTACATGTCCATATCCACATAAATCTTTTAACAAAAAGAATGAATATCAATGGCCTTATGACTTGATTATATCGTGCTAATTGTGTAAAATCAAAATATTGGTTAGATTTACACACAGAAGTATAAAATTTACAATGGTTCGACAATACCATTAAGACTTATGAACAGCCTCGGGTCTTTGTTTTATTATTATTATTCACATTGGTTCAATCTCTCAACCATGTTTTTCAAGAGAAAAAATAAATCATTTCCTATAATACTTGCTCTTATACATCTGAAACAATTGATGTTCATATTAGAAGAACTTAGTAGGACACTATTTAACACGATTAGATTGTAATCCAACTCCATTCAGCTATAATGGAGACAAAGGAGTAGATGGAGCTGATTTAACTTTCACATTAATTGAAAATTGTAAAATGCGTGGTTGCCGTTAACCTTAACGGAGTCACCAACTCTTTGTATCCAATCAAACGGATTAGCCACACCGTACACCTTACCGTGCTTTAACATAACCCTTACAATCGCAGACAAACGTACATTTCCCACTTACATAGAAAACAATCAGAAAAATAAATAAATCAAATTAGGAAAGAAGCAGATTTGCTTGCTTGCTTCTTCTCGATAGCCTCTCTGCATGCATCACCTCATCTCCTTCATTCTTATAGCAAAGTTTAAATCTTTTCTCTCTGGGTCTTGCTGGAAGTATCTAAATCAATTGAAATGCTAACCCTTTTCTCCTTTTCTTTTATGTTTCATGGTCGCTCGAGCAAAACCCTAAACTAGTATACCCTCGATTCTACTCAAAGCTCCCACCTTTACAGTTTACTGAAGCTCTTGTGTGACAGATTGGTGTTAGCTAAGGTGAGATGTCCCTTATATTTGAAGTAAGGAGTGTTATAGATCTTGGCCATTTTGATTTTTTGGTTTTGTGGGTATCTTTAAAGTTTGAACAAGAAAACGAATTTGGTTTCTCAAGACTGTTTATATATATAAAGAATGCACCTTTGATATGGGTATTGTGTATATATACTCATATGCATCTCTAATCTCTGTCTCATGATTTGGTCACTTTACCAATTAGTTAAAGTTTCTTGCTTTTGCTTAAATGCATTTGTTCAGTGAGGTTAAGGCTTACTATTTGCTTCTGTGCTAGGCTTAGAGAGGATGCTAATAGCTAAGCAATACCGTTGTGTTCACTCGGCGACTTGTCATTGCACGAAAGGACATCTTAGTGAAGAAGTATTGTTCCTTATGGTTCAGCATCTTAACTGGAACCCTAATGTAATCGCCACTCTGTCTTGTGTCTGTAAATGGTTTGATGATATTGCTAAGAGACTACTGTGGAAAGAGTTCTGTAGAGCCAGAGCGCCAAAGATGATGTGTGATCTTCAGTCTAGTGGTAGCCACAGTGTTGATGGTAGTTGGAGAGCACTTGGGAAGCTTTTGATTTACTGCTCAGGTTCCAGTAAAGGTGGACTCTTTAACGATGTTCAAGTCCCTGGTCACTTTGTTCACAGGACCCGTTTCTCTAGAACTTCAGGTAGGAGTTTCCTTCCTCTGCAGTGTCGAAACGATGACATTCTGTATGTTTCTGATCCTTGTGAGCATTTGGATCAAGGAGGAGAAGTTGGTGATTTGGGATTCTTCCGTGGGATTTTCAAATCGTTTTCAATGTCAAAGGTGAGGAAGTTGCTTATTAGGAAAGGGACATCGTTTCATCCAACAGAGGTTTGTCCTTATTGCAAAGCCAAGCTGTGGAGTATGCTTCAGGCGAGGATGATACCACAGAGTGCTAGCTGTAGATTGGGGGCTTATGAAGACAGCATTGAGTATTATGTTTGCCTCAATGGACATATGCTTGGAGTTTGTACTCTCTTACCTTTGTCTGATTCTGAAGGAGCATCCGAGTTTCCGTGATTATGTATCTTCTGCTGGTGAAATGTTGTTGCTAGACTTGGGATCATCACTTTGCATAGAGTTGGTGTGAAGTTGTGGCAACTTTCAGATTCAAAGATTCTCAGTCTTTATCATTGTTGTGCAAACTATTTATTGTCACAGTGCATGTATGTGTATGAACAACATTTACTTCTGCTAAATTTATCATTACTTTTGACCCAAATAAATTTAGGAACTCTTGTTTAGATGTCTTCTCCACGTTTTTTACTCAACTTATAGCATTTAGCTGACAAAAAAATACAAAAACCTATAACTTATTTTTTTCTTTTATGAAACTTCTGTTCATAATCATTGTCTAGCTCATCTTCAATTAGCCTGAGTAACTTCTAAACTCGATTGTGCTATGACCAGGTTTCTTTCTCAATCCAACATCCTCCATCATTTTCCTCACCTTCTCCATATCTTTCCATCGTCCCAAAGCCGCATAGATATTCGCCAACAACACGTAGTTTCCTGTGTTCTCTGGTTCTAGCTCGAACAGCTTGTTTGCTGCGATTTCTCCAAGCTGGACATTCTCATGTGTGACACATGCAGCGAGCAATGCACCCCAAACAGTTGACGTTGGTTCAAATGGAATTGTTGTAATGAGATTGTAAGCTTCTTCTAACCGACCTGCTCGACCAAGAAGATCAACCATGCAAGTGTAATGGTTTGATCGAGCTATCTTCTTATGATGCTCAAGCATAAACCTGAATAATGTTAAGCCTTGTTCAACCAAACCGGAATGGCTGCAAGCGTTTAAGGCAGAAGTAAATGTGATTTCATTTGGCGTCACACCAGACCGAACCATTTCCATGAAAACTTGCAAGGCGTTATGGCCATCTCCATGCATCCCGTAACCAGAGATTAATGCACCCCATAGAACTATATCTTTGCTTCTATGTTTCTCCTGGATCCCATCAAATATCTTGTGGGCAGATTCTAAAGTTCCACACTTTGAGTAAATATGAACAAGCCCTGTAGCTGCATCAAGGCTTGACATAAACCCGGTTTTGGTTAGGTAGCAATGAATGTCCATTGCATGGCGCAGATCTGCCAAAGCTGCATACGCTGGAAGGAGACTGTTTAGTGTAGCAATGTTCGGTTCAACATCTTCCCGTCGCATCCCTTTAAAGAGATCCAACGCGTTACTCATAAGTTCATTATGTACACAACTGGCAATAATGGCACTCCAGGGACCTGTCTGGTTTTTTGAAGCCCCAGAGAAGACTTTGAAGCAAAGATCTACTTGATTGCATTTAGCATACATGCTGATCAGAGAAGTTTCTATGATGACACTGGAGAAAACTCTTTGCCTTATTGCCCAACCATGTAAACATTTACCATCATTCAGCTCTAAAGCATCACCACAAGCTGAAACAAGAGAGGCTATAGTCACATCATTAGGTCTTACGCCTTCAAACTGCATCAACCTACACAACTCCAAAGCGTTTTTCACATCCCCATCTTCTGTATATCCGTTGATCATACAAGTCCATGTGATCACATCCCTGCGCTCCATCCTATCAAACACAAACCTCGCCTCGTCCATGCGACCACATTTCAAATACATGTTAACCAACGCATTCTTTACCTCTATCTTATCACCTAATCGCTTCTCTTCCACCAGTTTATGAACATTCCTCCCCATTTCAAGATCCTTCAAGTGACCACAAACAGGCAACATGGAAACAACCGTAGCGTGGTCAGGATCAACACCCTCATCTACCATCCGATCAAATGTCATCAAAGCATCACTCATATAACCATTCCTATAATACCCACTAATCATTGTATTCCAAGAAATCACATCTCTGTTCATCATCACATCAAACACTCTCTTCGCCATCTCAACTCTCCCAAAGCTCATGTACATGGCAAGCAACGCGTTCTGCACATACTTATCAGTACCAAACCAGCTTCTCAAGACCCTCCCGTGAACAACCAACCCTAAAGGCACAGACTTTAACTCTCCAGCAGCCTTGGCAACAAAAGGGTACGTATAACCATCGGGACAACACTTAGTTCCCTCGCTGACCATCTTAGCGAACGTGTTGACAGCGTCTTGATACAGCCCGTCGCGCACGTACATTCTGATAACGATGTTGTAAGAAAGCAGAGAGCTTTGAGGCATTACGTCGAACAGCTTCCGTGCACTGGCGATGTGGCCGCATAGGGCGTATGTGACGGAGAGGGTCGACAGAATGTGGTCGGAGACTCGACCGTTGGTGATGACGTGGCAATGTAAAGCCTTGGTTCTGGAGAGTGATTGAGTGGCTGCATAGTGGTTCAAGAGAGATTGGTACTGTTTGACGCTTAGTGTGTGTTTGGCTCTGCGCAAAACTTCACTCATTTGAAAATACTGAGCGAAGTGATATCGTAACGACGTCGTTTAATGTCATTTAACTTCTTTCATCAAAGCCAAGAGATACGGTGCCGTTTAATACAATTTAACTTTGAACTTTTGAAGATTTATTCTTGATTATCATAAATAATGATCATCTGCTTTTTTACGGCGTCGTTTAATACAATTTTTCTTTGTTGACTTACGTTTCAAGCACTTGTACATATTACTTCTTGTTCATATGGTCGTATGTGATGCAAATTCTTAGCAAACGATACAGATTATAGTTTAGGATAAAGGGTCATCGAGCCAAAGCGATTGATAAAGTTACATAGTACTGATCTAACAACAACAATCACCACTCTTTTCCACACATTTGTAAGAGTTTTAACTAACAATAACATCCTGAGAATGCAAATCATCATCACTCTCACTGATCAAATTCATCGTTCTGTTTGTCGGCAAGTAGTTTATATATCAACCTGAGGGATTCTACCACCAGCTTGGACGATCTGCTGCTCAAGCTGCAACAGACAATACAAGAATCAATTCTAAACGAAAAAAAAACTATGTTTTTTCACAGTTTCTCATAATCATTTCTCACTTACACTGAACAAATCTTGAAGCTTTGCCTTCAGTGACTTGTACTCAATATCCACCTGCTGCAAACATCTCACACACCTGAAGCAGAGATTGTTCCCCAAATCAGCCTCAACAACAAAAACATGAGATCCGAAATGAGCTTACCCTTCAAAGTTCTGAGAGTCGCAACACTCCTTGAAGGTAACACAAAGACCTTTGACCCTCTTGGCACCAACACTACATAGAAAACAAGAACGACCTCTTCACTAAGACTAATTAAGTAGGAGATTAGAGACAAAAGGAGTGAGATTAAAGATCTGAGTAACATTTACCTTGAGCTACTACCTTTGAGTTGATGAACACTAGAACCTACCAGATTGAAATCTACGTTTCCTGTCTGATCCCTGAAGTATGTACATAAACAAAATATTAAACCAAAACATGTTTTTTTGATGATACTAGACGTGGAACAAAGGTCAAAAAGAAAAAGAAAAAACACTTACAGAGCTCTAGCCATGTTACCGATAAGCTTCTCACAGTCTTCAAAGAAGAGAGAAACAACCTCTGCCACAAAATCAGGGCTACATTCATCTTGCAGCTTTTTCAATTCAGTGAACTGATCATCCAGAAACCCCTTCACATACCAAAAAAACAACTGATCATCTCACAAACCCCATCTCATAAAACTGCAACCAAAGCCTTAAATTCCAAATTCAAGAAAGCTAAAATCTATAAAGGAGACACCTTTGGAAAAAGAGACAATAACCCATTTCACAGACACTTGAACCAAATTCTTAAATCTTCAATTTCCAAATCCAAGAACCCTAACTACTGTAGAGGAGGATCATCCCTAAAAAGGAGTTACCTTTAGACAAATAAACAAGAACCCATTTCACAGACAGTTAAACATACTCTTTAATGCTCAATTTCCAAATCAAGAACCCTAACAACTTTAGAGGATCATCTCTAACAAAAAGGATTCACCTTTGAATTCATTTTCATAGGCAGAAGCTAAGATTTACTAACTTTATCTGTAAGTATAAGCGAAGAGCAAACCTGGTGATAGAGAGAAATGGTATAATCACGAAATTGTCTCTGCAGCTGAGCAACGAGTGTGTCCATAATGGTTACTTGTGACGATGAAGCAAGCAGAGAGAAGAAGGAGATTTGGAGTTTGATACAGAAAAAGAGAATGAGCAGTTTTCTCTGAATTTTTGGACTTGAAAAACGCTAATCCCAATAAAAGAGATTCTTACAGATCATTATTCTATTGGACAAAAATAATAAAGAAATATTCAGTCCATAAAGAAGGAGTACAATAATTTAGTTGTCAAAGAGAAAAATAAAGACAACCTTGAGAAAGTGAGATAGATTGATTTTGGCCATGAAAAACGGAATCGCATTCATGATTTGATACATTCATTCTATGCGTTTTCTTTTTCCAAAACCCACAGACATCAAGAATCTCTCACGCTGGAAGATTCTCTATTGAAACACAAAGTGCTTATCTTCATCTAAAGCATCATTACTCTGTCGACAGCACTCCACAACATCGGTTTGATTCTCTTAACCGAAATCCAGAGAGTGATATGTGAAAATGGATGAACTCGTTTTTGATATAAACAAATATTTAAATTATTTTAGTTTTCTACTTTAATACCCAACTTAGTTTTCTATCCAATTATTGAATAGTTACTTTAGAAGGGGAAAATGAGAATTTAATTCTCTATGTAAGGTCTATGGTTTGTCTATTATTAATGTTGGTTAAGAGGCATTTTTGTTTTAATTGAACCGGCCCATAATCAATCAAAATATGGGGTCGAGATAACAAATAAATCTTCTCTAACTGTGATACACAGTTAGAATAAGTGGAATTTAGGTAAGTTTTAAGAGAAAACAACTACTCCCTCCGTTTCATATTACTTGTCGTTGTAGGGAAAAATTTTCGTTTCAAAATAAGTGTCGTTTTAGAGTTTCAATGCAAAATTCATTAATAAGATTCTCCAATTTATTTTTCTATTGGTTGAAATATGGTTAGGTATATAGGTAATTGTGTTTTTATTTTGGAAATATACATAATTATATGTTTTATTAATATGTGTGCATAAACCTAGAACGACAAGTAATATGAAACAGAAGGAGTATTAAAACTTTGAATTTTCAAATTAAAGTCAGAAAAACCTTCAACTAGTGTTTGAACCAAAAAAAAATCCTCAACTTTCAAGTATTGTTTTTTTAACTCTCATATTTTGTTGACTCGACCATTTAAGAAATTCGAATAGTCAACTGTTAAAATCGATTAAAAATAAATGTATATTAACTCTTTAAATGACATTATTTTAAAAATTGATTAAAATATTGATCAAATAATGTCTTTTTATTTATGTAAACACTTAAAACATCTCTTTCGTAAAACTATAGTCTCAAATCAACTTCATTTTCTTCACTATGGTTTCACGAAAGAGATGCTTTAAGTGTTTACAGAAGCAAAAGGATGTCGTTTGATCAATGTTTTAACCAATTTTTAAAATGACGTCGTTTAGAGAGTTAACAAATGTTTATTTTTATCGATTTTGTTAGTTTGACTAATCAAGTTTCTTAAATGGGCGAGATAACAAAATATGAGAGTTAAAATGACCAATATTTAAAAGTTAGAGATTTTTTTTGCTCAAACAATAGTTGAAGATTTTTTTTGCTTTAATTTGAAAGTTCAAGGTTTTAATGGTTGTTTTCTCATTTAGAATTATCCACATGTGTTGTTATTAGAGACTCGATACACTTATGATTATATATATGGAATATATATGCCTTGATACACAATTATGTATAAGGTAAATATGAAAATTTATATTTAATACTCAAAAACTTTGGAACCAAGGCATGAATTGACACAATTCTTTTGGTAGTTAAGAAAAACTATAATAACTAGCTTTTGTAGTAGTTAATGTTAATTATACCATCACATTAACCTAACACAAAATTCTATATAAACCATCTACATCACTAATACGATACCATCATCTTTCCAATTAGCAATTCAACCAAAAATCCTGTAACAAAAAAATTGTCTTTATCAATTCAGTTATCGAGTTGAAACCTTTCAAAATCATGTGGAAGATCAAGGTGAAAGTTATTCGATTGTGGAAACAGTATTTAGTCCATGGAGGTGAAACCATTTAGTTTTTAATATTATTTATTGTTTTTGATATGTAAGTGATAAACGACTTCTATTGGTGTTGTGAGAAAAATCCGCATGTGATGTTAATTAGGACATCGAGCTGCAAAGTGAGAATTCAACAATTTGTGTTTTTCACTTTGGGAAAATCAAAGTGTGGAAAGTTTATTTTTATAATTTTATTTTAAGTTTTATACCAAAGTCTAACATAAAAAATATGTTATGGTTAAATAACAGAAGAACGAAGTGGTGAGCAATGCTTACAACGTCAATGACATTGCTTTTAATCCTTCAATGATTGCAATTGGGAAGTTCATTGCTAGGTAATATTTATTTTATCATATTACATGTCTATAAAATTTTACAATAAAACAAGACAGTTGAGACGATTTTTTAAAAGATTACCGGATGAGTTTTAATTTGTTACATAAATATATTTTAGTTTGCCAAAAGATGACCTCCATTTAGACATTGTGGAGTCCAATTAAATCAGATTATAGTGAATGGTGTTTCAGAGAAAGATGATATCTTTCTACATACACCAAGAAAAACTATTGCTCAGGTTTCGGAAACAAAACAGGTTCGTTACATATGTACTAGTATATGAAACTATTTTTTTGCTCCTGTAAACTCACCATGTTTTAATTGAGTGTGAGATTAACTTATTTTTCGTTTGGTGAAAGATGGAGAAGTGTATTGTCATTTGTACATAATATGATTTCAATTATGTTATGAATCTATTGTTTAATTATTTGCAGCATTCCAGCAAAATGCCTATTATTGACTTACAACAAGTACACTAAGGGATGGGAAAAGATGTTTTTTAAAAAAAATCAGCTACCGTTTGAAAATTTGTTCTTTCAGTTTTTGTTATTCCTTATCGATATTAGTTGGATTTTTTAAATTAAACAATGTTATTTTCTATCTACCATGTCAGCTTTAACCTAAAGTTCTTGATGAATTTTTTTGTTATTTCTTATCATTATGTTTTGTTTTATGTTATTTTAATAATTATATTATCTCAGTATATGATTAGTTTATAAGCCAACAAAATTATAAAAACTTTCATCAAAATACCACAAGTTTTTACTAAAAGTTCGATGTTTACCTTATGTAAAAGTATACATGGTTTGTTCACTATTTATGTATTGTTGGGAGTCAAATGCTTACAAAATGAATAATCGTCTTTTAAAAATTTCATGAGATGCAAATGAATGATAACAAGTTAAATTCCATGAGATTATTTAGCAGGTTTGAAGTATTTGTATGCAATGAGTATTAAAATACAATGTATAGAGAGTGGAAATAAGACATGTTAAACTCATTAGGCTTGAATATACGGCTCAAACTTAGAATTTGTTGCCAGTCTCTTCAATCGTTCCCTTTTCATGTGAAACTGTCTCAAATACAAGTATTAACCATTACTTGAATTATAATCACATATAAGGATTATCAATTCATACAACATATATTCTCAATGAGGAAAACACTTAGCTTTCATTGACCATGGCGAGTCCTTATATTGTCTACTCCATTTTCATAACCGCTCTTAAGAACTTTGTCAGACCCATCGTTTTTATTTAATCAATCTTGATATAATGAAAACACAATATTTTCTCTGCAAAAATATTTACACAGAATACTAAAAAAATTATGGATGAAGGATAACCACTACAAGAAAACATAAGGTTTACGACTACTACATTCGATGTTAATTCGACGTAAAGGACCTTTTACGTCAAATTAACCTCGAAAACGTAATCGTCGTAAATCATTGGTCGTAAATCAAAATTCGACATAAAGTCGTCGTAACACTTACGACGACCAATAATTCGTCGTAAGAGCGAAACAAGAAAATTCGTCATAAAGGAGATGTACAATTACGAGGACCATATTCGACGTAATATATTAGTAATAATTCGTTGTAAAAGAAAAGTAAACATTCGAAGTAAATAAGTTGTTTATAGGAAGTAAAATTTACGTCTACTTAACATCGATTACATGTTATTTCGTCGTAATGTTTTACATTGAGTTTACGTCGATTGTTGCTTTACTTTCTTTTACGTCGTAATGTTTTACATTGAGTTTACGTCGATTGTTGCTTTACATTTCTTTTACGTCGTAATGTTTTACATTGAGTTTATGTCGATTGTTGCTTTACATTTCTTTTACATCGTATTGTGTTACATATCTTTTACGTCGTTTTTTGTTTTATTTATATTAATAAAATTAAACAATTATTATTTTTAATAAATTTTGAAATTGTAAAATAATAATTTTAAATTTTGAAATTGTAAAATAATAGTTTTAAATTCTGAAATAAAAACTACTTAAAACCAAAAAAAATCATAATAGTGTTTATACATAAAAGCCCAAAAGAAAATCAAATATTATACATAAAATAAATAAAAAAACTAAGGAAGTCCGTCCTGAAAATAGTCATGAGTGGGGTTAGTCGGGTCCCCGTCTGCAGTATCATCATGTCCCATAGGCTGGCTCGGAGGCTAATGAATGTTGTTGAGTTTCGCTCGTCTAACCCGCAACATCTCCTGCATCGCCGGGTTTCCGTCCGCCATCATATAGAAGACAGACTCGAGGGATTGCAAATACTCCTGGGTAGAAGTTAAAGAAGCTCGGGTCAAGTCCAAGGCATTCCGCAGTCGTACATTCTATGCATCCTGTCTTTGGGCATTGGACGATGTTGCCCGTGGAACATCGTTTAAGGATCCTATGCCCAAGACTCGTCCCTTTTTTAGGAACAACCTGGTGTTTTCCAAAAAATAGTTAATAAATTAAAAAATCTTGTAAATTAATTAAAGTAATAAATTTTAATAATGAGAAATTTATACCTCCTCGTAAATGTTGTCCAACTCGACGGTAGACAACTCAAGGGAACTCCATCGGGTGACTGATGTGTAAGCTGAGTCTGGCGTTCAGCAATCCGAGCAGTGACATCACTATGAATCTTTTCGGAGTGGGGATCCGCAAAAACACCACCTTTCGAGTGGGTTTCCCGAAAAAGACCAAGAAGCGATGGCAACACTCCGTTGTTCTTCTTGGCCTACAATAACAAAAAGATATAATTATAATAGATTAATTGTTATTAACATAATAAATATTATTAAAATTAAAATATAAATTAATTATTTACCATATTTAGACGAATACCAGCATGGGGCAGTTGCCCCGTAGTGTGGACCATAGGCAAGAACCCGTTCTCATCTCGGGTCAACTGAGAAGAGGAGCACTGTGCATCCCACACCTCCTTTGTGAGACCTAGAGGCCTAGCGTCATAGTCTCGCACCTCATAAATGACCTTCCAGTCAGAGACGGTGTTGCAGAGTCGCTTCGCCGCCTTCTGGTTGAACTTCTTCTTCACCTGCTCATTGATCTTGATGGACCAGTTCCACTATTGCTGAAAATTTAAAATTTAAAAATTAGTCAAATATAATTAATTATTAAAAAAACTAAAACTTTAATTTTTTTTAAAAAATTAAAAAAATAACTAACTGCAAAAGATTTGAACCATGTTGTTCTAATATGCTTCGGGGTCATCGTCCAATTTGCGTGGGGTTCGGTAAAGTAGCCTTTGATCGTATCGGAAATACTCCTTCTGATACGGTTGTCGCTGACAAACCTGAAAAATAAAAAAACATTAAAAATTATAATATACAAATTAAACAAAAATTAAAATAATTAGTTAATAAAATTAATCAAAACATTAAAAATTATAATATACAAAATTAAACCTTGACTTTTTGCTGTCTTTTGTTTTTCCTGGAACGTTCAGTATTGTCTTCATGATGTTGTCGAAAAAGTTATTCTCTATATGCATCACATCAAGGTTGTGCCGCAAAAGTTGGTCCTTCCAGTATGGCAGCTCCCAAAAAATACTTTTCTTATGCCAATTATGATGGACACCATACTGAGCATGCATATTCCCAGGAACATGACCATTACCTCCATGACGAGTTGTTGTTTGAGCACCATAGTAATCAGTCTCCTCCTCTATTTGGTGTCCACTTAAATATGGAGGAGGCATGTCACGCACGACTCTTTTGTGTCTGAACAATGTTTTGCTTCTTCGGTACAGATGGTTAAGAGGGAGAAACACACAATGACAATCAAACCAACTTGTCTTCCTACCATGCTTTAACTGAAACGCATCCGTCGTACCCATACAATATGGACAAGACAACCTTCCATGTGTCGTCCAACCAGACAACATCCCGTAAGCAGGGAAGTCACTTATGGTCCATAGAAGTATTGCTCGCATGTTAAAGTTGGTTTTCGTTGAACAATCGTACGTGTTCACCCCAACAGACCACAAGTCCTTCAACTCCTGTATCAATGGTTGAAGAAATACATCCAGAGACCGCTTCGGATGTTTGGGACCATGGATTAATATGCTCATGAATAAAAATTCATGTTCCATGCACAACTCCGGTGGCAGGTTGTACGGCATAAGAATCACAGGCCACAAAGAATATTGTCTCCCAGACATTCCAAATGGACTAAATTCATCTGTGCATAACCCAAGATAAACATTTCGACTATTACTAGCGAAATTTGGGTGTGCTTCATTGAAATGTTTCCACGCTCTTGCATCTGATGGATGAACAATCTCTCAATCCTTCTGTACATGTTCTGCATGCCACCTCATCGCTCCAGCGGTCTTCTCAAATTGATATAACCTTTTCAACATGTCCGTAATTGGTAGGTACCACATCCTTTGGTATGGTACCCTAGTCCTTCACGTCCTTGGGGTTTGAATCTTGTTTTTTTGCAGAAACAACACTCTTCTAGCTTCTCATCATCTCTCCAGTAGATCATGCAATTTTCTATGCAAACATCTATCATCTCTGACGGCAACCAAAAACTATAAACTAGTTTCTGTATCTCATAATAAGATTCATCAGACACGTTATCTTCTGGCAAATACTCTTTAAACAACTCAGCCCACGCATCCATGCAATTCTCAGGTAAATTATGATCAGTTTTAATATTCATCATCCTAGCTGCAAGAGACAATTTAGAGAGACCGTCTCTACAACCAGGGTAGATTGGTTGATTGGCAACATCTAACATTTCATAAAACCGTTTTGCATCCAAATTAGGTTCTTCAACATTAAAAGTTGGTTCAACAACTAGTGTTGTAGTTGTTTCTAGAAATGCATCAGCAACCATGTCGTTTGTTCTATCATAATCTACCCTTGGCTCCTCAAAATTTTCATTATGCATCTGAATTGATTCTTGGTTATTACCAGCAGCCGTAAAATTACTACTACTACTAGCTTCATTTGTATCATGACCCTCTCCATGTTGAAACCATATATATTAATTTGGTGTAAAACCCTGATTTACTAAATGATTCCATACTGTTTCACTACGTGCAAATTTTGTATTCTTGCACTTCCGACAAGGACAAAACATCTTACCGGTTTCTTGCGTGAGTGGTGTAGACCCGGCTTGGAACATAAATATCTCCACCCCGCTGAGAAATGCATCCATCACTCTCCCATCAGAATCTTTATGCGCTTACATCCAACTCCTTAACTCGTATATATTAGTTCCAGACATTTTTTAAGGTTTCATGTTTTTCTTCTTTCTTTTTTTTTGGGTGTGAATTTGGAAATGAGTAAGTCTCATATATTTATAGGAAATTTTTCGTTTTTGGTAGGTGAAAATTTAACAACTTCTTTACAACTATAACATTTACAACTACTTAACATGCCCTTTACAACCCCCATACAAGGAAAGTTGTTTGGTACAACCCACATAATACACGTTTTCACCAACCAAAACTCGTATAAGTTGTAAGTCAATGTAAAATATGTCGTTGTAAATTAGACGTTAAGTTACAAGTAATTTACAAGGAAGAGCGTATCCGACTGTAAGTAGACGTAATTGAACATAAATATTACGACGAATATAGTTGGTCGTATATTTACTATGACTTTACGTCGAAATTTATATTCGATGTAAATTAGTCGTACCGCCGACGTAAAATTTCGTAGTAACCCGTATGTTTTCTTGTAGTGAACATATAGAAGAAAACATAGAAAATTATGTTTTAAGTCTACCTTTTTCATTGTAGATATGTGGTTGCTGAAATTCTTTTCTCCTTGGAAGTTTGATTATGCGTTGTTGGAAAGTAAAGACAAAAAAGTTACCACACGATTTACATCTTGTGGCTGAGTTATCGGTTAATATGCTTCAAAAGAAAATTAAAAAAAAAATCAATTTCAGATCTGATAATCTGTAATTTCAGATCTTGACAAGTTAAAGAGACTAACCTTAATACTTTTGATTAACCAAGCAAGTACACAACTCTATAGAGTAAATGGAACCGTCTTTTCTTATAAAATTATGTCTATCGAAGGATGTAATTTCATCGGTGAAGAAAAAAGTTCTTTGAATCAAAATATTCGAAACCGACAACAATGAGACATGAAGAGATAACACGTATTTAGAAAAAAATAAAAAGTTAAGAACCAATTTTTTTTTCTTTTTAATATGCAAAGTTTAAGTTTAGAAGACTTTTTCTACCTTAAGTGTACTAAAATTCGGGCTGCTCAATATTTTTTTTATTTTAATGTGGCCTATAACCAAACATACTTACTAATTATGAGCCTAACCCAAGTTTTATTGTCTTTTAAAGTATTTAAATTTCTTCTTATGTTGTCTAAAAAATGTGAAATTTAGAAGAATTGTGTAAGTTAAAAATTGATCATATATAAATCTTATTCACCTATAAGTTAGTAAAAGAAAATATACAAATGTATCGTCTCATCAGAAACTTTTAACTTTTTGATCGACATATCCAATTTCAACTATTCCTGGCCCAATGTATAGATGATTACGTAAACATTCCAAAATTTTATACATACTAAAAATGATCATATATAAATTTTAAATTTCACAATACTAAATGTTTCATATTATAGTTATGTAAAACTTAAAAGTTGATAATTTCTAAATTTATAAATCAAAGGATATACTCTTAACCCTAAACTGATACGATAACCCCTAAATCCAGAAGATAAATCCAAAATTTATAGGGCAAATCTTAAATCCTAAAGCCTAAAGATAAACCTTAAATATTAAACTCACCTTGTGTGGGTCGTCTTATCCTAATAAGTAATAATTGTCTACTGTTTTGTTATCCTTAATCATATCATTTTTGATATGATATCCTTCTGTTCACCGTTAGCACCCATGGTTTATTGTCAATCTAGTGAAATTGTATACAACTATATGTCTACAGCTTTACTATCCACATCTTCATACTTGATTGTATCTATATATTTTATCAAATACTTTGTGGCGTTATTTGTACTCTTACTTTTGTTGAAACAAAAATGGCTATTGAATGACAAGAACAGTGTGCTAGAGTACATCTAAATATATTTACAACGTGATTTTGTAATTTTGGTGGAAACAAATTGTGGGGATTTAGTAGAAGAATATGTTTCCATAGTTGCACAAAAATTATCTTTTGGAGTTTTAAAAGAAAAATGACTTTACGATCTTGGCAAAAATATAATTTCATGGCTATGTTCTCACTAATTATATTTTCTCATATTTTGTTAATTCATGTATATTAGTCAATGATGGAAATCATAAATGAAATTCATAACTTAATTGGTGATAATATGAGATTACCAACATTCATGTTTATTAATGTTTTTAGCTAATGAGAAAAGATTTCTTAAAACTTGTCTGAGGAAGTCTTCTGATGTAAAACTTGTATATTCAACTTCAAGATATGTTTTTTTACTTTCAAAAGCGTTAAGTAACTTCAAGAATATCAAATCATGTAGTTTAATATGTCTTCTTAGATCATAAGATATACTTTTAAAATTTTATGAGATTTAAAATTTAAATTTTCACTTCAAAGAGTACACATACACATCACAAAATAGACCATAAACAAAACTATTGCACATGGAGTTAGAGATCATTCCTACAAAGAGATAAGTTTGGATTCCACTTAACATGAAAGAAAACTCCATCAAAAGATTTACAGAAAGTCTTCTAATGCATTATATGTTAGAAGATTTCCCAAAAGTCTTTCAAAGTCTAACTCATATCTGAAAAACCTACATATTTGAAAACGTTTAAGTGACTTCAAATCAGAAAAAATTGGTGGAAGATGAGATAGATCTACTTTTATAGAACACACAAAATACATATCTAAAATTTATAGATCTACTTTTAAAGGGGTGGAAGATGAGAACCATGTAGTTAAAAACTTACAAAAGAAGATAAATTAGTGAGAAAGACATGAGACAAAAATGAAAACTGATATAAAATTTGGTGTTTTCAAGTTCAAAGAGATTAGAGAGAGGTTGGAGAATATTAGTTTGGGAAAAAGGTAAGAGCTTTAAGCAACAAGAAGTTATCAAATGAAGAAAATCAGACATGGAGACTTACCAAATTGCTCAGATCTGTTATGAAAAAGAAGATACGGGAGAAGACTCGCCAGAAGACTTCCATGAATTCTTCTAGTGCATTATGTGTTAGAAGAATTCCGAGAAGACTTTCCAGAGGACTTCCCATAAGTCTTCCAAAGTCTGACTCAAATCTGAAAAACATGCATATTCAAAAACATTCAAATGGTTTCAAAACAGAGAAAATGAGTAGAATATGGGATAGATCTATCTTTATAGAACACACAAATTTACATATCCAAAATTTATAGATCTACATGTACATGAGTGGAAGATGAAAATCATGTAATAAAAAAACTGCAAAAATAAGAAATTAGTAAGAAAACATGAGACAAAAAATGAGAACTTGATATAAAGTTTGGTGTTTTCAAGTTCAAAAAGATTAGAGAGAGGTTGAAGATTTTTAGAGTGATACACATTACATTTTTGTTGCAGCTATTTGAAAGGAAGAGAGATAATATGTAAATTTTCTTTATATAAGGAGACAAAAATTTCCAGTTAGGTTAAATATTTTTGATTCATAAGAATTTTAAGGAACTCTTTAAAACCCTAAATTTACTATTCGCTCAAAAGATTTCTCCATAAATCTTCTAGTTTATTATTTGTTAGAAGATTTAAATCACTTAAACCATAAAATCAAATAACTAACTAAACATAAACAAACACTTCTTAAATTTAAAATCAACTCTTAAAGTATTAATATACATAAAACTATACACATATTGGTTAAATTTATTTATTTTTTTTAAAAAAAATTAAGATTTCAAAATCTAACCTAAAAATATAAACAATATTATAACATATCACCAAACCCTAAACCAAATATTATCATGACTCGATCTACATTCATTCATGATTCATCTATGTTGAAAACAATGTCAATCTTACGAGATATTAATTTATATTATTTTAAAATGTTTATAATTACATGATTTCAATTTTTTCTCCAGAAGACTTACAAAAGATCTTTTCACAGAAGACTTACAAAATCACATAAGACTTTCTAGGGTTATATTCATAAAAAAGTATACTAATTTTTTGTTTGGTCATAAGGAGTTAATTGTAATTTCACTAATTTTTAGATTATTTTTGCATTTTATTGAATTTGGGCTATACTTTTTTCATTTAAAATAAAAATTTAGGTCATTTTTAGCAAATTTCCCATAAATTTTGTGTTTTGTTGGTTTATGTGTTATTATTTAATGACTAAAATATTAAATATGTTTCTTAAATAATAGACAGATATATATATATATATATATATATATTAACTTATACTAAAATATTAGTAAAATCTTAATTTTAATTAGTGTTCTAAATAGTGGACCAAATTAGCCAGTCAAACTATTATCTGATTATAAGTTGGGTTAAAATCATATCTAAATTAAAATATAAAGTTTGTCAAAAATTGTCGAATTCATTAGAACCAATAATTCAATTCAATATAAATTCTATTTTTTAATTTGGAATAAAAAACTAAATATTTTTAAAATATTTCTTTTAATATTTAGCTAATAAAGCTGCAAAGTATATTTTCACTAATCAAACATAATTTTGCACCACTAATTTTATCAAAACACATGAACTACAGTTGAAATGTCCCATAATTTAATTATGCACATCTTATATTACTAAATGTGTGATTACCATTCATATCCATAATGGCTTCAAATGGTACGCTTAAAAACACATTAAATAGAAAATATAAATTAAATAGAACAAATACAAATCAAACCGATAGTGCATAACAAATGAATATCTGACTATTTAAATTAATTACCGAATCATAATTTGAGATGAATATTAAAAATTAAAAGATGTTAACTAAATATGTAAAAGTGCAAGTTCATATATATAAGAGATATATTATTATTTTTATTTCTAATTATTATCAACAATAAAAACAAAACTAACTATAAATATATTTTGTATCCATCAATTATATGTTTTTGTTGTGAAGTTAAATAATTCTAGAATATAAAAGATAACATGCATAACTATTTTTTTAGATTTTATTTATTTTATTTTAAAATCAAATTTCATTAATTAACGTCAAAATATTAATTTTAGAATACAAAGTAAAATCTAAAACACAAAATTTTAAAACTTGGAGGGGGAAAAATTTATGTATATGTAAGTAAATATATATAAATTTCTATTAACATATTTAAAGCAAAAAATACAGATCGAGCATAATAAATGCAGATAATGTAGAACAAATGAAAATGTAACTATTTAAGCTAATTACTGAATAATCATTTAGATAAATATTTAAAAATTAAAAGATGTTAACTAAATATCTAAAAATGCAAGTTCACATATAATAGATATATATTATATTTGTTATTTTAATTATTATCAATAATAAAAATAATAAATTTATTTCTGACGAGTGTTGTGGTATAATTATGGTGAAGTTCAGGGGGAAGTACTATATATATGCATTGAAAATTATGAAACAAATTATGTATTGACAAAGATGAAGGTGGCTTGGGTTTTAAAGATTTGGTAGACTTCAATTCGACGATGCTAGAAAAACAGTTCTAGAGACTAATTGACAACCTGAAACTTTATTTTCTAGAGTTTTTAAAAGCTGTTATTTCAGGAATGCATCACCCTTGAAACCGATTAGATCATACTCGCCACCATATGAATGGCAAAGTTTAGTCTCTGCTAGATCTTTGGTTAGCAAATGATTAATCAAAAGAGTGAGATCATGGTCTTCCATTTTAGTATGAAATGACCCTTGACTCCCAACCACTCGTCTGAGACCAACAAACAATAATCAACAAATTTAACATCACGATCTTACTGTGAGTTCACTCATCAATGAAACTTCATGATTATGGAACTTGCAGGTAATTCAGACTCGGAAGATGCAAAGATTATAGAAGTATACTATTGAGTCGAACTTAGATGGTAGACAAAGATGGAAGTCAATTCACCAAAAATGGGAAATATACAGTAAATCTGGATATCAAGTGGAGAGGGTGTATCCTGACACAGCAAAGACGATTCCGGTGTTTGGACCAAATGTTACTCCCTCAAAGGCATATTCTTGGAAAATACGGTACCCACCCAAGATCAAAAATTTTCTATGACAAATAATCTTGGGACGTGTGTCAGTAAAGAAAAAACTACGTGCGGGGGGAATACAAAGAGACACTCAGTGTGCACGATGTGGAGCTGATGAGAAATCAATAAATCATGTATTTTTGAATGTTCCCCAGCTATTCAAGTATGGGCTCTCTCCCATATACCTTCGAATCCACTCCTTTTTCCCAATCAATCAATATTTGCAAGTATGGATCTTGTTTTGGATGGCTGATCCACCTATGGATAATCATCAGTTTGCATGGATTCTTTAGTACATTTGGAAAGGTCAGAACAATAAGTTTTTTAGTAATATAGACATAGATCCTCGAGATACTATACAATTAGCAGAAACAAAATCAACACTATGGCATGAGGCACACATAGTGTTACAGCAGAGCAACCATACTATAAAGAGGGAGTTGCCTATGTTACCTCAAATCCCGGGACGATGGTGTTTTACAAATAGATCATGGAAAGTTCATGATAATTTTTCAGGACAAAGACGGTATAGTACTTTAGAAGGTTTTGATGGGTTGATGGGAGCAAAGAAGACAAGAGACAGCCTGACATCACTTCATTCAGAATTGGAGGCTCTTATTTGGGAAATGAAAAGTATGAGGAATCTAAGACAATACCATATGACATTTGCAACGAATTGTTTTCAAGTGATGATGATGGTTTTGAAACCAGAAGAATGACATATTTTAACAACTTATTTGGATGATATCCATCTACTAAAGGAGAGCTTTACTCACTCATATTTCATACATGTACTACGAACACATAATACAAGGATGGACAGTCTAGCACATAGTGCTCAGAAGCAAGCGTCTTTTATTAGTCATATAGCCACGAAGTTACCTAGGTAATTTGCAGAGACTTAATAGTTTGTATATTGATGACGAAAATCAATTATATTGTTTTCTTAGTGAAGTTATATAATTTTAGAAGATACAAATAACATGCATAACTATTTTAGATTTTGTTTATTTTATTATAAAATTAAATTTCATTAGTTAAAGTAAAAATATTAATTTAAGAATACAAAATAAAATCTAAAACATAACTTCTAAAATTTAGCGAGAATTAAAAAATTCTGTATATGTAAGTAAATATATATAAATTTCTATTAAATTTCTATTTAAAAAAAATACAGATCAAGCAAAACAAATACACATCAAACCGATAATACATAACAAATGCAAATCTAACTATTTAAATTAATTACCAAATCATTATTTATTAAAAATTAAAAGATGTTAACTAAATATCTAAACAATGCAAGTTCATATTATATATATATATATATATATATATTATTTGTTATTTTTAATTATTATCAACAATACAAATAAAACTAACTATAAATATATTTCTATATCTATATAAGTTTGTAGTGAAGTTATATAATTTTATAAGATACAAAATAACATGCATAACAATTTTAGATTTTATTTAATTTTATTTTAAAATCAATTTTCTTTAATTAAAGTCAAAATATTAATTTTCAAATACAAATAAAATCTTAGACATCACTTTTTAAATTTTACGAGAATAAAAAATTATGTATATGTAAATAAACAGATTAAGCAAAACAAATGTATATCAACCGATAATGCAGAACAAACGCAATACTAACTATTTAAATTAATTATTGAATCATTATTTTAAATAAATATTAAAATTTAAAATATTTTAACTAAATATCTAAATATATAAGTTCATATACATAATATATATATATATATATATATAATTTGTTTTTTTGTTAATTATTATCAACAATAAAATAAGAACAATTCTCTCAAATAGCTTTTTTAAAGTTTTTGTCACAAAATAGCACTCAAGAAAAAAAAAATAGCCTCTCTTTGTTTTCAAAATTTTAATTTTAATTTCTCATTTTTGAAATTCGAAACCCTCCCCAATACCCAACCCTTTAATTTTAAACTCAAAGTCTAGGTTACTTAACCGTAGGGGTAAAAATATTTATTTATCTCTTTAATGAAACGTTTTGATCATTTTTTTCATTGGAAACTATTTTTGTGATACCAAAATTTTAAAGCTATTCGAGAGTATTTTTCTGAAAATAAACTAACTATAAATATATTTCTATATCTACATGAGTACTATATGTTTTCGTAGTGAAGTTATATAAGAACAAGATACAAATAACATTCATAACTATTCCAGATTTTATTTATTTTTTATTTTAAAATCAAAGTTCATTAATTAAAGTTAAAATATTAATTTTCAAATGAAAAATAAAATCTAAAACATCATTTAAAAACTTGGCGGGAACAAAATATTATTTATATGTAAATAAATGTATATATATTAACATATTTAAAAAGATATTAGTTAAAACAAAGAAAATAAAAAACAATAAACCATATTTTAAAAATATTTGTACTTGGTTGGAAATGAAAAAAGAAATTAAATATTTTATATGTAATTAATAGGGAAAAGAAAAAATTCAATTTCTATTGGTTTTCAATATGTTTTAATTCGTTTCTCTTTTTTTTCCCTAGAGATCAACATTTCAATGGCTATTATTGATCTACATGCAGATTATTGAAAGGAAAATAAAATACAGATTAATCTGCATCATAAATAACTGCATCGTAAACTGCATTTCGTTCTTTTTTTTGAGCAACTGCATTTCATTCAAGGGTGATTTTAGTGTATATTCATAGGAAACCAATCAATTAAGAATATAGCTATCAAATAATATCGAGTAGTGAATGTGACAATTACACCACCAAAATTTATTTTCGCTTCTTACTAACACGTGCACGTGAGTAAAAGAAGACAAAATAAAAACCATGTGTTATGTATAACTAACATACTATATACTATACTATATCTATTAAATAAATAGTATAGAGAAATTGATAAATAGAAACATTACAATGCAAAATGTTTATAGGTTAAGAAAGAGTGACATTGATACTTTACCGCAATAAAGGAAAAGGAAGGGAGAAAGAGGAAGAGGAGGAGGGGTAAGGGTAAGGGTAGGGGTAGAGGGATGGGGAGGGGAAGGACTACACTATATTTAGACAATAAAATAGAATAGTATAGTATTTATAAAAATTGTTGTAAATTTTGTTTATAATTTTCATTGAAATGTAGTATTCATAAAAAGAAATTGTGTTTGCATAAAATATAAAGTTTTAACTTTCAGTCTTAATTATTTAGTACAAAATTACAAAACAAATATGGCTATACTATTTTACACATATTAACAAAGAGCTTTTACTTCTACACCAATGTAAGTTACAACCCAATATCTTATTCTAGGTTGGTGATGATGTGCATGGAAAGAGATTGTGTGTGCATTAGATATAATTTTTTGTTTTTAGAAAACTCTAAACAAAAGATTCATTTCAGTGGCATACAACTTGTAATATTTCTATGAATTTACATTTTATTCTATTTATTGCAATAGTATAGAATAAAACATACTAATATAAATAATTATTTTGTTTCTCAAGTGCAACCCTATATTTGATTCGGAGATGGTGATGAGTGGCAACATTGCTGAGAAAAAACATAAAGGAGCTAGTTGAGTAGTGAAAGAGAAAAATCATGAGGCAAAAGAAATACAATTTATCAAAGAGAAAGAGAAGAATTGTAATATACTATATATTATAAAATATAATAGAATAGGTTATTCAAAAGTACTGTTTATCTTTCCCAGTTCAATCCATCATTTGATTTTTCATCTTTTTAAACCCATTAAAATTTGATCTGAAAAAAAAAACGGCTGTTCCGATATAAGTATTCATAATACACATTAGGATGGCTTCGATGAAATAGACTACTATGCTCTTCAATCTAACATGACTTATTTTGATTCTTTTGTTTTGATAGGAATTTATGATTTTTTGCAAAGTTCGTCACGAAATTTACAGATTTTTTGACTTTTATTTTTTATTGATAAAAAAGTGAAATAAACAAATAGAAAAATACGCATGTGTTAGGTAGTAATAGGTGAAAGCAATTTTATATATATTGTAGATAATATATAGTATATCATGGCATATAGTTATGTTCTTAATTTTTTTCATTCAAAGCTATTATCATTATAATATTGTTATGTGAAATAGATAATTGAAGGAGAATAGTCTTTTATTTCTTTAGGCCACGTTTTTATACATTAGACAAAGTCAAATTTGGGTTGGTGAGAAATTGAGTCGGTGGAAAATTTTAATTATTTTTTTCTTGCGTACACAAAACTGAATTTCTCTACAATCTATACGCATATTTTCTCATATTTGTTTGATCAAAAATTCTCTCATATTTGATGAGTAATTGAGTATCATCATTAGTTTATCTGTCACCACAGGATTTTTCACAAAAGAAATGGTTTCCTCGCTTAACGTGATCGACGTGTCACGAGTCAACCCTTCTAACTCGTCCGAGTCACTCACTCTCCCGCTCACTTTCTTTGACCTAATCTGGTACAAACTCCACCCCGTCGAACGAGTCATCTTCTACCGACTCGCTGACGCAACTCGTCCTTTCTTCGACTCAGTCATCGTCCCCAACCTCAAGTCCTCTCTTTCCTCATCCCTCTCTCACTACCTCCCACTCGCTGGCAAACTCGTCTGGGACTCACTTGACAAAAAACCTACCCTTGTCTACTCCCCAAACGACGGCGTTTCATTCACCATAGCCGAGTCAAAAGCCGATTTCTCACTGTTAACGGGCAACAAACCGTTCCCCACCGCCGAGTTTTACCCATTGGTGCCCGAGTTACGAACCTCCGACGAATCAGCCTCTGCTGTGTCGTTTCAAGTCACGCTTTTTCCAAACCAAGGATTTTGCGTCGGCGTAGCTGCACACCATGCCGTTTTAGATGGAAAAACAGCAACCATGTTTCTCAAATCATGGGCCTACACATGTAGACTCCAACAAGAGCAAACGGTAAACGCTTCATTGCCGCATGATCTAATCCCGATTTACGATCGTACGGTCGTAAAAGATCCGAACGATATCGAGACGGAGGTTATGAATCAGTGGAAGTCTAAACTCAAAATTATCTCCGACGGCAACGTGAAGAGCTTAAAGATTCTTCCGACGCCGGAGATTACTCCCGACGTCGTTCGGTTCACTCTCGATCTCACTCGTGAAGATATCCAAACGCTTCGAGCGCGACTCAAGAGGGAATCGTCTGCTTCCTCGTCACCTAAAGAGCTTCGCTTGTCGACGTTTGTGGTTACGTTCTCGTACGCCTTGACGTGTTTGATAAGAGCTCGCGGCGGAGATCCGAAGAGACCAATCGGGTACGTGTTCTCGGTGGACTGTCGAAGCCTTCTTGATCCGCCGATCCCGTCGAATTATTTCGGGAACTGCCTTTCGCCGTCGTTTGGTATAAAGTTAACGGCGGAGACGTTTATGGGTGAAGAAGGGTTCTTAAGTGCGGCGAGAATGGTTAGTGATTCGGTTGAGGAGTTGGATGAAA